>JAOWBP010004343.1:6666227-6678953 GCA_028571105.1 Tragopan temminckii | reverse complement strand
CCGGCTCCAGGTGCCGGTAGATGCGGTCCTCTGCAAACTGGTGCAGTGTGGGGTGAGAGAGCCGTACAAACAGACCCTGCTCCATCCCGGCTGGGGGACAGCTTTACCTCATCCCTGGCTCTGAACGTGAAAAACTTTGGGAATTCTCTCTAGGGAAAAAAAGGGGAAAGACAAGATGATGTGAATAAAGCTGGAATGCAGAGACTTCTTCTGTCCTGTAGTGGATTCACTTGATATAAAAAGCAATGTAGGTTCTCTGCCGACAAAGGGAGAAAGTGCTAAAAGTAACTGATGCCCTTAAGGGCAATTAAGAGGTATGGAGGGACCACACAGGAACCACACGTAACTGGAGACGTTAGCAGCATGAAGGATAACACCAGAGATAAATCACTCATTGAATGCTCTGTTCAATAATTCCCATCTCTCCCTCCCAGTGCAAGGAACATCCATCTCACTGCTTTGAGTACTTTTAGACATCACTATGGGCTTTAGGGAGACGGATGCCTCCAGGGACGGGGCCTCTAAGGTCAGGGGACAGGGCTCTGAGCACTGATGGAGCTGTGGGTGTCCCTATGCACTGCAGGCAGTGGGACGAGATGGTCTTCAGGAGTCCCTTCTGACTCAAACCATTCTATGATTCTGTGAGAAGCATAATGTACCTAAAGCCACCCTGTCAGCATTCAGTCTGCACTGACCTGCTGGGCAATGAGAAACGTGATTCTTCGGAGACCACAGTCAACAAGGATGTTTTTCTGCACAGAAGCAGATGAGAAGGTCAGAGCATGGCCAGCCCAAGGGGGAGGCAGCCTCTTGGGTGCAACGTCCCATCTGGCAGGGAATGTGCCATGAGAAGCACCTTGGACTGGGCAAAAGCTCTGAAGATAGGCACCAGCTTCTCATCCTCGGCATGATCCGCCCGGCGGAGCGCAATGTTGAGGATGTGGATTGGTTCCTCATGGATGTTCTGGCAATGAGAGCCTTGCTCAGCCCTTTTGCCCCAACACAGCTGTGCTGCCACCATCCAGAGTGGGAGAACAGCACTACTGTGCCCACCTTGGCGTCCTCCTCCCCATAGATGGTGGCTCGTGCCTCACTGAAGAGGGAGCTCTCCAAAGGTGGGTCAGCAAAGCAAGAGATCACTTCATCAAAGTTCCTGCCCAAACAGTGGGGTGAGAAACCAGCGCTTTGTCCCACAGCCCATGGGGACAGCACCACAGCCAGGAGTGTCCCTGCATTCCCACCTCGTGAAGTCCTCAAATTTGTTGAAGGCCACCATGGCTCCCATCCGTTGGCTCAGAGGGGAAAAGCCACTGTCCATGAAGAGCTCGGTGCTGTGCCGAGCCAGGTCGGGGTTGGAGATGCTGATGGGGACAGACATCCTGCGTGGGGCACAGAGGTGGCTGTCAGCCACCACAGATCCTGTGTGAGACCACAACCCAGAGAGGGCTCATCCAGCACCTCCCTCCCATGGTTCCCAGGCATTGCAGAAGCAAATCCAGAAGCTTTGCAGAAAAGATCTCATAGGGGGAGTGGGCAGAAGGGTGAGGGTGCCGCACCTATTTGGGTGAGAGAAGGGCAGCATGAACTGGAACTCTACGAGGCAGGTGCCGTCTGAGAGCTGCCTGTGCTGCAGACTGTTCAGCTCATAGGCAATGTACCCACGTCGCACGTACACCTGAGAAGGAGGTGATGGGGTATAGATGTGGGTACCACTGAATCTGCACACATCTGCACCCCTAGGGGCTCCCTGTATGCTCCCAGTCCTCACCTCCAGCGCTGCCATGCGCACAACCTGGTTGTCATGGTAGAAGAAGAAAGGAAGCACGTCAAAGATGGTGGTTTCTGAGAGGATCAGTTTCTAGGAAGAGAAAGCAACGTTTAGGGCAAAGATGGAACAGAACCTCTCCTTACTCAGCTACAGGGAAGGAGAAGGCATATCCCAGTGAGGTCCATCAATAAGGGCTGTACAGGAATCAACACCTATGTGCTGGGATGCCCAGCCCACTGTAGGGACACCGCCAGATCCAGGCATGGACCCACACATCAGCAGTGCAGGAAGAAGGAAACAGGAACCAGCAGTAATAGGGCACACCTCCCCTTTGTTTTGCACAGGGGCTGATGCTACAGCAAGGCTTTAATGCATTTTTTGGCTATTTTCAAGCTTAACCAACTTGCAGACCAAACCTCAAAGCTAACCAAAAGCAAAATTCTCACTGTGAGGAAAAGTGAGGTTCCCAACCTTCAGGTTTTCAGGGCAGAACTCATGTCCATACATGTCGATAGCAGAGAGGAATATGGACTCCACCTGGTTGTGCCGCAGCTCATAGGAGGGCAGGTGAGAGGCAATGAGAACCTGCAAGAAGAAAGGTGACCAGGAGCACGCACTGGGATGGGGTTAGGAGATGGAGACAGAGGTAAGACAGCATGGTGCTTGCTGACCTGCCGGGCTCTCAGTGCCACTTTGGAGTGTTCTGTCTTACTGAGCTGTGTCAGCTCGTGCAGGATGGCTGCCAGCTCATCTGTCAGCGTGGGTTCCCGGCCGCACAGCTGGTCCTGCAATGCACCACCTCAAGGTTTGACTCGGCTCCTTACTGCGGGTGGCATCGCCCCATGTAAACAGCAGGGGTGAGATTCCACGTGGGGAACAAGGATGAAACCCAGCAAAATTCTGCTTTTTGAGCCCAGTGCAGCAAAGCAGTGCTAAGCAAGGGACAAGACAACCCCTTACCAAGCAACTGCATGGCCAAAAAGGAATGGATGCTTGAGTGCAACCCCCCAAATCTGGGTTTACACCGAGTAGAAAAATACCAGTTAATCAGGCTTCTGCCTGCTTTTGAGGGAAAGGCATGGGGCTGTGATGGCTTCAGGCACTGGAGCACCATGGCAGCCACGTCCCGTTCACAGTGATGAGGTTTATGGGCTTTTCCCTGTCTCAGGCTTTCACTGCTGCACTCACAATTAACATGGTCACCAGCAGGTTCTTCTTTGCCACCTGGGCATGGGAGAAGATGCTCTCCAGCACCGGGGTCATGTCAGGTTTGTACTGCTCCCGCAGGCTGATGACACACTTGTCGTAGTGAGCTATGGGGCAGAGCACCGTGAGCCTTGCAGCTCCCCTAGAAGCCCCATAAGCCCTCCCCTGGGTCCCAAGCCCTCACCTTGCTGGAACTGCATCTCCACTTGCAGGTAGCGTCTCAGCAGGTCTAGCACCACCGCCTTCATGTAGCCACGGATGCCGCTACGGTACCTGGGCAGCAAAGAGCCCACCATGCTGCAAAGTGGTGGCGATGGGCTGGGGGCAAGGAGGGCACGAGGCTTACCTCTGCACCAGCTGCACCACACTCTGCGTGTTCATGAAGAAGACCTCCCGCTCAGCCTTCCTCTGCAGCGTGGCTGCGTGGGTATCCAGCACATTGGCTATCTGCAAGGAGAGGGCACAGGGTCTAGCACCGCTCAGGGACAGTGCTGCAGCGGCTTTCAAGTTTGTTTTTTCACTTTCCCCTAAGCAAAGAAAAATGCAATATGACCCATCACTCTTTTACTTCTTTATATCATCTCCCAGCAGGACAAACACAGGCTGAAGCTCCTGGCTAGCTCTAGCTAGAGGGGAGGCGAAGGCAAGCTGCTCACCTGCTGGCTGGGGAAGCGGCAGAGCACGGAGGTGATGTTGCTGGCGTACTGAGCCATCACTTTGCGGATCGACTTCTCCACTGAGAGAGGGATTCTTCCTGAAATGCTCGTCATGATTTCCTGCAGCTCCAGGAGGGGCAGGGAGGGGTCCCGCAGAGTCTTCATCAGCTGTGCCACCCATTCCTTCACCTGCAAGGAGCAGAGGTGGTGAAGCCCTGCAGCCCCAGCGCTGTATATCTTGCAGGGCACGTGGGGTGCCAGGAGCTGAGGGTGCTCCTTGCCCTAGGCACCCACCTTGGTGCTGAAGTAGGGCTCGGGCAGGCAGTATCCATTCATGACATTGGTGAGGTTGTCAAGCACGTTGCGCAGAACCTGGTGCTGCTTCTCGCCAGTAATGGGGAGGGTCTGTTGTGCTGGGAGTCCCCCTGTGAACGGCTGTGCCTGAACAGAGCAAACAGGTTATTTGTACTAGATTGTCCCCAGCATTGTGTGGGGCCCCAACAGAAAGCTGCATCACCCCTCCAGCATCTGCTTGTTTGAAGGAAGCACCTAATGGTCAGCTTCGTGTTTCTGCCGGTATCTCATCACGAGAAAGACGCAGAAAAACTGTAAGTGTGAATTTATGGAAGCATGCACAGGATGCTTATGTAGTGCCACAATGGGGAGCAGCCACCTGAGCTCCAGCACAGCCACCTGGGGATGCGGCATGGGCATGCAGTGCTGTGCCAGGACAACAGCACATCCCCACCTGTGCCCCAAAGAGCGGCTGCTCAGCTCCATGCCTTAACCACTACCCCCTCCCATCCTTCAGACTCACAGGCTTCACTTTGGTGGGGTCATCCAGCTGGAGCTGTGCAATGACACAGCCCGCCTCCAGCAGCGCACCCGGCCGCTTGACATAGCGCACCCTGCCTGCCTCCTCCACCGTCAGCGTCATGATGATCTTCATCACCTGCACCAGGATGGGCAAAGCCATCACCCACTGCTGCTTTGATCTCGAGCCACGTGGCAGAGCTGCAGGGATGCACTCACCTCAATCTCTGCAAAAGCGCTCCCCTCGGCAACGTGGCCACCATCATCCACTGTGTACTGCAGCAGCTTTCCTGCAGATGGGGAGCGCAGCACTGTCGGGTCCTTCTCCTTTTCAAAGTCACACGTTTTGTTGCCAATCGTGATCCGGTACCTTCAGAAGAGGGGAATGTCTCACCACGGCCCTGAGGCTGCTGGGACCTGGGGCCCAGCGAGGAGGTACCTGTCGATCTCCTCCTTCATGTAGGTGGTGTAGCTGTTGCCATTGTAGGAGAGCAGCAGCCCGCCGTCGGTCAGCCGGTGCACATCTATCTCGATGTGAGTGTGGTTCATGATGACGACATACGTTGTCAAGGACTGCCGGGCAACCTGCGGGCAGCAGCCAGAGACAGCATTTTTTAGGATGTTTTTCCACGAAGTTAACTTACTGGGGGTTGGAACTACGTGATCTTTAAGGCTCCTTTCAAGCCAAGGAGATAAGGATCTCCTTATAGAATGGTAAACGTTGGAGAAGACCTCTAAGATCACCAAGTCCAATTCCAGCCCATCACCACCGTGCCCACTGACCATGTCCCTCAGTGCCACATCCACCCTTTTCTTCATCATATTATCACGCTTCTTGTTCACGTTAAGATCAGGGCAATGGGGGTGCATGCAAATGCCTGCCTTTTTAAAACAAGGCTATCAACCTCATTTCCTATGCTGCATATTTTTAAACGACAACCTTGTATTCATTGTGTGTTTGTACTCCTTCCATCAGCAGAACACATGTCCCCATACTAGGGAGAAGCCAGTGGTGACAGCCAACGCTGCTGGGAGGAGCACAGCACAGCACAGCTCCTACCTGAAGAACATATTTCATGCCCTCGTAGATGAGCTCCACGTCAATAATGTTCAGCAAGGAGGCTGCTGGCAGCACCTGGCCCCTGAAACACATCAGTGAGGTCAGACACCACCAGGGCTCCATTTCTCGCCTGTGCAAAGCGGCAGGCAGCCAAGTGGGCCATGTGTCAGCAGTGCTGCTGGTGTCAGGTCGCATGGGGAAGGTGACCAGAGGGGACAGGCATCTGTTTGTACACAGACCACGTGTGCACCTCTTACAGAGCAGGGCAGAGACCGGCAAAACACTCAGATAAAGGCCTGGGGGAGAGCCCCAGGCGTCCTTGTCGAGGAATAACCTTGATGTTCAAGTGCAAACCAGGAGCAAGCTGCATTCAGCTGAGCTGCTTTCCCTGAAATGCCACTTTCACAACTACATGAAACATTGCTCTTCTCTACAGATAGCAATGTGGAGAAGGCAGAGCCCTGAAGGCACATCAAGTCCTGAGGCACTGCTGCACTGAGACACCACCTCCAAATTTGCAGAGCAGAACAGGGAAAGTGGATGGCCAAGGCAGAGCAGAACACAGGTCTCTGTGCTTGCAGGAGCCACGCCAGCTTCCAGTAGCAGGACACGCTCTCCCTGTGTCCCCTGTGCCCACAGCCATCAGGTCCAACCACCCAACACAGGCAGCTCCCACCCTGCACCTCTCCAGCGAGTGTAGGAAGTCAGTCATGCACGTTCTGAAGGCAGCATCTGCGACGTTCAGAGCACCACAGACAACACCCAGCATCGTGTCCGGCTTCTCTGCCTGGGGGGGGTGACAATAAGGGGCTTGGGATCTTCCCACAGAAGGTGACCCAGAGGTGGTAGGGCTAATCTCCCCCACCTGCACTTTCTCGGCAATCAGATGGTCCAGCCAGCCGGTGTCAATCTCATTGCTCTGGAAGCTCTCTGTCTCCAAAAGTTTTATCAGATATTCCACTGTGGTCCGGAAATCCCCGCGGATGGAGAGCTCTTTCAGGGCCACCACCATATTCCTTTCAGGGAGATAAAACCTTCATTAATGACCGAGCGGGGCACTGCTGCACCCTTTTCCTGCTTTCTGAGTTGTCCCCAAACACTTCAGACACCAGGAGCTGCCCCTGGTTTCCACCCTCCACAAAGAGCAGGCCATACAGACTGTTTGAGTGTCTCCATGGCCCATCAGCATATCAAAGGGCTGTAATGCAGCAGCCAAAAGCTGCAGGATGAAGACACAGATGGGAACAATGAACACCTCACCCTGAATGCTACAGCGTCCAGATAAAACATCCCTGAAGGGTAGGAAAGGGACAACACGGTGCACTTAAATACCCAAGATAGTTCCATTACTTGTTGCTTAATTACTTCTCAACACAGCAAGAACTCCCCATCTTTAAGGCATATTGATTAACTGGGGCCATAACATCATTGCAGTTTGAAAACTTTGGCTTTCATCAGACAGCCTCCGCAACATCAATAAGCCGACCAGCACAGCAGCACTATCACCTGAGAGAAGAGCCAGCTTTTCTGGCTTATGCACCTACTAGGAGTCTTTCCCCTTTCAGCCCCAGCTGCCACACTCACGAGATGGCCTCCTCTCTGTTCTCTCCCCACGAGAAGCAGTGCCCAAACTGCGAATCAGCAAATTCGTGCAGCCCCCCAGCAGCTGCCACGCTGAAGTACCCCCAGACATTCTTGCTGCTGCGGAAATTCAATTCCTGCACCGTCCCTGAGCTGGGCTTGAAACCCTAAACAAAGAGCAGAAGGCACTGAGAAAGAAGTCTTGGAACCCATGCATGTAGTTTCACTGACCCCCATGGGTTGAGTTCCCATCAGTGCTGTCCCACTGGGGAGGACAACAGGTTCCCTGTCCCCACAGCTCACCTCCTCAGGGTTCTCACTGGTGATGCGCGCAGCAATGACGTGGCCCCTGGGCACAGGAGGGTTGGCAGGGCTGTTGAAGCAGATGGGAGTATCGCCCCATGGGCTCTCCCCATACAGCACTCGGATGTCTTTTATCCTGTGCAGGGGAATGCCCATCGCAATCTGCACAAAGAACAAGGAAGAGAACTTGAGCTGTTGGTGCAAGGCTTTAGCATCACATGTACAGCTTTTAGGAACTAGGGGAAGAGGAGCTAAGCTGCAAACAGCTCCTCAAGGCAGAGAGCCAGAGGCAAAGGGGAGACGCTGCACTGCTTCTGCCTGCACTCTCCATGCTGCATTCAGGTACCTGGAGCTGGGCAGCAGGGAGGTTCACATCTGCGATCATCTCTGTGCAAGGGTGCTCGACCTGCAGGCGTGGGTTCAGCTCGAGGAAGTGGAAGCTCCCATCTTCACTGTAGAGGTACTCGACAGTGCCCGTGCTCACGTAGCCCACCATCTGTGCCAGGCGTACCGCACACTGCGGGACCATGAAACCACAGCACTGAGAAACAACTGCTGCAGAGCCAGGGCTGTGTCAGGCAACGGGGCAGTAATGTCCTTGCACGGAGCAAGGACACAAAGAGGACCAACAGTTGTCTTCAGGAAGGCTGGGGAAGAAGAATGCTGCCCCAATGTGCTCACAAGTCCAAGCTTGCTCATATCATGGAGTCCCTCCCTTCCTTAGGAGTCACAGGTGCCTCAAACCACAATAAATTCAGCAAGGATAATTTTCTCATTAAATTCCACGCCACCTGAACACCAGGGTCACCCACCTTCTCCATCACCTCGATGACAGCAGGAGCTGCAACGGTGGTGGGTGCCTCCTCGATGATCTTCTGGTGCCGGCGCTGGATGGAGCAGTCACGGCCAAAGAGGGAGATGGCATTGCCGTACTCATCAGCCAGCACCTGCACCTCCAGGTGCCGCGCATGCTGGGCCAGCTTCATCAGGAAGATGGGGGACCCAGGTGCCTCTGCCTGCACCTGTGGAGGGGAGAGGGTCACACTTTGGCACTTTGCTCTGAAATCTACCCCAAGTCCCACAGAAAGCCTAGCAGGGAAGCACAGGATGCATGGCGTAGGAGCAAAACCCTAGTGTGTCCCAGCCTGTCTGAGGGGATGGGATTGGGACAGAACAGGTGCTCTGGGCACCTCTCACCTGTCTGAAGCAGGTCCCAAACTCCTCTGCTGCCTCCACTTTCCGGATGCCTTTGCCCCCACCACCTTCTGCTGCCTTGATCATCAGCGGGTACCCGATTCTCTTGGCCACCTGAGGGGGACAAGGATTGGTGTGGGCACAGTGCTCTGGAGCCCACCTGGATCACCCGGAGCTGCACCAGCACAGAGGGACAAACTGCTGGGAGGAGCACAACACCCAAAACACCCCTGTATCACTGTTGCGTGGGCTGGGAGCCCAAAAGGGCTGGAGCTTGCAGGCTCCAAAGAGAAATAATGGCATGCAAGAGATAACTGGCTGCTCATGCACTCAGCTTTACCTCCAGGCCTTCTTCCACATCCTTCACGCAGCCCTGTCCATACGTCTCGAGGGGAATGCTGATCATCTGCTGATCCTTCTGGTCCTCCTCAGACCATTGGGCCACCAGACCTGCAGGCATACTTGGGGCTGTGGTCACCACAGAAGCAGTAGGGCCACCATGGGGACAGCATGCTGGGGACCCCATGGCGGTATATATCACTTCCCCTGTGTCTGTGCACCTGTGCCCAAACCAACAGCTGCTCAGCTGCCATGGGATCCCCAGTATCTGCAGCCCACTTGGGCTAGGGGCCCCAGGTCAGTGTTTTCTTTGGGGAAGGGGAGGCAAAGAGGGAGAAATCATTACAGAGAGGGTGTATGGAGCTGCAGTGAAGGACTCACCACTTCCACTCCATGGCAGCGTTGGTATCTGGACTGTCTGAGCCACGATGGTAGAGGCAACTTTATCCCCCAGTGCCCACATGGCATCACTGGGGGGACCTTTGGACAGGGAAGGAAGGGATGAGCAGGGCCAGCCTGGAAGCTGGCCCAGTCCTGTTGCCCAGAGGCAATCAGTACAGCAGAAAGCTGCTCCCCAATGAGGTGGCACCATCAGGCAGATGGATGGCCCTTCTGGCAAGACAGGAATGCAGGGAATGCCTCCATAAACCCACTGCCCAATGTGAAATGGAGCACAAGGGGCAAACTGGGAGTCCATGAGCTGGGCAGTACAAATTATCTGCTTCTATCCAATGTTCCTCCCGAACACTGCACCAGCATGGTGAATTAAAAGAAAAAAAAAACAACAGAAAACAGTAGGACCCCTGGGATAGCTCCAGGAAAATGGCCTGGGGACTGCCACACTGCAGGACACATGAAATGGGCAGATGCACACACGGAACCGGTGTCACTGGGGATCAAGAATACACACACCCACTATCCCAAAGTCCACATCTCCCTACAGACAAGGCAAAAGCAGCAAGACCTTACCTAGGAAAGCTATCCCATTTTTTTGCAGCAGCTCTGGTAGCTTGGGGTTTTCCGAGGCATGTCCCCAGCCAGCCCATACCGCCTGGCACAAGAGAGGGAGCAGCACGAGCAGTTATCTCCTGCCCCAGCATCCTCCCTTAGACCTTGGCATCATGCCTGGTTCCTCTGTGCTGGGGGAATATCACTCCATCTTGGAGCACCCCTTTTGCCATCCCTGCTTCCCAACAATTAATTACAGCCTGTGAAAGCCCTGCTGGCACAGGAGGGGGGCACTGTGGCACCAGCATGATCCTGAATCACACTGACAGCAAAGCTTCATGCTTTTCCCTCTTTTCTGGACCAGAAGGGTCAAGGGAAACATCCTTGCCAATTTCTACACCATTTTCTTCAGCTTTGCTCTCCCCATAGAACTGGTCATCCCTTAAGTCATAAGGGTAAGCCCAGCAAAGAGATGCGAGACCAATGATAAGCTGTTACCTGGACTGGAATCCGTTTGGAAATGTCCACAATCAGCTCCACGTTGGCATAGTTGTTGTTGTTGGCTCCTCCAGGGACAGGCACGTAGTGATCTGCCATTCTGATGTACTCTGAAAGACAGCACACAGCAGTGGGGGTCTCCTCCCACATCTGGGAAGCGGGAAATCATTTACTCCTGGATCTGGTTGCATGGAAGGGGAGCCCACACTGGGCTCATCAATCCTGGGATCAGTTTTAAGGAATTACCTGCGTTAGCCTTGAGATCTTCAGGGGTGACCATGACCACAAACCGAATGGCACGCTCATTTCGGAACATCTCATAGGCCCAGCGGCGGATGGAGCGCATGCATTTGACAGCAGCGATGCCATTGTTGGCAATCAGGACCTGCAGGACCAGGAGCATCGCTAGAGCAAGTGTGGGAACACAGGAGCTGAACACCAGGGAACGGCAGTGCAGGGCCTCCAAGTGAGGGTGAAACCGAGGGGATGGCAGCTCCAGATGGAGGCAGCCCAATATGCACCCCAAGAAGCAAACACGCAGGGCAAAAGCAGGCAGACACCTTCTCAATGACACGGGTCCCCCCGAAGCGGGCGATGAACTCGGCAGGTGAGGCCACAGTGAAGTCCCTCTGCAGGTCCATCTTGCGATGCTCACGGCTGCGCTTCGCCAGGTGCAGCCCAGACATGCTAGGCCTGCAGGGGGATGAAACAACTGGGGAAGCAATTTGGGATGAAAAGAGCATTTTGTGATTTAAACCCCAGATTCCTGGGAAAAGCACAGGGGATCCCTAAAGATGCAAAGCAGCAATTTGGACCTTTTGTTATTATTTCATGGCTGGGCTACAAATAAGCAAAGGCAAAAAGACAATCTACCTCTTCTCTCCCCCATGACCTATTTTTGCACTATCAACACATGGCATGCTTATTTCAAAGGGAAATATGCTGACAGCCCCCTGGGAGCTCAAGAAATACTCCATTCACTCCATCAATTCAGGGTGTTTTATGAGGAGTATTTTATGAGGAGCCACAATTTTACACAGTTTACCAGCATTGTCCCAGGCCCCACTGCAAAGCCAACGCACCCAAGCCATCCTACAAACTGCACCAACCACCTCCACCCTGCGGCTTGGGCACCACCAGAAGAATCCCTCCTGTGTTCCGGTGCAGATGGAAACCAGAGGTGCCTGACACCTCCCAAACTCCCAGCTCAACAAGAAGACACCGTTTGGCTGTGCTGGGTGATGGGGCTGTCAGTTTTCATCATCCCGCAAAGGTCCTTTATTTTTAACAGCAGCGAGAGCAGAGCAGGCAGGAGGAGCTGTGCAGCAGGGCTTTGTTTCCAGTTATTTATAATTGTCATCAGCTGTGCTTGCATGGGAAGCTGCTGAGCACTGCCAGCAGGCAGCACCTCCTGTCCCCTTACACAAATGGCACAGAGCATTGCTGCTGCAGGCTTATGTCAGCCTGTAGGCTCTAACTCAAACATGCAGAGGCTTAAGAAGTCAAGAGGTGTTTTGCAAAACTCACTATTGACAACATAGGAGAAAGCTCTCTTGTTTCTCCATCTTCTGGCCAAGGAAAAAAAAAAAAAGGTTGAGCCTGTAGCTCAGCAAGCACAGGTGCAAGTCAATGAGCTGCCCCAGGGCAGAGCTTCTGTGGTGCTACTCACAGAGAAAAACTCACTGCTTTTCATCGACTTACACACAGAAAAACCACCAAAGAACTACATTTTTCCCCTCTGCAGAAGCAAAGTGCTCACTGCAGCTGAGCCAGACCAGGAGGAACAGGGCTCTGAGGGTGCAGAGCAACTCGTGCTTGTGCAAAAGCAAGTGCATGCGTGCATGCAATGCAGTTGCACACATAAGCGCATGGATAAGTGCATGTGTAGGCACAAAAAACTCAGATAAACTTGCAGATTTCCATCCCACAAAATGTATCCAGTGATGCTCCTGCACAGAACAGTCACTTGGAGGGATGGAGACCGTGCGGCAGCACCTGCTGCTGCCTGTCCTGAAGGCTGAGCACTGTGACCACCGCTGATCTCACCTCCTTGGGCAAAGAAACCCTGATGTGCTGATGCCCCCCCCAACAGCATTACATCGTACCTCATGCCAACAGTGGGTTCCTGCGGAGCAGCCATGGTGGGGGGCTCAGCACCTGCCCCCCCTGCACTGGCCAGGCTGCTGCGACGGCTGCCCACCCTGAAAGCTGCAGCTACCACCTCGTCATCAGAGGAGTTGTCCTCAAAGGAGCCCAGCACGAACTTGGCTAGGGTGGGCCTGCGGAGCGCAGTGGGGTTGTACACCACAATCTGCTCCTGCTCCCCCATGGCAGGCTGCAATGGGGGGTTGGGGGCCGGG
>JAOWBP010004343.1:6632005-6646935 GCA_028571105.1 Tragopan temminckii | reverse complement strand
GGCCGCGCGTTGGGCGAGGATTGCTGAGCCGCGCATGTGGTGCGGGTTTCTGTGCCTGACAGAAGGCCTCGCTCTGCACACAGCGCTGTCATTTATTATTTTTTTTTTAACCGAGGTGCTTTAGGGGTTGTGTAGCGAAAGCAGTGCTTGCCATCGGTGCAGCATGAGCGATACGTGCAGCTTCTGGGAGCACCTCGAGGTGGCAGCTGCCGACTGGGCTGTGGGCCTGGCAGGGAGCAGCGTCCTCCTCTTTACCCCTTCCCAAATTAACTACCGAGCTGTGTTACAGGTGCCTGCTGCACCTTTCAGCCCAGTCCTGGTTTGCCTGGCCTCGTTCCATATGTGCCAGAGGGAGAGGAGAGCCCAGAGAGCACAGGAACGAGAGACTGAGAGAGGTGGGGAAGTGGTGGAAGAGAAGGGCGAATGAAGCTGCCCTGCGTGCTGCAGCGCTCCTGTGAGATGTACAACGCTGACATAACACGCTGAGTGCATGAACAAAAAGCACCGGAGTGCTGAGAGGAGCAAACTTCCCACCCTCCTGTTGTGGGCTTTGCGGTGTTTCACCCAGTGAGACAGAGCAGACTTCTCAGTTTATATAAAACTTTGAAGTGTGGTTTCTTTAACCCGTGTTTTCTGAAGAGGAAGGTGTGAATAGATGAGATTTTGCTGCCAAAGCCTTTCATTTTTTTATGTTATGGGCCAGGCTGCCTTTTATTCCAAATAAACTGTTGAGCCCCTTTGTGAGAACAACCAACTGAAACAGCCATTCTTTGCCTAAATCACAACACCACCCAAACCAAAGACAACAAGGATGCACGATGAAAGAGCCACATTGTTTGTGCAAATCTGTGTGTCTGGGAAGGATGAGAAAAAAAATGTCAGGTGAGGTGACAGTTACCCAAATAGATGCATCTTGATCCACATGAAATGACACTAAGGTACCTGAGACATCCACGAGGTCTTGTGTGATCAACTGTACAGTCTGGTCCTACACAAAATGCATGGATGGAGACAGCAGGATACGCAGTTGCGTGAAATGAAGCTTAGTGTGAGCATCAGGATTCCACTCCCAGGCACAAATTAAAGAATTATTCTCACAACTTTTAAGGCAGCTGAAACTCTAGTTACACCGCCTGTGAGTCCTTTCCCATAAATACTAAAAACTGTTCACATTGTCAGTATTTAGCATCATAAACTGAAGCTGTGTGATTGCTGAACAACTCTCAATCACACATTGAGCATGCTTGGTTTGTCATAGCCAGGCCAACCCTCTTGCATCATCTGTTTTCCCTGGTCTGAATTTGCACGCCTTCTGTCTTATTCCTCACAATAATACTGTCTTCATCTGAATTCACCTTGTTGATTTCAGGCCATTTTTTAATTAGTCAAATGTATCATACATTTTAGTCATGTAAAAAAAAGTCTCCCAGTCATCTTCCTAGCACATTTCTTTTAATTGTCTCCTGCATGCCTTTCTCTGGAAAGGATTCTTTTGTAAATGCACAAGTAAATTTTCTCTTCCAATTGCAGAAGAAAGTCTACAGGGGTGAATGCACCTGGGTGGCTGCATATTTTGCAGCTAAATGACTGAGATTTTTTACAAAGTGATTTCATTCTGTGCTTGTGGAACGCACACTCAGAAACCCCGTCAGGTCACCAGAAGAGATCAAACATGGGAACTTTCCTTGGGTATCTGAAACAAGCACTAGAACAGCCTAATTTTCTGCAAAGACCCTCATGAAAGTGGAGCGCTTACAGCTTACCTGACTGCACTGTGTTCCCCAAAAAGACCCTTTGCTGTCATTTCAGGATCAGCCGTGCCCAAAATAACTTTGCTTGGCTTTCCTTACGGAAGTCCCAATGCTGCCCGGCTCATTTTCTGCTGCCACTTTAGCATCCCTTGTGCCCCAACCTCGCAAAGGACGCATCCCTGGTCACGGCTGCCGGGAAAGCCGGTGCAGGCTGGCAGGCACATCCCGCACAAGCACGGCGAGGGGAGGGAGCCGCTCAGCCCTCCCCGGCGTGCCGTGCTGAGCCGTGCCGAGCCCAGCCGTGCCGTGCCGTGCCGTGCGGTGCCGCACCGTGCCCGGTGCCTGCGACCACCAGAGCCCTCCATCCACCCGTGCCCGTTTTCCTCCAGCTGCATCCATCCCCGCCATGCGAGAGCGATGAGAGCAGCTCCACCAGACGCAGCCTGGCAATGGAGGATGATTTATTCCAGCTGAGACAGCTGCCGTAAGTAGCACCGGTAGGGGAGCGAGGATGCGCAGGGTTTCTTCTAAACGGGCTGCAGGGATATTGTACATCCTGGCGATTTTTAAGGGAATTGTTTTTAGGAAGTGTCTCAGGCCCCGGGAAGCAGGCCATTTTCCTTGAGCAGCTGCCTGGCTTCAGCATCCTGGGGGCATGCAGGGATTCGGTTGTTATGTAAATCCAATGCGTTTATGTTTTTGCGTGAACCTGATGGTGGTAGAAATAAGGAGGGCTGGAACAAAACCGTGGAAGTACCAAAAAATGTTCTGAGAGGAAATACTACTATCGCATTTGCAAGGTGCATTGCATCTGTAAATAACGTTGTGCTAAGGAAGGCATCTTCCTCAGCTTCCTGCTTTGTGCCGTGAGCCGACTGCAGATCACAACCTTTTTTTGCAAAGGTGCGTTTGCATTGAGTGTCGTTAATATTTGCTAACTGTATGTTGCAGTAAAGCACACCCTGCTGCACAGGGAGAATGCTGTTGTTTATAACAAACTCTGTGCTGTTGGGATGTGGTTGTTAGATCTGTGCAAAAAGGTGATAAAAGCATTTTAACAGCAAGATTTCCTTTCCTTGTCACGGGTGCAAAATGCTGTCTCTGCAAATAAATGCTTTTCTCCCAGTGCTCCATTATCACATGGTTTGAAATATATTCCTATTTGGAAATCATTCACTCTGCAAGGCGGGGAATGAATGCTTAAAGTTGATTTTAAATATTAATGAGCTTGTCTCAATGACACGCCAACCTGTCCAATAACATTTCTAATAAGTTGAGGAGATGGACGTGAGCTCCAGGTATTTTCAAGTGCTTAGCTCAGTTGCAATCACCTTAAAAGTAAAAATAATTACATAATTTACATTAGGCCATTTTCCCCAATCTCTTTATTTTAGAAAACTAAGCACAGAGGGGCAAAAATGTTCTGAAGTACTTTTCAATGAAGGTATAGTTAGATTTATTCAGTACTGTGGGATCTTGCAAACAAATGCAGCTTTCTGAGATGGATTTTGCAAGCCTGGAATGGTCAGTGGCACTGTATGTTGTTCTTCGTTTGTGTCGATTTGCTTCGTGTGTTCTAAAGTGAAAAGCACTTTCTTTAATTCTTTGTGATGAGGAATGTGAGCTCTCTACTTGGATTGCCACTGAAGAATTTATGATTTTTAGATCAATCAGTGTACCTTTGTATAGCACCTGGAACTCTCCAAAATGCTCAGTTCCAAAAGCCTACTTGAGCTATACAGTATGAAACAGAAGTAATACGTGGGTTTTGTGGTATTTTACATTGGAAAGGTTTTTCTTAGTATAAAAAACGTGGCTTACTGAAACATGGTCTAGTTACCAGTATAGGTTGTATGAATGATATTCAGTCATAACCCCGTGGAGCAGTGACATTTTGTAGCTCCCAAGATCCTTCGATGGGTTTTGCTTCAGGCTTTGGGGCTACTGAAATTTGGTAATAGTCCTTTTTTTAATGACAAAAAATTGCAAATCTAGAAGTTTACTTTCTATATAGTTAAATCAGTTGCTTGTTGTGCTTTTGCAAGTACAACATGAATGGCATTTTCCTATTAATTGCCCTATAATCATCTCACAGGCATGCAACATCAGTGAATGCTAAGACTTTGTACATTGTAGATTGTATGAGGATTATATCTTCAGGGACATTTTTAATCCAAGTATTACCATAACTATTTACCCCGTGCATATCTCAAATTGTCCTGTTTATATGAACAAAAAAAGCAGACCCAAAACATCTCACAAGCCTGCAAATCAACTGTTTGTGTGTGACAGCCTCACAAAACGATGACTGTACCTCTCTCTCTTCAGATTGTTGCCAGAATATCATTAGTGAGTACGTGCAATTCCCCAGATGGGATGTGGTCAGCTGTAGTATGTGCCAGAACTGCGAAACTGAAAAGTGTTTTGGATCCCTTTGCTTTATGGTTCTACCACAGAGAAATCCTGAGTTGGACTGGATGGTTCATTGCAGCCAGGACTCCTTCAGTTGTAGACAACCCACGGGAGACTGAGATTTTAATTCTTCCATCCTCTTATTGGACCAAAAGCCATTTGCAGGAGTTGTGTAGGTTGCCTGTCATTTTGCCCTTACATTCATATGGATTGCACCATCAGCACTTGTAAGAGAAAGTAAGATTGCCAAATACATAAAGTCTTTCAGATCACCTTTGGAAATGTCGTGCATGCCTGTCAGTTTGCTGCAGCTGCAGCTGGCAAGGATGCTGCTAGTTTAGTTTTGGCAACCTTTAAAGCGGAGGATTTAGCTGAAGTTCAAGGGACTTTCTGCTCATCTTTATCATAGAATTAAAATGTTTAAGTACCAGAAGTCAAAGAGGTAGCACCAAGAATAATTTAATCTATCCAACAACAACAACAACAAAAGCTTCACTGAAGTCCAAGTAATTGTCAGTTACCAAGGTGAAAAGTTTCACTGATGTTGGGGTAGAATGAAGGAGGACTGAGGGATGTGTTACAGTATGTTAGACCTGTTTTAAAATCTTTGTTTCGTCACATGAAAGTTAAATGATGGGAGTTGGACCTCCTCCATGTTATGTGAAGCCTTGCAAAAAATCACTCTTGAGTAAGTCATGAAAGTTGGATCAGTTCAGCAAAGTTCTCTTTTCATGTCTTGTTCTCTCCCTGGCCTCGCTGCAGAAATTAGCCCATCACCTCTTTGACCAAATAGCTTTTCAAGACTAACCCAACACAGCAATCCACAGGACATCCACCAAAGCATTAATCCTCATTTCTCTTTTCTTAGGGTAGTCAAGTTTCGCCGCACTGGAGAAAGTTCAAGGTCAGAGGAGGATGCCATTTCAGGAGAACATGAAATTCAGATTGAGGGGGTTCGGACAGAGCTAGAGGCTATCGAGCTGGAGGATGGAGCTGCAGTGCCAAAAGAATTTGCCAACCCAACTGATGGTGAGCAGGTTTCTTGTTTCCCTTCAAGGAAAAAGATGTGGCCTCTTCATTTCAGCCAGGATAAGTGCATTGGGTTTAGAGAAGAGATCCCCAGATCAAAAAAAGAAAACAGTAACATAGGCAAAACACCTGAACATGGTGATTTAGTTACATTGTCCCCTAAGGATTTCTTTGTGTGTTTGATTTGATGGGGGCATCCAGTTGTCAGCACCTATTTCAAATAGGCAGTTTGGCTAAGTTTCCTTTAAAACCGATCAGTACTCCTAAATTATCACCAAGTTTACTGGAACAGTTACACCTGGCTCACATTTAGGGCTGAGCACGAAGCCTCTGCAGTGCTCCTGTCTCCCACTCACCTAGAGGACAAGAGGGACACAGAATGCATTCATATCCCAGCCTCTGCTTTCTGCCTAAGAGGAAAGAGCTGACTGTCCTGAAGGAAGATCTGAGAAGTGCTAATTGTGTCTTAGCACAAAACGTACTGAAGTTCTGCAGAACAGCTGTTTTCCCAGGGACTTATTTATTAACAAATTGATGCAATAGGAGCCAGAATGGCGTGAAGTGGATGAGTTTCTTGAAAGACTTACTGCATCAATGCAAATCTGCAGATAGATACAGAGATTCAGTTGGCATATCAACCAAAAAAGTGGAAGCGATGCAACATGTCGACATGCTGAGCTTCAGTGCCCACTGCCTGGGCTGTAGTCACAGATTGGGGTCCCATGACATTTCTGTTTTGTCAGTTAGTTTTTGTTTGATTTCATTTTGGTTTGGTTTTGATTTCCTTTTGGTCGTCTGTTCTGTGACGATGTCCAACTCTTAGTTAGATAAAGCTTTTCTGTGGCAAATGTACTTCATTAAGAGCTGGAAGTGTTAAAACCTTGAGACTTAAACTGTTTTAAACAAATGGAAGATCAAAACACATTTTGGTTGTACTTCTCATTTTCTATTTGAGCAAAGGAATTTGAGATATCGTTGCTTGTTCAGATGGCACAAAATAATGAGGTAATGAAACAAGAACCCTCAGCATTTTTAACAGAACTGTATTAAGATATAGATGTCTTGGACAAATTCTTCATTCAAATAATTACAGTTTGACTCTCGGTTCAATAAAATATTCTTCTGCATTTTCCATCCCTTGTATAGTATTGCTCTATGCTGTTATATATGCCTCTCACCAAAGGAAGTTGTAAGTCACTTGCTGGTGGGGTCACTCCCAGGAGTAGCAGGCTGAGAATGCACTGAAGTCATTGGTGTTACACTGATTTATTTCTTTGTCAAGCAAATATTTTATAAATATTTAGAATTGTTTTGGCTCTAAGACAATTTCTGAAAAACATGGAGATTTCCTCGGGTAAGAGTTGTATAAAAGCAAAGTAGCTCTCTGTTATTTTAAATCTAAGCAGATTACCCAGCTAATGAATAGCTGCATTGACAGAAAATGCTGCATCAAGGGGTGCATCTCACTAGGAAAGGAGTACGTTTCTGCACTCAGATTGTTTTCTTTCTAGATACTTTTATGGTGGAAGATGCGGTGGAAGCCATTGGATTTGGGAAGTTCCAGTGGAAGCTCTCTGTTATTACAGGATTAGCATGGGCAAGTAATTGTTAGCAAGATGAATTGCATGATCACCCATTACAGAATCCCAGTGATTTCAAACTGTGTAGCCATTCTCTGTAGACAAAAAGTCTCTAAACAGATAATTATACAATGGAGGAAGAATTTTACCTGAAATTCTAGAGTGACAGCTGGACTCAAACTTGTTATGTGGAGGTAAAGAATAACTGATTGATTTCTCTCTTGCTGAAATTCTCTACTTAAAATACTTATTTCAAATGAAAAGGGTACAATCCTATTCCTACAGATCTCAGTTTTCACTCTGTGATTTTACCACATTTATCCCATCAGCTAAATTCTCTCTTTGCTGTATTAGTCAGTATTATTGTAATCTCTGCTTCAGATGAACACCAATTCTAAAACTTCTAGTTTTAAACTTTGATATCAAGAACAGAAAGACAGGCTTTGTTTTCATTTTTCTGCTATTTCTGAAGCACTGTATGTTACGTCCACAGTAGTGTATTTTTGGGTAATGATGTCTGGAGCCCTTATTTACTGTGGACACCCACTGTACCTTGCAAGCATGAGTGTTTTGTTTCACCTACAGAGAAGAAATGTCAAGAGAAGAAGCAAAGTTAGCTTCAAGAAGGAGGATTAATGACTGTTATATCAATCTAATTTACAGGCAGTTCTTTATTTTTGTTTCTTTTTTACCTTTCTAGATGGCAGATGCTATGGAAATGATGATTTTAAGTATCCTAGCTCCTCAGCTTCATTGTGAGTGGCGATTACCAAGCTGGCAGGTTGCATTGCTCACATCGGTAGGAAAAATAACTGACAGCTCCTGTATTCTGTAAGGTTTTTCCACTCACTGTTACTCAGACATTATGCTTTATATTCCACAGTTAAATCTGTTCATGGCCTTTCTTAAAAGCCAGAGCTCGAAGAAGGGAAACTCAGTGAGAAATAAGGAAAATTTGCAAGCTTTAACTTCAGAGTTTCATGTAATTTCCAGGAAAATATATGAATTGACTCAGAATAATTGCCATTACCTTAAATGGGCAAGATTTCATTCTTCTCTGAAGACAAGTAGCCTTGCAGAGATTCAGTCTGCTGAAATTCACCCCAATTCCTGGACAACAAACTCCCTTTCATGTCAGTAGATGTAAAGTTGGGCTACAGTGCATTTTGAATAATCTCACTGTATGAATAATTGCCTTTAGTAGTCTCTACTGCAGAGGAACTAGACCCAGAACATGTGAAAATTTTGGTCTGCTGTTAGCGCTGACATTTTGAAGTTTCATTTGAAACTGCGTTTTCTTTGCTGTCATATGGGAATTTTTACTTGTCTTGTTGTTAAGCAGAAGACTTTTTTTTTCTGGTGTTTCCTAGGTAGTGTTTGTGGGAATGATGTCCAGCTCCACCCTCTGGGGAAACATTTCAGATCAGTATGGGAGAAAAACAGTAAGTGTTCAGCTCCTACTGGAACATATGGAAGTACTGCAGCAGTGTGCATATTTTAGTGAGTGATGTTTACAGATGTCATCGCTCGTATGTATGTAGAGTTAAGCAGAGTTAAGCAGAACCAGAAGTGACCTCCCATGAAATAAAAGGACAGAAGTTTGGGAGACTAAAGCAGAAAATAAGAAGTGAGAAAAATAAGAGCCTGGTGGTGTTACAAAGTGAAGCATTTTGTTGTTGTGAAAGCCTCTGTGAAATTCTGGGTGCAATACAGCTAATCCTTGTACAAGTAGAGGAATGCTCTGCTCAGTTTGTGAATGAGTTCATAAATTCATCACCTATTGATTGTGTTATTGTCCTGGTACCACCCCTGCCACCTTAGACTAGCCTTTAGGAAACCTTTAGCTGTTGGACTTACAGAAGTAGCACTTGAACTTTCTGGCTGTGAAGCTCTAGTTTACATGTTGTTTATGTTGTGTTACAGCAGAGATTTTATTTTTTCCTTGCTTGTTTGTTAAATACAGGGTCTAAAGATTAGTGTGTTATGGACTCTCTATTATGGGATCCTCAGTGGTTTTGCACCAATATATAGCTGGATCTTGGTGCTGAGGGGCCTGGTGGGCTTTGGGATTGGAGGAGTGCCTCAGTCGTAAGTAAATATTCACAAGTCTCTTTTCTATCTTCTTTGTGTTATTTATTTTTTTAAATGCTTATGTCAAATTGAAGACTTCCCTCAGTTTAGTTATCCCAAGCCCTCATTCCTCTTAGTATTTTGGAACTAATATATTAAATTCTGATAAGCCTTTGAAGATATCTAATAGATCACTGAGGTGATCTATCAGATTTACAATGACTTCTGTGTGAAAAAGCTAGGTACCTAAATGTAATATGTTGTATGCCTTGAGTCCTGTTAAGTTCCTCTCATTCCCTCAGGTGAAAAGGAGAGGCCCAAATAGCCCACCTAGCAGTGGATAAAGTGCAATAGACAGCATTTTGTAGCGTGCCCAAACACTGCATTAACAAATTGTGCTGGGAGTAGTCAATAAGGGGTGACATGGACTTGTTGCAAGATAGATGATGATCTAAACACTAGCAGTTAGAGGTAGAGTAAAACCTGACTACTGCTGCTTTGTGAAGCTCTAAAATATTGTTCAATCAGAGCCTGAACTTTCACGTCTGAACCTGAGTTGGAGTTCCAAAATCATATAGCCCAAACCTGGAGCAGTTCTGGTACCTGACTCAGACACATTTCTGGTACGAAGGTACTGTCAGGATATTTCTCTATGACTGTATCATTCCATTCTGAAGAGGAGGATCTCTAAATTTTCCACTTTAATAAATAAATCTGTTCTTGGCTTTTAATTATGAATGGAAAGGGATGAGTATATCTAGTCTTTCTCCACGTAGTCTTTTATCCTTATTAATAATTGATATTTTGCCCCTTGGAGGTGTTATTTCAGAGTAATCAGAGCCTAACTTTGATTGATGGCTCATAGACTTCTTCACAAGGCAAGTCAATATCCTGTCTTTTCTATTACCATTCCCAGATAAAAGATTCAGAGCTGAGATGGAGCTTCACAGTTTTATTAATCTTCTCTTACTGCTCATCTGCTCCCTGTTAGAAGCTGCACAAAAGCATAACATACATGTAAAATTGGAAAGTTCTTATCCTGCTGTGTATTGAGCAGCAGTGAGGCATTTTCTGCCATGCAGTTCCAACTGAGCACAACTGGAATGAGGCAGGAGAACAACAAAGATGAAGCATCAGAATTAATAATGCCTCTTACTGCAAACTCATATTAATGACGTTCCACAGAGCCCCAGTGCAACAGTTACAGCACAGCTAATACCACTTTGCAGAGAGGTGGATAAAGCATAAGGGCTGCACGACTTAATGAGAGACAAAGAGAAGGTGGTTACAGAGCTCAGAGTGGATTCCATTGCTGCTGAGTCTATTCCTTGCTCTAACTATAACAGCAATACCTTTGATAAAAAGAATTAATATATATCTGGCATGAGAAATAGTTCCTTTCTAGTATTAAGTAGAAAACATTACTTTGGCTATGAGTAGCTGTATTTCAGGGAAATAACACTGGCATCTTTATAATTGTATTGTTGTATTCTATAGTTGGTATGGGAGAAAGGTTTGTATGAAACGTTAAAACATTAAAACGTTAAAAAGAATACACCCAGCAACAATAAATTAACTAACTATAGCAGATGTCCCTTTCCCCCTGCATATGTTGGACCTGCACCTGAGACCTCTTGGAATCTCCTGTTAGATAGTATGTCACCATGAGTATGATTGTTCACTCACCTTTGCAACATCCAGTCTTTCGAAGATATTGTACTCTTTCAAAGATGAGGATGAGCCAGTGGAATGCAAAGAGAGAAGGAGCCTCTTGGCTCCTTACCAGACTGAAGAAAACAAGAGAGTGTTGGCTGCCTGCTGGCCCTTTGATTCTGCCTTCTGTCCACACAGAAGCCATACCATTGGCACAATCATGAAATGGCAATTCTGCAAAGTTAGACAGTTTCTTTTTGATTCCTCTGTAAAAGAATGGGAATTATTTTATACCAATAGCACAATCAGATCTTGAAAATAATTATGTCTTAGAAAATGGAAACCTGGCAGAGTAGGCCAAATGTGATGTTCTCTGAGCCAGGTGTAAATAAGAACTTTACTAGCAAGAGTTTGCATGGACTGCTGATAGACCACATGGAAAATGCAGACATCATGCCTGTCCCAGATCAAGGCAGTGTTAAGCAAACATACGCAGCAAGAACTGTTACATTTAGCTAACAACTATAAGCCATGTGAGCAGAGCAAATTCTGCCTTCTCTTGCAATGATGAACTAAAAGAGATTGTTTTGATGTAGCAAAGTCTGAAGCAGTGTGCACACTTCCCTGGCTCTGAAGACTAGGAAGGGTTTTTGTTACTACTGTGGTTTTGGCAATTTTAATAAAAGACAAGCACAGTGTCTGACATCTCTCAGTGTGCTAACATCATGTTTTTCTCAATGTTCACTCTTACAGGGTAACCTTATATGCCGAATTCCTTCCAATGAAAGCCAGAGCAAAATGCATTTTATTAATAGAGGTGAGCAGTGTAGCTACGTGTGCTGGTCCACGGGGGACAAATTCTGCTGTTGGTTGCAACCATTCAGTTCTATTGATTAGTAATGTCACACATGGCAGCAGTCAGGTCTTGACAATTCAAGTTAGCATGGAGTTCTCCAGCACTGAGGCCAGTGGTCCCAGAACAGTGCCAAGTACCCAGCACTTCTGAAGGCAGCATGCAGAGAGCCCTCTGGTGTGACCTAATGCTGCAGTGAAATTGATGCATAGCTCAGTAACGGTTAATGAAGAACTGATTGTACAGTAAGTGCAAGGCTAAATTCAGCTCTCCAGATTCAATCCAAATGTATCAAAGTCACACAGAGAGGAATTTTGCCTTATAAATACTTTAAAAGCAAAATTTGCAGCCCTTGAATTGAAGTGTGCCAGTAGAGGACAGCTAAGCAGAGAGCACTGCTGTTACTTGTCTGATGTGGTCCATTTGGAAGGAGCATGCTTGTGGAAAACCCCACTACGCTGAAACAGCTTCTCAGTTACACAAATGGTTTCCTAAGATAACTGCTGGCTAGTCCTACTTTCAGTTGCTTAAGCTTTTGTAAATAGAGTTCAGCAGATGAATCACTCCCTTCTGTGTCATTTTTGTTCTGCCACAGTTTGGCTACCTCAGTGCAATACTGGGTTAGAAATATATTCTGAGCATTAAATAGTGAGCTGTCAAGAAAAAGAAGATCATCCTTTTACGGATTCATAATCCAGAGGAGAATAATCCTGCATGGCTAGGACATGCAACAGGGTGCCAGATCCATTATTTGCTAGAAAGGTATCAACTCCTTCTTTCACCTATAGGACAAACTCTGTGTGGCTTTGGTAGCTTGGTTTTGCAAAGGAAGACAAATACAATAAATCTCGCAGTGTTAGGTGGGTACAATACCCATACATAGATGTTAGTAGTCATTTTGCTTAAGAAGTAGAATGTGATGAGTCTGTTCCTTGTAAGAAGCTACCTCTGGTTAAACACGAGTGTCAAAAGAAAGGTGACATTAGGTTTTCAGAGCTGAGCTCCTGCAACATGTACACAGATCCCCAGTACATCTCTGGATTTCTTTGTGCATGCAGTGGTGTATATTTGAAATGTCTCTGGCATTTCTCTCTCCAGCTGTCCCTAGAGAGCACATTTCTGAATGTTTCAAAGAATGCTTAATAGCATTCTCATTTGTGACTGTTTCTTTTCCCTTTGGCAGGTCTTTTGGGCTATTGGAACTGTGTTTGAAGTGCTCCTAGCAGTGCTGGTGATGCCCACTCTTGGCTGGCGGTGGCTTCTCATTCTTTCTGCCCTCCCACTTTTGCTCTTCGCTGTCCTATGTTTTGTAGGTATTCTCTTAAAGATGTGTTTAAAAATGCAAATTTTGGAATGCCTAGAGCATCTTGTTATCTGTCTGCGATGCTTTGCCTTCCCCACTGAGAAAGGATAATGTCAAGATCCTGCAAAAATGCTCAACATTTCTTGAGAATGGAAAAGAGACAACAGAAAGATTTAGGCCGGAGTTCTGACTTTATGGCAAAAAAAAAAAAAAAAAAGCTGTTTTGCAGTTTCTCGAAGCCTAAAGAGGAACTTGACATTTGACACAAAGGAGATTTTCTGATTTGTTAAAGACTGGTTCTGTGATCCTGTCTTATGTTAGTAGTCTGCTGGGGTCATGGAGATTTCCCACTGTAAGCTCACTAATAAAGTCTGCAGTTTGTTGGTTGCTGTGTTTTTGACATCATTGTGCATGTGATCTGCTTTGATCTCTTAGTGGCTGCCAGAAAGTGCAAGGTATGATGTATTATCTGGAAATCAAGAAAAAGCAATTGCTACTTTAAAGAGGATAGCAACAGAAAACGGAGCTCCAATGCCTCTAGGAAAATTAATTATTTCCAGGCAGGTATGTATGGGTAACTGACACATTAATCACTCAGGATTACAGTGAAACTGTACTGTAGTCATAGGGATTTATGTAAGCAAATAATCCATGTTAACTTTAATTTTAATGTCTCAACCACTAACAAAAAATGAGAGATGATGATATATGCCCAAACCACAGTGAGAAAGACCATACTTCTGAGGAATATCACACCTCCCACATCTGAACTCATGGGATGAGGTGAAATCAGACTCTTTAGGTGTATCTCTTGACTTTAATCCTGATCTTGTGGAGCTGGAATGCTACAAGCTCCAATTCAGTCCTATTGCATGGAGCAATTCAGGTTGTTACTTCTGAACTGTATGCTACTGCATGAATTACATTGGATTTTTTTTCACTTTAGTGTTACATGGCCAACTTTTCAGCACCCCTGTCAACATATAAATTGGCTCTGCATTTACAGAACACAGAGCAGACTTTCATAGAAAAAAAAAGTTACGAAGTTAGCAGGAACAGCAGAGGCAAACCTGTAGGTTTGAACAGCAGCAAAACTGTAGAATTAAGCAGGAGATTTTTAGAAATGGTCTTAATAATTGGAGATACAAGTTCAATTTTCTGCAGCCTAGATGGGTGAGGACTGGAGCTCTTGTGCCTTTCACAAATACTTGGTTCAGTCAGGGTAATGATGATGGGCTTTGCAGGAATGCTCTGCAAGTTTTGGAAGATTCTGTTTTTAGGGTGGGGTGGGAAAGCACTTTTCCTTAACCACAGGTTTATGAGCTGAGCCTGCCACTCTGTTTTAGAAACACTCTGTTGAAAAGAGGTCTGCTTGCTGGAGGGCTGCTCATAGTTCCTTGGCACCTTGCCCTGGGTCTCAATGGGCTGTGCTAATTTAGCAGAGCTGACTGTAGGCCACATGAACCATATGCTAGCTGTGCTTTGGCAAAGTTCTGCTATTCCACTTTTCAGCCCCTCCTTACTCAGATTCTCACCTTCCTCATGAAGCAGTACTGTGCCATGTGCGTGAACTGTTTTGATAATGTTGTGCTCCTAGAGAATTCCATTTGGCAGAGGAATTCTTTACCTGGATTCCAACTTTGTTGTGGCTCCTCCAACCTGAAGAGCCCCAAGTTCAAACTGAACTTGTCCAAGTACAACATACTGTATATTGTTATCCCTTGCCACTGTACATCCTTCAGTCTGGGACCTGTGAGTACCCTGATTCTCTGACTTACATTTGTTTTCAACAGGAAGACCGAGGAAAAATGAGGGACCTTTTTACACCCCATTTTAGATGGACCACGTTGTTACTCTGGTTTATATGGTAAGAGAAAATATAAAAGGCTCAGTGCCAGCACTATTCTAATGGTTTTTAATTGACGTTTTTAACAGTATCACTAAAATAAAGCAATTTCCCTCTCAAGAAAAAAAGCCCAAACTGTATTGATTTGTAATTCATTAAACCACTCAGTCACTAGCATTCTTGATCTAATTGCCCCTTCCTTTTCTAACTGCTGATAGGAAATGACTTTGAGGTTGCTCTTGGTGGAAGTCCTCACACAGTGGGTTTGATTGTGGTTCATGTTGTTTACCATAGGTGTGGTCAGCTGAAATTTCCTCTCTTCTTATCATCCTTGCAGGTTTTCCAATGCTTTTTCATACTATGGGTTAGTTTTATTAACTACAGAGTTCTTCCAAGCAGGAGATGTCTGCAGCAGTGAGTACTAGTCCATCTC
>JAOWBP010004343.1:6614385-6631905 GCA_028571105.1 Tragopan temminckii | reverse complement strand
TACTATGGGTTAGTTTTATTAACTACAGAGTTCTTCCAAGCAGGAGATGTCTGCAGCAGTGAGTACTAGTCCATCTCTTCTTTTTAAATATGCCCTGTAAAGTAATGGAATATCTTTTATTTGATGACTTTCAGCGATTAGTTTGGAAAGGACTGTGGCTGCCAGCCTGAATTTTAAGGCGTCTACTTTTTATTAAACACTATTGACAGACAGCGCCTTGTTTCCCACACAATGCAGAGAGGTCCTGCAGTGTCTCTGAGCCCCAAATGTAACACAGCCACAGGAGAAGACAGCCTTCAAAGGAGAGCTTTCAGAAAATGTGTCTGTTCTTCTTGAGTAAAGAATGATTGAATAAATGAAAGTTTCTAGATTTGACAGGCCTAATTGGCTCTGAGATAGAGGTAACTGCTGCTCCTGTGAGCTCCCAGGTTCTCAAGATGTGAAGACCTGTGGAGAAAAAAGATAATGCTGGGAAATCAACGCTCTTTCTGTTGCAGGTTTTTATGTATAAAAAAAAGCTTTGACTGCATCAAGAAGAGACTTAAGAAGTTTGATTTCCCCAGAGGAGGCATGACTTTATTCAGAACGTTTGTGATTAGTCAAAACCGTCTGGTAGTTTGAAAATTATGGGAAGGGGATGGATAGCATTGGGAAAAGACACAGAATCAGAACTTGCACAACAGTGCAGTCCTTAAAAATACTTTTTTTTTTTTTTTTTTCCACAAGGACTTGGAATTATTCTGTCTTCTCAAAGTACAAAAGAAGGGTTAAATCCCAATTTATGTAGGGAGAAACCTGTGTTATGAATGTTAATTCTGCTCACTGTCATAAGCCCTGGGCTGGAAAATCACTAAGCTTGTACAGCTGATATTCAGGTGTAAGTTTTCATTCTGGTTGCACATGTAAGACATCCTGCCACATATAAGACCATAAACTGTTCAGTTCCAGCTGTATCTTCTGGTCTGAATACACTTGCTGTGCAGCAGCATTTCTTTGGTTCACATCCCTTCTTTTATTTTCAGCAGTAAGAATGGTTCCTTTACCAGGAGTAAAGGAAAATGAGCAGAGAACAGATTACTTAAAATATGTTTGTTTGTTTGTTTGTTTGTTTTTGTTTTGTTTTTTTCTTTTCTCCTACAGTTTCCAGTAGAAGAAAAGAAGTTAAAGCAAAGTGCAGCCTGACCTGTGAGTATCTGACAGAGGAGGACTACACTGATCTGCTCTGGACAACTCTATCAGAATTCCCAGGTAAGTGGTGATAAAAAGCTCCAGTTTTTCATTGTCAGTAGCTCAGTGTAATTGGAATGGACTTTGGTATGACAGAAATGGGCTCTCCTGTCTGGCCTAATGCCACTGTATTTCCAGAAGGAGTGGGGCTCCTTGCTTGAACTGTTTGATACATGCAGCACACGCAGTAGCTGTAGCTCCCTTCACTGTCTGTGATATCACCACAGATAAAATCACTAGTAATTGCTTTGTGAACCTATAATGGCCTGCCTTACTATGGATTTGTTCCAAGAAACATATTAGGCATTCAGAGGAAGAGTAACGATTAAATAAAAGGGGCAGAATCACTTGAACTTTTATCCATAAGTGACTATCCAAGACTGTTTTAAAAGGATCCTGGATATAGTGAATCAATGGAGGACTTGTTTCATAACACTCTGTTCAGCACAGCCGTGATTTTCAGTCAATTTAAAATGAATTTCAATGAACAGTCTTACACGGGATGATCCAGATAGTATTTAATAGCTAATGTTTCTTCAGATGTAAAAGATGATCTCTCAGTACTAATCTATTTGAAATACTACAGTGAGGCAGTGGTGGGGATATTTTCACTGCTCTATATTGTAGTTTCAGGGACAAGCAATCTAAGAGAAGCCATTTAATAGCTGAAAAGCTGTGAGTCTGTGGCAAATGTGCATAGTCCCTACCTAATGAGAGTGCTGTCCTGTATAAAAGTCGTTCTGGGAAGGACATAAGTGAATGGAAGACAGTATGTAGCCTTGGACTGATGCTATAGCAGAACAGACTGGTTTGGTCCTGGCACATACTAAGACAGGATGTAAGAAATACAAATTGGGATATCTCTGAATGTGAGACTGGCAACATTGGTGCTTGCATAATCTCCACACTTGCTTTGTGTCTGCTTTTAAAGGGATCTGGAAAAACTGCAGAAGAGAGAATACTTAAAAATATGAGACTTAAAGAGCTTGATCCATTTCTTTTATCAAAGTGCAGGTGAGAAGTGATTTGATGGCAGCATATAAAAAAACCTCAATGG
Source organism: Tragopan temminckii (assembly GCA_028571105.1). Taxonomy (NCBI): domain Eukaryota; kingdom Metazoa; phylum Chordata; class Aves; order Galliformes; family Phasianidae; genus Tragopan; species Tragopan temminckii. The sequence goes on along the minus strand of JAOWBP010004343.1, from coordinate 6,629,621 downwards.
AAAGAGAATATTAGGTTCTAAGCAGTAGAAAGATTAGTAGGGGACAGTGGTTGAAAGCTGAACAAAAGATATTCTAGTTAGACATAAGGCAGGCATTTTTAGCACTCAGGTTGGTAACCATTGCAGTAATCAGTATTTAGCAGGTGCCAGAGTTGATTGCTCACTGCTACACCTGTGTGTCCCCTGAGTGAGTGTGCAGGGGCATGGACCACTGTGAACATGGAGCAAAACTCACAAGCTGGGACACAGAGTGGTATTTTTTGCATGTGGTAACAGTAATTGACCAACCTATTTCACTCCTCTGCTTGATTTCTCTGCCAGCAAAGTACTATGAGAGCAGATTTTCAAATCTAAGTAACATTGCCTATGTTAAAAGCCAGCTGATGCAGCCTCCACCTGTGCTTAATTCCCGACAATCAACTTGCCTCCTTCTACAGGTGTGTTAGTAACACTGTGGATTATTGATCGGATAGGCCGCAAGAAAACCATGGCCCTGTCCTTTTTTGTCTTCTCGTTTTGCAGCCTGCTGCTGTTTCTGTGTGTTGGAAGGTAAGTAAAACAGTGAAATACCAGTGCTGAATGTGTGTTCTTTCTTAATTGTGGTGGGAGACAACGTTTGTTTCTTAGGGCTGAAGAACAAGGAAATGCAAAATAGGCAGTGAAGAGCTCTCTGAATTTAAACCTTTTCAGGCACAGTACAGAAACTGTGTAATGAGAAACCTTTCAAAGCTGCAAATATTCAGTTGGTATGTAGGTTCGTATCTTTTAAACAGACAAGCTGCAGTCTGACTTCCTTCTTGTGTGTGCCAATTTTTTTTGTTAGCATCATTCATAACGTGGAATATGTTTTTGTTATTTAGATAAGCTTAGGCACTGGCTGTTTATTTCTACAATCCACAGCTGTCGGTTAGAATGAATACCCTTAGAAAACTGATGCGACTGTGGGAATGCAGATTGTTTGGCATCTTTATTATATTAAGGGTCCAGAAAAAATAAGAAGGGTTCATTAAAAAAAAAAACAAAAGAAATTGTTGTAATGAAATTAGCATTTTTTTTTTATTGCACATGCCTCCAAGTTAAACAAACAGATTGTACAGAACAATCCCAAACACTGCTCTCCTTTTTATTCTCACAGAAATGTTCTTACTGTGCTGCTCTTCATTGCAAGAGCTTTTATTTCAGGAGGATTTCAGGCTGCTTATGTTTACACTCCAGAGGTAAGGAGGCTGGTTTTGTAATGAGGCTATTTAAGGGGAGTGAGAACATGGTGGGAAAGTCATTTTTATGACCTCTTCACAATGGACCTAACCCCAGATATGAGTTCGTGATCTCATTGTTGTCTAACAGAACTTGCTGCAGTGCTATTTCCATTGATTAAGGAGGTTGGAAGGGAGCTGCTCACTTGAGTTAATGGGCTGGTGCTTTCTTCACAGGTTTACCCAACAGCCACACGTGCTTTGGGCCTGGGAACATGCAGTGGAATGGCCAGGGTGGGAGCCCTCATAACGCCATTCATTGCACAGGTAAAAACCTTTCTCCCAGTACTGATGGCCTAGGAAGGTGATGGAGAACCTGCCTCTTCACTGTAAGGGCCATACGAAGGTCAGTCTGTGTATGATATGTTGAAGGACAGTTGTTGCCCATTCCCTGAAGAGAGTTCAGGCTCATCTCTGAATTTACCTCTTACTTCAAGGGTCTTATGACGGGAGATAAGTAACTACAGAGCAGGCTGCTGGATGGATGTAAGGGCTCCTTGGAAGACACCCATCTGGAGATGGGATCTGTGAGGGGCTTACAGGTTTCTGTGGGTTGTGCAATGCCACTTTTCCTTTGAGACCTCAAGTCCTAGGGACTGTGAACCTGAAGCATATATGGAATGCTAGGCAGGAAGTCTGGGAGAGCCAGGCTCTGCAGGGACAGGACTAAGAAGCCTATGTCAGGAACGGCTGCTGTGCAAAAAGCTAAGTAGAAAACTTATGTCTCTGTAGTCTTTGAGGAAAGAAAAGTATGCAGCCCTAAAATTCCTCTTACTATATCAGTATTTGCATTTCTTTTTGTGGTAAGGTTCAGTGGTAATATTTTGTATTTTCTGCAGGTGATGTTGGAATCTTCAGTCTATTTAACACTGGCAGTTTACAGTGGATGTTGCCTGCTGGCTGCTGTGGCTTCCTTCTTCTTGCCCATTGAAACAAAAGGTCGTGGCTTACAGGAGTCCAGCCACAGAGAATGGGGACAGGAGATGGTTGGGAGAGGATCTCATTCCCCGGGAGTCACCAGGTCTAACTCTGGGTCACAGGAGTGATGAGACATGAAATCCTGCTGAAGGAATGGATGAAATAAGCAAGATAAGTTCCACAAAAGGCCAACTCTGAAGCATAGAAAGCAGACCATACTGTCACTGCCAATGTCATGTGTCAAACTGCAGGAACTTTTGGGTTGAACCTAAGTAAATTGTGTCACTACTGCTCTTTGCTCACACACATAAAAACTTTACTTCCATATTGAAAGGCATTTGATCCAGACGTTGTTTGAAATTTAGCAGGAAGGGTTTTTCTTAAGTCTGTTGTGCCTGCATGGTCAGCTATTCAGCTTAAAATGTCCCGTGTCAAGCAAATAATTAACTGAATGCCACTCGATATAAGCTGTAATTAAAATAATGTACTCTCGATGCCTAAAAACAAAAGATTAATATTTATTGTGTACTTGGCATAGCACACGGTGGATTCCATACACTACAAAATAGGTTTTATGAACTAGATGCCTGCCTTGCACTTTTTAGCCATCAACAACAACAACAATGCAGTAACAGCAAACCAGCCAATGCTTACTATTCCCTTGCTTATGGGTTCTGCTCCTTGAGAATTAACAGGCACTGTAAGATTGCTTGGAATCTATTTCCTGAATGTTTCTCCCAATCGAGGCAGGTAGTTTGAGTTGGTGAGGAGTGGTATTTGCTGCAGAGATGGAATTTCATATGAGAAGTATATGTACTCTGTAAATCTTGATGCTTTGGAGCAGAATTTGACTTTTCTACCATTGCCAGGAACATTGAGCACTGTCTTGCTTGGTGAGGACTGCTTCAGCTGTGCTGGTGTCTCTTTGTGTGTGGAGATGCACGCTGTGGTTTTCTGCATGGGCTCTGGTCTGTTTCTGCTCAATTTGCCTAAGTGTGTTCCTGCAGTGGTGTACCCAGAATGTTTGGTGAAGATGCCTCGGTCTGAACAGCTACGTGGAACAGTTTGGATGGAGCCTGTTTGGAGTGTCTCCCGACAGAAGCTGGTCTCCTGACAGCTGGACTGGACTTCTCAATAGCTGCAGATTGCATGACTGCAGTGGTAAGCAGGTGACAAAGGAATGTAGCTGGCATCATGTCAGAAACAAAAATCCTGGGAAGAGCTAAACCACAATCTTCCTGAGAAGAGGAACTTTGCTCCTTCAGATGTAACCAGTCCATGGAGGCTGATGATCCTGCTCTTGCTGGAGAATGCAACAGAGTTCAGGTGAGGATAAGCTTGTCTTGTTTGTCAGAAATCTGTCTTTGCAGGGAGTCAGAATTCAGCGTCTGTGGATATGCAGCAAGGAAATACAAACAGAAACTGAGACCTGTCTCATCCACGACTCAGTTTGTTTTCTGAATTCCTCACTATAGAACACATGACCCAATGGAATGAGATGGACTAGATGCTAATCAATAGGCTGTGGGAAAGCAATACATTTTTCTAGTATGCGTGGTCCGTTGTCTCACAGAAACATTGGTAAGTGTGCAACAAATTTTGCACAATAGAGTATTTTAAGTATTCTGGGAACCAAGCCCCTCTTCTGTGGGGCAATAACAGGTCGCTGAGTCTGTTTTTGGGTGCAATACAAATGAATGCTGTTGGGGTTCACCTTTCACTTAGGGATTTGCAGCACTGTAGTGCTGTATAATGCTCTGAGACATGTTGGGCTGTTTGTTTATAGTGCTGAAGGAGAATTAGACAAACTGAGAAAACTCAGATTAATTTTAAAAAGGCCAAAGAGTTTGTTGATATTCAATGTTTGAGTGTCTTCTGCTGAGAAAAGTTTGAGTTTGACACAGCACCAGAATGTCTGTCTGCTCACTTACTGCTTTCTGATGGTGGCTGCAGTGAGAGATTCTGGAAGCAGTTGGTGAAAGCAGGCACTTTTCTTTTTGTGGCTATATGAAAATGCAGCTCAGCTCGCAGGGGATCCTGCTGTAGATATGGTGCACAATGTAGGAATGCACTGTCTGTTCCAGTGGCTGTTGCTTTGTGTGGGTCTGGTTATCTCTGATCTTTGTCTCTGCTGTGTCTGTATCCTGTGTGCTCGGTCTCCAGCAACCTCAAGTTCCAGTTAGCCCTCAGTAAACAGACAGGGCTCTCATGGAGCTGACAACCAATGCACGTAATTTGTTTTTGCCACCTTTTATCAGGCTGTAGTTGGATAACTTTCTCTAATATACTATGCAACTGGGGTAGCTCAGTGCTGCCTCAGAGATGCACTGACTCATTTCCCTTGGATGCACGAGGGATGGACGTGTTGCAGGCAGAGGAAGAAAGCATCTCCTGGATGCTTACAGTTCAGCGTACACTCCAAAACTGGAGTGCCTATAGGAGAATCCAGCTGAGTGTGAGCCCATGAGCCCACCTTAGAGGTCAGGGTGAATATAAAATGAAATCCATGGCTGGATGAATGCCACCTCACAGCCTGGCTGCTACCTGGGTTTGTTATTGAAAGCCTTTTCGTTAAAATTCTGCTTTTCCAGTATTAATGTTCACACGGCACTTTGTTAATTTTTTGAGCCAATATTCAACAGCATTGCAATGGCCTTCAAAACATGCATTCAGAGGGTTTAGGGAAGTATAGATATCGAGTAAACTTCAAACAAAATATTGCCCATGTAAAGACTTACAGGTAACACAAAGCCTTTGGATGCTGTTGAGTAGTTCAGTGTTAACCTGTATTAAAACAAAAATTGAAGGCATTTTTGCTTTTCACTTTCTAAATTCTGCAGCTGAGAATGTATCTAACATACAAGCATTATTAAGAATGGAAGGACTTTGTAGACAGCTCACTGAAAAACCAAGGAATGTTTGGCTTGATACACTGCAGCCTATAACCACGTCATACTGTCAATATGGCAACACCACTGATGTATATAATAAGCTTCCAAAGATCCTTTTACACACTGAGTATTTTTCACTGATGAAGGAATTAATAGAGCTAGTTCATTGAAAACAATGAAGTGACATAGTTTTGGATTATAACTGAGGGCAAACAGAGTTGTGGGATTCAGAGTTTTGCTATCTGTTCAATATATTAATGTGCAAAGCTGTTGTGGGAAAAATAATTCTCCAAGTGTGCTTTGATGGAATGATTTCGTATTCCTAAATGCTTGCAGAAAGAACATTGAATGTTTTCCTGTGTTTGAATGTACAGTTTCTAAGCTGGATACGTTTTAATGTTTAAAAACTTTGTGTACATGGAGCTTGTTGTAAAATAATCCTTTTGTTCCTCTGTTACTGATGCAACATTGGATTGTTTAATTCCACACTAGATATTTTATGTTGGACAAATAAATAGTTTTTTCAGTAAAAATGGCTGTTCCATAGGGCTGTTACAAAGGTAAGTACCTCAGGGGGTTTATCATGATGGTCAGATATTGGAAGCCTTCAGGGCAGGGAGGCTTCTTTCTATTAATTTACTTCTTCATGTAAACTTATCTCGTTTGTATAAGACATAACTGTGTAACTCTGACTGCATTCCTGTGCTCTTCCAATGGCGTTTTGATGCCCAGTGATTTACAAACAAAAAGAGGTTTGTATCTGAGCCACCACGGCTGATGATCTGCCAACACTGCGTGTGCTATCACAGCGTGCTCCCATCTCTGCTCTCACTGCTGGGAATTTGCATCATGGCGGTAATACTTGGGGAGAGCATTTGTTCTGTGTCTTCCGTGAATTTTTGGCATCCTCAGTCATTCCTAAAGTTCATTCGGCTTTCCAAAATGCCAGAGCTGCTGCTGGCTTACAGAGGATAACTTTACTGATACTTGATGTGTTTCCAGCTTTGTTTTGTGTCACAGGCCATCGCTGTTGAGAACTGGGAGTTCCTAAAATGTGCTGACTCTGCTTCTGGAGAGGGCATTTTTTGCTTGTCAAGAACACATTTGCAGTAGCTGTCCAGGCTCCCTTCTGGTTCTCTTACCTTACCATTGCCACAGAAATGAACTTAACTCTGCATGATTCTTCTATCCCATGGTGTTCCATTTACGACTTCCAGCAGTGCAAAATACTGCTCCTGTAGCTCTGCTCTCCAAGCAGAGTGACCAGCTGAGCCCAATGGCAGCCCCCACACGGTTCTGTCTGTCTTAGCAGTCTGAGGACTACTGGCAGCCACGTGCAGACATCCAAACTGCTTGACACTGCGCAATTTTAGCTTCATTTACTCAGAAAGTGAAATGACAGCTCTTCCTTCTGCAGGAAGAAACATCCAGGAAATACGTAGCATTAAACACTGGGAGAAGGAATGATGATCTGCTGGAATGTTTCTGTCAAATCAGCATTTGAAGTCCTATCCACGGTACCATTACCAAAAAGAAAAGAAAGCATCACGCACGAGGTAGTTGGCTATGATTTTTATTGTGCACACACATTAAATTGTAGCCTTTTAGAAAATAAGCAGCACAGAAACTACAAATAAAACCCCATCCCCAGTCATTTCTGTTTGTTTTCTGAGAGGCCACGTACAACTGCATTTGTCATCCTGACCGATGCAGGGCAGCTGTTCCTACAGGCTCTGAGATCAGAAGAATCAACTGCTTTTTGCCAGCTCGCTTCTTTGTTTGGAGTTACAGCAGCACAAACGTGAGGAGAATATAGTCCTTAATATCTCATATATTTGGAATAAGTGAACTCAAGTGGATGCCACTTCACCAAACAGCTCCTACTCCAGCACTAGTACAGAGAATTAGGTTTAGCATCCATCAATGGTAGATTTTCTCTAGGTATTTTCTTTTCACTGTTCTTTTCTGCATGACAACCCTCTGAACGTGACTGCAGTACATCAGGTGAGCTGCCAGATGAAGTGGGAAACCCTTTGGCAGACAGACTGGATGTGACAGGAGCTTCTATTCCCACACAGTGGTGCTGCAGGTGTCACAGCACAGGCAAGCATCAAGGATGCAAAAGGTGGAGAAATAAGAAACGGGGCAGAGCAGCACCTTTGAGAAATTCTGGCCCTTATGGCGAGAGCTACTGCTGTGTTTGTACAATGGCAAACACTGAGCTCCTGTGCTCAGCAAAGCTTCTCAGGTTGTTCCCACTGCTCACAATGTGTAAAACTTGATAAGTTCACAGTGTGAACAGTCACAGCGTTCAGTGGAGAACCATGTCATGGGGAGGTCTCCTGGAGCTGTGCTGGCACAGTGACCTCCACAGCACTTCAGAAACAGAGACAAGACTCATACTGGGGGCAGCAGGTCTTGTGAGTGTGGATTGTTTCCTGCAGCACTGAGCACTCACTCTTCGGTAACCTCAAGCATCACAGCAGGTCCTCGGGCAGGGTGCAGGGGCCATGGGACTGCTGAATCCAGCTCCTCAGGAGGTGGGACAAACCTGGCTGCACTGCAGCAGCTCTCATTCACCAGTATGGCACTTTAGATCTGAGGCTGATGCTTCCTGACCTCACAGCACCTTTGTTTGTGAAATCTTTACAGCAGAAAAGGCACGTGGCATGGAACAAGAGGCCAAAGTTCATCTCCAGAACCATGCCTGAGGCCCCTGGAAGCAACACTGACCACCTCCTGCTCCTCTCTCCAAGAAGAGTCACCCCCCTGGGAGCTGTCCCTGCCTCCTCTAATCAGCACAGCCCCGGGGCTGCCTCCAGCCACATCTCACAGCTGAGGGAAATGAGAAACCAAAGTGCCCGTGGGAGTTTTAGGGACAAGAACAGCTATTTGGCATATGCACTGTGCTATATATAGGAACTGGCAAGTACACAGGGCTGGAACATATTGCTTTTGTTACTAAAAACATCATTTGGAAAGCCATTTTAGGTAACCACTGCTGTCTGCTGCCAGATACACTAACCAGGTGCTGAAGACCCGTGCTTTGTCCTGGCATGAGCGTAAGAAAAGCAATTGTAAGTGGAGCACGTGCTTGTGAGGCCGTTGTCACTTCCCCAGGAGCTTCTTCCTACTAAGGAGCTTTTGCCTCTTGGGGGCAGCTTGCAAATCCAATTACGTGCTGGGTGTCTGAGCAGCCAGTGGAGACCTCGCATGGCACCAGCTCACTTTCAGATCCTGACCCAGTGTGCAGACAAACTGCAGGACTGCCAAGGCTTCAACTGAACTCCACCTGCCCTTTGCAGACTGATCCCTCAGACAGAAGTGCACTTTGTCACAGATAATTAGTCCACGTTTTAAAGCACTTCCTTTGGGTAGGTTGCGCGAGGCCACGATGGAGGAAATTCGGCCGTCTGGCAAATGGCAGCAGCAGAACTGGCAGCAACCCGAAAACAAGACAGGAGGAAGCGTCAGCGAAGCCAGCAGGGGTGTCAACAGCCCACGTGCACCACTGTTACTTGCATCTTTTTGCTGTGATTTCTAAGCTACTGCTATCGCAATGATCCAGCTGAGCAGGCAACTCACAGGTGGGACTGGGAGTGCTTCTCTTGCAGGATGTTCCCGAGCAGCCGGGCTGCGGCCATGGCACAGCCCCAGTGGATGGTGATCCCAAAGCCACCGTGGCCGTAGTTGTGGATGACCTGCTGGGGAGAGGAGGAGTCAGAATGCAGCAGCTCGCCACCCAGCTCCTCAGAGCATGCAGGGTTTGCTCCTGACAAGGTAAATGGCTTTGCTTCGGCCGAAGCCCAACTTGCTGCTGGGATCGATTGCTGCATTGCTCCTGTGCCAAAGCTGCACAGATATGACATGCTGATAAAGGAACGGAATGATCCATACAGCAATTCAAACACAACCTCACTTTGAACCACGTTCTGGGCTTTGCATAAATACACTGAGCTCTTTCCAAAGCTTTCCAGCTAAAAATTGAACCTATTTTCATTACACTTAATTACATTTTGCAGTCACTATCCCCTTTGGAGCTCTAATCTTTTCTTCAGAGCTGCACAGAGGCACATACCCAAACCACAGTTCCCTGCAGATGAGGACTGCAGATGAGCTTCAGGCTGAAGAACTGAGGAGTGATGTGCTCCTACATGGACGGTGTTATGCTGAGGCTCCAAGGACAGTGGCACACAGCAGCTGGTGCCATTCCCAACTCCTTTCTCTTAAAAGAGAAACAGGCAGGGCTTGGTGCCTCAGAATTTTTCTCTGTCCGTGAAGGACAAAGCTCCAACTACCAGTTTTCCTTTGGCAGGAATGTTCTCCCCATAAAATCCATCACAATGTTTTTGATACTTATCGCTGATCTGGGCTGAAACTGAATTGAGGATTTGCCACTAGGAGAGGGGAGATGGAACAAGGACAGCTGAGCGCTGGCAGCGTAGCTGCAGAGCAGCAGCCAAGTTTGTAGCCATCAGCACCCAATTAGCACCACAGTTAATGAGCACAGTACCTCTGTCCTTGAACGCCCATGGCCAATGCTCTCCCGCTCCAGGCGGACACTGGGACGTGCTGGTCTCAGGCCACTCCACTCCTGCACAATCTCTGCTTTCTGAAACCAGAATCCCATCAGCCCAGCACTGCTGTGACTCACAGCAGCCAAAATCCTCCCAACAACCACACCAGGAAGGTGCAAGCAATGAGGGGGTGCACAGAAAACCCTCCAGCTCTCAGGGTTTGCTGAAGGCAGTCACTATGTATTGCTGATTTTGGGGTTTGGTGCTGGGCTGGGGTCACTCACCTGCAGTGTGGGCAGCAGCCTGCAGCACCTCTCCCAGATGGACTTGTGGTCCTGAGCACTGTTCTCTTCGTTCCAGTTGCCTTGCTGGTAGATGCCTCCCAAAACTGTGAACTCACTCCTGCAACAAGCACAAAGGGCAGTAAATGGTCCTGGTGCCATCAGATGGAGGCACTCAGTGTAGGTCCTGCCATGCCCGCAGCATGCTCCTGCCTGAAGCACCCTCGTGAGCCAAGCAGGCAGGAAAGCGCTGCCTGAGTGTCTGTCTGCTCATGGGAAAGTTGTTCATTAAACACTATCAGCACCCGAAAGGCCTTGGCAAAGAAAAGGGCTGATTTCATCTCCTATCAACAGGGTGAGGGAATGGAATGCTCCTGGCAAGGAGCTCAGATTCCCACCATTTTCTACTCCCCTCATAGCCAGCCTATACCCGGCTATGGAACAACTAGCAAAAATAAACACATGGAGAGAGGAATTTCTGTGGGGTTGGGACTGTGATAAGAGATCAGTTGGAGCCCTTCACTTGGGAGCTGTGAGTATTCAAAGCTCCTATTTACATCATGGCTTCTTGCCTAATCCTGAGATATTAGCACAATGGGAAGTGCCAGACGTGTAGCATTCAGGTTACGGCTTAAAAAAGCTCTCCATTGCCAAAGTACAGTGGATGGCTGCTCTCAGGGAGACACGGGGGATGCACAGCAGACATGGATTTATTTACCCTGCTGCTTAGCTCCCTGGGTACATGCATCTGCTGCCATCTGAGATAGATCCCAGAATCTCTAAGAAAGCTCCTAGAGGGAAGCAGATGCTGGAGAAGTGCTGGAAGCTGGGCTCTGCCTGGCACTGCTGCTCCTTGAGTTCTGCTCCACAGTAAGAGACAGGGACACAGAATGCAGAGCTTGTGTGCAGATGTCAGCAGGGAGCAGTGCTGGGGGTTGCTCGGAGTGCACATCATTGCTAGCTCCAGGATCGCTGCTACCTACCCCGGTATGACATATGGTGAGCTGTAGATCTCAGACTCCGTGTCATGAGTGATAATGAAGTGCTTCACCCATGGGGCCAGGACCTGGGGGAGGAAAGCAGGAGGGTGACAGCGGGTGACAGGCAGGACACAGGATGTATATGGAGCAGGTTGCAGCCTCACCTTGATGACTTGCCCACGGGCAGGCTGCAGAGCTGGGTCTGGCTGCAGCTCCCCAGCACGGATTCCAGTGCAGTTTATGACAACATCAATTCCCTGGGAAAACATCTACCAAGAGACAGAGGTGGTGCAGTATGCAGACAGTGATGCTACCCCAGGGAGCACGAGACTCCTGCATCAACACCAAACCATGCATTTGGTCCAGCACTCTGGTACTGAACAAAACAGAAGGGCCAGACTCAGGGTATAGCTTTCTCAGCACAGCTCCCAAGTGTACAGGCAAGGAAAGTGTTTGCAGCTTAAGGCAAAACTGCACTGCTGATTCCTGACTGCATCCTGGCTCCCCACCAGCCCTAAGTTCTGCTGAAGCATAGTGCTTTGGGGTGGATGGCCTCACAGCACCTTCTGCAGCAGAAATTCCAGCCTCATGCTCCCCACATCCCCAGCTCACCTCCTCGAAGGACTCGACCTTCCTGTGGAAGAACTTCACGCCTCTCTGCGCCAGCCTGGAAGAGAAAGTTCATCTGTTACCGGCACATAAAAGCCAATGTACCATTCAAATTAATGGCTGTAACTGATGCACAGAGTAAGTACGGCTTGTTGCTCCTCGTAATAAACATCCATGGTCTTCTCAGCAGTTCTTAAATACTCTCCAGCCATTATTAGCTCATTTCCCTAATGGCCAAAAGCTCTGCTGAGCCCTCCAGATCAACCAGGGAAGAGCAGCAGCAGGGCTCAGTACTCACCTGTTGGTCAGCCAGGGCAAATAGCTCCTGCACTCCAGCATCAGTGCTGTGTTGAACCAGCCATAGCTGAAAGACATGAGGATAGAAAGTAGTACGGACTACAACAGCTGCCCAAGGGTGGTTGCACCCTGCCTCATGCACAGGCACAGCCAGGGCTTTATTTTTTCTCATTTACTGCATAGCTATTTTCTTCTCAAGTTCAACGGTATGTAGTGAAGTGAGAGAGGGAGCTGGAATGTTTTTCATGCATTGTTACTGCCTTCTTTGAGGTGATTCATACTACTCTTAAGGGAAGTAACTGTGATGGAGCCCAAAAACTCTCAGAAAAAGGGCCTGAAAGTACCTATAGCCAGGGAAGAGTTCAAGCTCTTTCGGTGTCAAGTTCCTGAAGCCAAGGACAATGTTCTTCCAAGATGGATCCTGCAAAGGGGAGAAGGTCTGATGTCACTCAAATGACAGTAATCAATTGTGGTATTACAGGGACAGGAGTGACAGAGACATCCCTGCTGCCCAGCTCCAGCCCAGAAACTCAAACCTGCACACTGCCCAGAGCCCAGAGCTGCTTCCCCTGTGCCCTGCTCCTTACTGGTACATGCTGCTTAAACAGGTTGTATCCAGAAATCAGGAACAGTCCCATTTCCTTCGCTTCTGGCGAGTTGAGGTACCCCAGGAGGTGCTCAAAGGTCTCCTTGTTCCACAGCCTGTGTGGAAAAACCCCATCAGAAGACACTCCAGGCCCCAACTATCTTTGCAGCCCTCCAATGGACTCTCTCCAGTGGCTCCCCAGCTCAAGACAGACAGGAAGCCCAGACAGCAATGGGCCCAGTGCTCCAGATATGGCCTCCCCAAGGCAAAGCAGAGGGCAAGAGAACCTCCCTCACCCTGCTGCCTGTGCACTTTGTAATGCAGCCCAGGGTACCATTGGCCTTCTTAGCCATGAAGACACACTTCTGGCTCATGATCAACCAGGACACCCAGGTCACCTTCCACAGAGCTCTTCTCCAGCAGCTCAGCCCCTAATCTGCATAGTTATCACAGAATGGCTTGGGTAGGAAGGGACCATGGAAGATCCCCCCAACTCACGTCTCCTGCAGATTGCCATGGTCACTCAGGTAGGGCTGCCACAGGCCTGCAGCCCCATCGCTGGTGGTGTGCGGTGTGAAGCGGTCAGCATAGACCTCCAGCTGCAGCTGGGGCACCAGTGCACGGAAGCGGTCATGGATGCACAGGGCGGTGGACAGGCCGATCACTCCAGCCCCGATGACAGCGATGCGCATGGCTCTGGGCTCTGCACGGTGAGAAAAAGGCCTGGAAGAAGGCACTGGGGCCAAGGTGGCAAGGGGCTTCCTGGTATCAGACCAACATGATTCCACTTTGGCTGCTAGAGCACAGGAGGATTGCACAGAGGCTGAGCTGTGTCGGGGCACTTTACACGCAAACATTTTCCCCACAGAGTCTCCAAAGTGCTCTTCAGCATCTGCCTGCACTGTGCAGGCACTGAAATCATGAATGTACGGTTGCAGTGTGCCATGGTGGCAGAAAAAGTTTTCAAGCCTTGCTTGCAGCCCCTGAGCTCTTGCCAACAGCCCTGGCTCTGCCCATGGACCTGGGGTTGACCTCCAGCAAGATCACCATGAAGTTATCGTAGAACCATTAAGGTTGGAAAAGACTTCTAAGATCACCAATTGCAACCACATCCCTAAGTGTTACATCTCCACGTTTCATAGACTCATTAAGATTGGAAAAGATTACTAAGATCATCTCATTCATATTTTAAAGCATTGGGTATAGCCATGGGCACTAGGCTACCAGAAGCATGCCAGACCTGGTCTGGGGCAAGATTACAAATTCGACACCAGTTTTATTTGAATAAGGTAAAGCGCAGCACCCCTGCAGCACTGCTCAGCTCACAGCAGGACTGACGTCTGCTTGGGCTGCAGGATGAGTCACAGAGACGATGGGCAGCAGGACAGGGCCATGCTGCTTCCCATCTGCTGCCATTCACAGGTCAGAGCCAGCAGAAATCAGGGCTACCTCTGCCAAATGCAGCCCTGAGGACAAGCTGAAGAGGCATCCATCTGCCCCGTGAGCCTTCAGCTGGTCAATAAATAACAGAAACACAACCTTCCACTGACCTACCTGCAGAGTTCTTCAGGCAGCCTCTATGGGTTTTGGAGGCTTCAGCAGAACCCCTGGTGCAGCGTACCTTGTTTGGAGCCCCACAGTCCAAGGTCTGAGTGTCCAGGGCTTGTAGTCGCACCCTGTGCTGGGCAATGGGGTCAAAGTCTTTGCTCTGGACCTGGGAGGTGGAGTCCCTGATGCCCCATGGTCCATCCTCTGGAAGCCCATAGGGTCACTGTAGTCCATTTCAAAGTCTCCAGGAGCAGAAATACAGTCCCACAGGAGGCGGGGGGAAGGTGGAGACAGGCAGGCACTCTGCTGAAAAAAAGGGGAAAAAGAGTTATTCAAAGGCCTAAATTATTAAAGGCTTTACATATAATCAGCAAAGCCTCTTAAACTAATTACCCTATTACTTGCCTGCTTCTTGCTTTTGGCACTGCTGACCCTTCACGCTTTCTTCAGCCTGGTTCTAGTATGGTTCCTTGATGCTGTACCTAGAAATGGAGGCTCTGCAGATGCTCTGTGGATGCCCTTTCATCCTCATGGCACCTCCTTGGGATGGCCGGGGCATGTGGATGCAGCAGCCAACTGTTTTTTCATAGAATCAAGGAACCATGGAGTGGTTTGAGTTGGAAGGGGCCTTAAAACCCATTCAGGTCTACTCTCTGCCATGGAACACTTTGCATAGAATCACAGAATCATTAAGGTTTGGAAAAGATCACTAAAATCACCAAGTGTAACTCCAACCCACCCCCTCCATGCCCATTGACCACACTGCTCAGTGCCACATCTCCACATCCCTCGAACACCTCTGGGGACGGTGATGAACCACCTCCCTGGGCAGCTGTGCCAGTGCATCACTGCTCCTTCTGAGAAGGAATTGTTCCTAATACCCAACCCGACCTTCCCCTGGTGCAACGTGAGGCCATCACCTCATGTCCTGTCGCTGTTAGCTGGGAGCAGGGACCCCCCTCGCTACACTGTCCCTTCAGGGAGCTGCAGGAAGCAGCCAGCTCACCCAGACTGAACAACACCAGGCACACCCAGCCTTGGGCACCTCCACGGACGGAGCACGCACAGCTTCTCAGAACGACCTCCACACCCTCACACTGAAGATTTTCCTCCTCACATCTCACCTAAACCCACCCTCTGCCAGGCTACAGCTGCTCCCCGTCTCCTACCACTACAATCCCCACAAAGAGCAGCACTGCAGAGCCTTCCCTCCCGCGGGCCGCACCCCCGATCTCCCAGCCTGTCCCCATCGCACAGCTCTCCATCCCCTCAAAGCCTCTGAACCCCGAAGGCCCGCCCTCAACTCCGGCCCGCTGGGCCCCACCGGGCCTGCTAGGCCCCGCCCAGCTCAGG
>JAOWBP010004343.1:6596842-6609409 GCA_028571105.1 Tragopan temminckii | reverse complement strand
TGACACTCCTCTGAGCAGGGGTTGGATGAATCCCACCCCCTCCTGCTAGAGCTGCTCTGGTTCAGTTCCCTGAGACTTTACCCGGTGCCCATGGGGTGGCAGAATTGCTCAACTTCATCATGCTGCTTCTGCAGCAGCAGAGAGAACAGGTCCTCTGAAATAGGCCTAGGAGTGGGCTGGGGTGGTTTTAGTGGATTCTAAATCCTGGAGCAGCCTTGCTGGAGTCTTGGGTGTCAGCTGTGCTTTGTCACATCTGCCCTGAGCACAGGGGTCAGCATTCCAGCACACAGCTTTGCAGACCTCAGAGGCCCTGATAGGTAGAAGGAAGAGTTGTTGGAAACAAGAGCCCAATCTGCTGCCAGCTCAGACTGGATTTCATGGATACAGAATGAATGTGCTCTTACTCAGTTGTGACATAGCTTTTTCATCCACACAAACAGAGGATTTTCATTCTGTCCAAAAAAACTTGAGGATTTTCATTCTAGGCTGTGCAGTTGGATCTGGTGATGTGAGCTATCAGATTTTTTTCTCTCTGACTGTTGGAGGAAGTGGTCTGTGTCCCAGATTTAGAACTGACCATGCGTTTTACTTCTCTTTGCTCTGAGTTCCTGTATGGTTTGTGTCATTCCAAAATGCCTTTCTATCTGTTTTCTCCCTGAAAAAGCTTTTACCCTAGAACAGAGAGAAGGAATATGTTCAGCTTTTCCTTCAAAAATGTCACTATCTGCATTTTTAGAGACATTACTGTGCTTAGGAATCCTCCCAAAGGCATTTCAGCAGCCTCATCTCTTTCTTTGCATCATCTGCTGCAATCCTCCTTCCCAAATGCTGCCCAGCCATGGGATGCTGTGTCTTGATTCTTTTTTCTCCTGCAGAGCACCCACATGATCTTGAGAAATCTCAACCAAGGCGAGGTTACATCAAGTACACAGGAGTGTGTGTTAGCTGAGTTTCAGTGGGGAGTTAGGTGGAGCCTACAGGTTTATGAGCCCTAACCCCAAGCCTCTGCAGCCCAGCAAGAGGAGGATCACCACAGGCAGGCTCCTTGCAGAGCATGGTCCTGCTGGCATTCGTGAACAGCCTTGTTAGGCTCATTAGGTTAAATTTATTGTAATGAAGCAGTCTTCTGCCTGGTGCTGTGGCCGCTTTGGTTAGGGAAACTGAGCCATGTGCTGCACTGGGAGGATCTTATTGGCTTTATTGTATCTTGGATTTTAATGCACAACAATTTTTTATTAATGCTTTGACCTTTAACTTTTGCAGGGATTTCTGTGCATGCTCAGCTGGTGGCAGCACGGCATGGATGGTTCTGAGCAGCCGTGCTTTGGTGCTGGGAGTACCTGGGGCTGGGGCAGCTGTGTGACAGTTGTTTGAGGGGAGGTCTTTGGGCAGAAGCTGCTGACTTTGTGCACTGTTCAAAACAGGACGCTGAATCACATCCTGGCCGGGCTGCAGCATCCTGCCCTGGCATGTTCTGTACAATGTGACAGGCTGGGGACCTGCTGATGCTTCTGGCTTGAGGTGTGGCCATGTGAGCTTGTGGGGATATCATTGGGTCTCGCCGTGCTGCGGTGGTTTGTGAGGATATCAGCACGAGCTGGGGAAGCTTGCACTCCTCTCCCACTTCTTTGGGATTTGGCCTTTCCAGGAAACTGTTGCAGGCTTGATGCTGAGGAGCAGGATGAGTTTGCTTGGACAGCAGGAGGCTGCTGGTTTGGAGATACAGTGATCAGACCATTTAGGAATTATATATGAATCTTTTTCCCTTTTTTTTCTTTTTTTTTTTTTCCCTCCCCCCAAAACCTCAGCAATTTGGCAAAAACCCTCTGGCTCTGTTATCAAAGGAACTGACTGCATGCTGAACGCCTTTTTTTTTCCTGTAAAGGCCAACGTGGTTACTGTTTGTTTAGGCATCGAAGAGCCGGGTCAGAAAAATATTTTGGTTCCAAATGCCTCCTGATTTTTTAAATACCTTAATCTTTGATAATCATCTGCCAAGATCTGCAAGTCAGGGATTTCTCATGCAAGTGGAGCTGTGGCCAGCCTGACAGATGCCCTTGGGAGGTTGTGGAGGATGTGAAATGGACAGAACACCTTTAGAGGCACAGCTTCACTTTCAGTGAAAAGCACAAAGGTTTTTATTTCATCACCATTCACACAGTGCTCAGATCTGTGATGTGGAAACACTCTAATGGCAAGCTGAGAAAGCAAAGTAAAGCAGGCGTAAGTGCAGCCTCAAATGAATGGTTCATGGTGCAAAGCACATCCTGTGCTTGTGAGTGGGATCAGAAGGACCCCTCTGCAGAGCTTGCTTTGCCTCTCTGCCCCATGAAGAGGGCAGGTGGAAGGGCTGAGGCTCCACTCAGCCCCTGTGCACTCATCTTTCCCTACCAAAGCCGCGCTGCTCACCCCTGTCCCTGGGCTTCAGTGAGTAAGACAACCTGCAGCAAACGCTAGAGGGGGTGCCTGTGTTGGGTTAGAACTTTTCCTGCCCTTCTTTTACCCTGCGTGATGCGTCAAGATTTATTTTATTTTCTTTTGACACGTTACCAATGTGTCAAGTACTCCCTGGTCTCTGCTGCCTTTTTTGGAGTCATTCTGAAATGCAGCAGCAGAGCTGTTTTGTGGGTTGCTGTGCCACTGCTGCTTCCCATGCTGCTGGCTGTGTCCTGGCTGACCTTTGCTTGGGAGCTGCGTTCTCCAGCCATGGAACCATTCTTCACCTTCCTTTTCTTTTCCAACAGCGTGGCTGGAGAGTTCCCACTTGTTCCTTGTCTCTGGGAAACACTGCCAGTGGGTGAACTGGGGTAACTCAATGACACAGCTCGTTGTTTTCATCCCTTAAGCTGACGGGGAGGTATGCAGGAGGATGGGGCCATTTCCACCAGCTCATCTGGGGAATGGGATGGGAATAGGGCAAGAGCTGCTCCTGGAGGGCTCATACCATATCATAGAGTGGCTTGGGTTGGAATAAGGCCTCGCTGCCCTCATAGAATCATATCGTAGAGTGGCTTAGGTTGGAAGAGCTATGGCTTTAGCATAGAAGGAAGAACAGAACTGTAAGGAGAAAGAACAGAAAGGAATGGGTAGGACAACACAGGGCTTTGGGACTTGTCATTGCAAGGGAAGGGAGCCAGCATTTGGGGAATAAGCAGCTGCTGGATAGGTTGAGGCCTGTGGGGATTTGGCCCTATGGCTGTTACAGCAGCGACCCCATTTTCCAGTGGGAGTCTCAGAAATGCCCGCTGCCATTCGAAGTGTTAGCTCTGAACATGTTGCGTAGCTGGGGATGCTGCACTCAGCCCCGTGCCTTTCCGAACTCTGCAATTAATGGGATATGCAAAAAGGATTTCATCTTTTTTATTTTTTTTTTCCTTGTGAAACAATCTCTGTTTTATTTGGCCTTTTACCATCACGTACCAGGGATTCCTAGAATTTTCTCTCCCCAAGCCACTGGGAGCTGTTCTGCTAACTTATTTTGCACAAGTCTCTGATGAAATGGGAAGCTGTGTTCACTTCCCTCTTCCTGCACCTCTCTCAGGCAGGGCTCCAGCTGTTATCTGGGTCTTGCTCCATGCCAGTATGGTGCTGGGATGGAGCTGGGCAGGAGTTGCACAAAGCCATGGAATGGGGACGGAGCTGCCATGCCCCTCCTGTCTGCACAGAGTGGGGCTGGAGGCTGCATGGAGTGAGCAGGAGTGGTTGGAAGCAATCTATTTATCTTAGGAAATCAGCTTTTGTGGGCTCCGTGATTGATCTCATTTTTCTTTTTCCTCTTTGTGCTGGAGGAGAGTTAGTATCTGGTGCTGTGAATGGCCTGCAGTGTCTCCAGCCCTTCTCAGCATTCTTGTGCTGTGAATGTGGCCCACGCCTTCAGCCAAACAATGCATGCTCAGACTCCTTGTGTCTCCACAGCCCTAAAAACACGAGCCCTGCTGAGTCTTCTCCCTCCTTATCGTTCCTTGGATGGGATGGATGTGGGATGCCCTGGCTCTGTGAGGATGATGGGGATGAGCTCCGGGCTGTGCTGTGATTTGCGGCTGATGTTTTTGATTCTGATGTTTTGGGTTTTTTCTTGGAGCGCCTTGTCTGTTATTTGATCAACTCCATGTCTTCATCTGAGAGTGATGACTTCTTATAACCCATCAGAGCCACACCCTAACGTAGCCACAAATATGGAAAGAACCTTCCGGCCTCGCATTTTTTGGTAATAAAATACTATTTGAGAAGGCAAATGTTTTCCCTAGTCACCCTATAGGCAGCTGCCTCAGCTCAAGGTGCATGGGAGGTATTTTGGCAGAGCACTGCATCCCAAGCAGTGAAACGTCAGGAGGTGGTTAGATGCCTGCAGTTCCCATCTCAGGTCAGTTGATCAACGTGTCACAGAGCTCTTCTTTGTTGTAGGACAACCTTTGCTGTGTTGGGGTTGGGATTTTTCCTGCTCCTTCCCCTCCCAAAATTTCCCTTTCTGTTTGATGTACCTTTGCGGTGTAGCTGGTGTTATTTTGGTGTGGCTGCTGAAGCCTGGAAGCTGCCCTTGTCCCCAGAGAGCTCCAGCTCAGTCCCAGATGCCTTCCTCTGCCCTCATGCCACTTGTGTGTGTCATTCTGTTAACAAGGGAGAAATTAAGAGACTTAATTTGACAAACATCTAGTGACAGGAGACCATGGCATGGCCCTGTGCCTAGCAAGGCTCCATTGCAGAGCTTTGCTGGAGCACAGCACCCTGCAGGGCACACAGTGTGGGCACTGCTGAGGATGGAGGATGACTGCAGACTGCTTGTTTGCCTTTGTAGACTCAGGGAACGGTGTTTTGAAATGATTATGAGCCACTGCCTATTGTGTTCTGAAGCAACTTGAAATGTAATTGATGTGTGTTACAGCCACGTTCTTCTGGAGCTTTCCCAAAGGGGAAGAAATATTTCCTTTTAAAGCTGAGCAGCGTGGAGCCAGCGGACAGAGCAAGGAGGTGCTGTAGTCAAGAACCATCCTCTCCTTGCAGAGCTCCAGGCACAGCAGGGCCTCTGGTTTATGGCCACCAAAGAAATGCAGCTGTTCTGTCAGCACCCTCCTGCTGACAGTCTGTGCTCCCAGGTGCCTGTAAGTGTAGGTTTTACCCCTCTTAAGAGGCTGATGTGCTCCCACTGAGATCATTTGATAAGGGGATGCTCTGCAGCCCGCCCAGATCCCATGCCACAGCAAAAACCGCTGGGCTCAATGTTTCTTTGAGAGCCAAAAAGGGCTGCTGGAAAGCAGTGATGCTGGTTGGGCATTTCTGGGAGAGCATCCAGCAAACCAGTGGGTTGTGCTGTATTACCAGTGGGGCAGGGCAAAAAAGGAACAGAAAGCTGCTTCTTCCTCTGGGGGGACTGGTGCTGCTGTGGTGAAGGAATTAATCAGGGATCGGTAAGAAATCAGTCTTCATTGAATTTGGTTATAGGCAGTCCCTGACAGAGGAATTCCAAACCACCTGAAAGAGATTCTTGTTCAGCAGCACACCAGCACATGGCCGCACCATAAGCGAGGAAGTATCCTGATCTGACTGCGATGCCTTTGCCACATAGAGATTCTATTACAGGACTTTAATTGTAAAAACCAGTAAGGCATTGGGCAGTATGGAAAGTAAGCATCAGTGCAATGCTTTTCACCTCGTCCTGCGCTGCACTGCTCTGTGAGCATGGGGAGGAAACAAACAGCTCGCACCAGTCTGTAGGAGGGAAGTGATTAGACGAGCTTCAGCTGTTTTTTTCCCCCTCCTGAATGGCCTTCTTTCATCAGGATATGTTAGGACAAGTGCTTTTTCAAGCCAGGATATCAGTGGAAGACACAGTGTTCTGTAGAAGTCATCCAGTTCCTGGGTAGCATCAACAGATGCGATTGCTCTGCACAGAATATACGACCGACCTTTTCTTTTCCTTCTTTTCTTTTTCTTTTTGTATGGGTTTAGAAGCAAAAGGATGTGAGTTTTACAGCTAGTTATGAATCTTTTTGAATTTACTGACTTCTGCCTGACTCTTGGGCCAGCACAATGCTTCTGCTGTTCAAAGAAAACCAGTCCAAATTAGTATGTATAAACCACTCGTGTTTATGCCGCTAACAAATGCTGCTTGCTAAGGCATTTAGCACTGCTGCTGGGGAGGGAGCTGGGGGGGCTCTGTAATGATGGGATTTTTTTTTTGGTTCTTTGAGAGGTTTAAAAAAAAAAGCTGGAATTTGGATGTTTACTGGGACTGCAGGATTTCAGAGTGTTGGAACGCTGGATTGGGATATCACATCATGCCTTTTTCTCACTTTTATTTTGTTGGCTATTAGAGGATTCGTGTGGAGTGGCTGAGGGCGAAGTGTTCCTGGAGCAGAGTTAAGGGTCAGCGTTGGGTAACCTCACTGTTTTGGTGCAGTGTTCCAGGAGAAAACTCAGTGGCTGTTGTGCAGCACTGCGCCGGTGGCATCCAACAGCAGCTGGGGGGGAAATCGCAGTGCTGGGGAGCATGAGCTGATTTACTCAGCACTGTGCTTTGTGCGGATGGAGACGCAAGCATTTAAGCTAAAACACTTTAAGCTAAAACAGAAATCTTGCTCTCAATCACTTCTTCAGTTTTGCTCTTCAGTTCATTGCCATGCAGATAAATAACCGGTGGCAAAACGTGCAGTGTGTGGGTCAACCTCTGCCTGCGGGCACTTCTGCTCCCCCAGCACAGCTCTCTGACTAGGAATGTTCTGCCTTATTGTGAAGGTTTCCTGTCTGCTGTGAATGAGAGCGTTAGGAGCTGCGTGTTATCTAACCATTCCTTTCCTCTTGCTGATAAACCAGCTGGATATGCACGAGGCTGCAATCTAGTGAACATCCTATACATTGTGTTGGTGTCGCAGCTTTGATGTCACTTCTGTCCCTTTTTTAATGCTTTCCTGTTAGATCTGGAGTAAGAAGGAAACAGGGCTCTTCCTGACTTGCTTATGGGATGGACCAAGTGCCTGCCTGCAGGAATTCTTGCTGTTGGTGGGTGCTGGTGGTGAGGGCTGCGGGGCCATCGCTGACAGCTCCCGGTGAGCCAGGGGTGAGTGCTGCGGGAGCAGAAATGGGGAAAGCTTTGTTCTCGTCGCAGTGCAATTGTCCTGCCGACAGCTTGTTGGTCTGAGATAGGGCTGAGGGAGCCTGAAGCTTGTGCTATGATTTTAGGTTGCTTTTTAGGGTGGGCTGAAGTCTCAAATTTAAACCTGATCCAGCTTTTCTGGGAGCTTTGCGCCTTGAAGAAAGCTGTAAATTCAGGTAGCTAACTGCAAACCTTGGCTCTGCGCTTGGGGGAGGGAAGACCTAACTTGGAGCAGGAGCTGGGAAGGCTTGAATTGATGGCTCTTTACCACACTGCTAGTGCTCACTGCTAGCCAGAGGCAAAGACCTCAGAGACAGAGCAAGAACATAAGAGCACTGGGAGCAGCAGCTCCTATGGGATCATTTTCTGTAGCATAAGAAACTGCTGTAGCATAAGAATACTGTTCTGTAACTCTGGTGGAGCACAGTCTCATAGTGGAGCTTTTATATTTAGTTGATAGCAGCCAGTAATGAACGACTGTCTATGTTGGGAAGTGCAGGACGGCAGAAAGTTGGGCTCTGTAGCAAGAAATGTCTCTTGTGATGCTCCCTGCCTGATGTTTGGAGTGGGGTAGGAAGTGCAAGGTAAGCAGTTACTGTGGCAACTAAAACGTAGCTTAGGAGATGTTCATTTCCAGCCCTGTGGGAAATGCCAACTTTACCACTTATGTCCATGTCTGTTTCTGAAATGCTCGGAGTGTGTTACACAGGACTGTGTAATTAGGCTTGTGCTGCTCCTTGCTCTAACTGCTGGTTTTGATTGGCTTTCTCGTTAGCCATGTTTCATTTGATCTGGGAATGCAGCTTTGTGTGTGCTTATGCTGTGACCTCCCTTCTTATCAGCACTGTTTTCCCAGGTCAGTTGTATCTCAGGAGAGCAGAGAAATGCCTTTGCTGCTGTGCCTGTTGCTTTTCGCCCTGAAGTTTCAGTTCTTTCTGCTGTGATGTGCAGGTTTTTCACTTTCCCTCCCTGCCCCGTAAATCTATGATTTATAGCTGTGTTCTTGTTTCTGCATTCCAGAGAAATCTCAAGAACTGAAATTAATAGGGACTGATTGACTCAAGAGCTGATCTGGATTTATTTACAGGTCTATGCCTGTAGGAATTCTTACCCTCTACTGTTTTTAAGTTACAGAATTTGATAATCAAGTGATAAAGTCATTTTCAGTCCTTGACAGCTCAGGCAAGCATCTCCTGCTATGGCCAAGCAATAAAATGTTGGTGGAAAATGACACCATTCTTCATGAATAATCCTGGAGCTATGCCTTGCAAGTGGCAGAATCAACCTTTGGGAGCAGCTTCTTGTGGCAAATTTTGCTGTGTTTTAATGAGTAGAAGTCCTTCCATCCCCAGGCACACTGACTGGAGCACACGTTTTGCTGCTGTTTCCTGTGAGCTGACTTCCTGTGTCCTTTGTTTTCCAGCCTAAGCGAGAGCTTTTTCATGGTGAAGGGAGCAGCCCTCTTCTTGCAACAAGGAAACAGCTCCCAGGGCCAGCGAAGTCTCCAACATCCTCACAAGCATGCAGGTATGGATTAAAGCATGGCCTGATGCTCCATTCCCTCTTTCTTCCCCACTCCTCTCCTCCACGTTGACAGCCCAACAGCAGGTGTGGTGGTGGTTGGCTCCACTAACTGTCACAGTGGGTTTTGTACAACCTGCTGGGGAAAACCAGGTTTTCAGTCTACTTGACATGAATGGGAATGTATGGTGATCTTGTCTTTGTTTAAACTTTTGTCATCCTCTTGAAAGTGTATCTGGAGCAGGAATTTATTCTCTGCAGACATTGTGGCATTCTGTTGCCAGGAAAGCCCTCTAAGCCAGAGTCTGTGCTGTATGTGTATCCCTGTTTTCTGCAGCCTGCAGTGAAGAAATGTCGCTTGTTTCTGCTTCAGTAGTTTGATCTTTGCCTTCTCCTTTGTCCTGTGGGGAGGAAAATGCAATGGGTTGTGTCACATGGCTCCAGCACCCCTTCTGTGGTTACTGAGCTCCTGATTCAGTGTGTCAGGGACGTTTCTCCTGAGTGCTCTCCCAGCCTCCCACAGTCTGAAGCTTGGGACTTCATATGACAGCATCTTTTTCTTATTACTATTTTTAAACCACTTGTTTCTGATTTTGTTCAATGCTACTTCTCAAAAGTGAGGAACGCTTTCAGTAGGTTTTGAGCCTCTGGACAAACACCCCTTTCTTATCTCCTTACACCCCCTTTTCTGGTTTCAGGAAATCCCCTTTTCAGTTAACTGATCTAAATCTGGCTTGCAGGCATTTCTCATGGTTTAAGAACAGCTTGTCCTTCTTCCAGGCACACTCCAGTGTTCCAAAATGGTGGGAGGAGAGTTGTGTGGTGAATGTCTGTAAGGACTGATAAGTTGACGGGGTTTAAGGAAGTTGGATCCCACTCATCCTGTATTTTTATGCCTTCTGTCATTGATGGTTTTGTAATAAGTGGTTAAGGGGCAAGGAGAAATAAGCTCATCAGGGCATTTTGAGTGCAGAAGCATGTGGGAAAGGCACAGTGTGGTACTGTGTGCCTGCTGCTTAGTAAACACTCCAAGCACAAAGAGGCTGTTTGAATGCCAAGCGTGGCTTTGGGTTTCTTCAATTGTCAGCAATTTCATATACCCAGCAAACATCCTACGGAAGGAATTTTATCTTTTATGGAAAGTTATGAGTGTATTACCAAGTTATTAGATGTAAACTTGGTTTGTTTTCTTGTAGATTCTTTGTTCCTTTTGCTCGCTTTCACTGAGCAGAAATATACCCACCACTTCGCAGTAGTTGCATGAGCAGACCTTTATTTGATGCAGAAGCGGTGCATCACCTGAATAAAGCCACTCCTGCAGCCCTTCCTCCTCAGAAGCTGCTTATGTTCAGATGACCTTTTCTGATGTTTTCTCTGCTCTCACTGCAGGTGACTTGCCCCAGCATCTCCAGGTGATGATCAACCTCCTTCGCTGTGAGGATAGAATCAAACTGGTAAGAACAGGTGCATTTTCCTGCCCTTTTTTCTTTTGGAGTAGTTTGAACCAGATCTCTACAGGGTCACAGAAAGCATTGGCAAGTCCACGACTAGCTTCAGACTGCTGCACTTGGTTGCCAGCCCCACCATGCTTCCCTGTATGCAACTTTGAGGCTGATCCTTACATCCAGGTTATGAGTTGAGTCTGTGTTAATTACTCCCTCTAGAATGGCTAGATAGAATGTTTCAGTGAAGACCTGTCAGTGTGGAAGAACCCTTTGAGGTTCTCCAGCTTAGTGCACAGTCAGTACTTCTACCTGCTTTCAAGTTTTTAGAGGAAACCTTCAGACTGTATTTGGTAATGCTTCTGCAGCATGGGACAGGTCATCTAGACTGTTCTTATTTCTGATCCTGTCCTGATTCCAAGTCAAACTGGCAACTGGCCTTGCTTGGAAGAGGGACTACCTCTCCCAGTGTCTTTCATCCTGCAGCTAAATAAAGCTTTGAGGCACAATTACACCTGTAAAATATTAGCAATGGAAGTGCAGATTATCCAAAAGCTGTTTTGCAGAGTTTGATGTCTTTTTTTTCTGTTGTTCCTAGGCTGTCCGTTTGGAAAGCGTATGGACAGACAGAGTCCGGTACATGGTGGTTGTGTACAGCAACGGGAGGCAGGACACGGAAGAGAATATTTTGCTGGGTGTGGATTTTTCCAGCAAGGAGAGGTATGTCTAGGGCAAAACTAGGCTTGGAAATAAGGCAGGCTGGTTTCTCTGGAAAGCTTGTCAACAACTATCCCCAAGCAGTTAATTTTCATGTACTCTAGCAAAAGAAGAGACATAGTTGTTAATTCTTCTGACTGTTGTGAGAGCGCTTTTTGTTCCAGAGAAATTTCAGTCTCCTTAGAATCTCTAGGCACTCTATGCAGCTGTGGGCAAAGCATTCACTTGTAATCCATCTAGAGGGCTGTGGTATCTACCTCATTTGTGGTAGCTTGCTGTCTCCTCACAACAAAATGCTTCTGTGGAAATGTTTCCTAAACTGGAACTTATTTGCTCCATCAGACTTCAAGTCTGTTCGTGGCATGATGCAATGGAGATGTTTCAGGTAGGTTAGTTGCCAAATAGCATCAACAACAATAGTGCAAAAGTACCTCCAAAATCAACAAACAAATGTGTTAGTAATGAGCTGTTCCTTTGGTCTAACTGATAAGAGCACAGAATGTTTTGAAAAGAAAATAAAACATTGCTGCAGACCTTCTCACATAATTCCAGTTATAGGTGAGGAAACCAAGAACAGCTCTTGGCTAGAACAGGTGAGGCTGCCTTTGGCAGAGCTGGAGTTAGAAGGCAGACTTCCAGACTTGGTTCTGTTCCCTGGTAGATTGAGCATGCTGCCATGCTGAGCTGATACGGCCAGTGGGCCTTTGTGTTTTTGTCTGGTTAAACCTCTGTGGATTGAAGTGGGAAGGGAGAGCTTTTGCACTGCTGTGAGTCCTGTTGGTGAACTCCTAGCAGTGCCTTCCTAAGGAGATTATTGACTTGGCTTTGGTGCTGCTTCTGTGTCTGCTGTTAATTACTGCTGTTGATGTTAGGGAGGAAATTCCAACGTTACATTCCCTCCTGGCACATTTGGTGTGCAACAGCAGGGAACGTTGGTCTTATCCTCTCCAAATCCAAGGTGACCATCCAATGATTTCCTTCTGGAGGTGACTGGTGTGAAACAGGAGTAGAGATGGAAAAGTAGTGGCACATCCATCCTAACTGCAAGGTTCTGCTGGTTCATTCACTTGCCTCTGAAGACTGAGGATTTAATTAAGGAAAAGTTCATACATAAAGAAGTCTGTTGGCATTAATGACTCATTGAGGGACTCCAAGGCTCCATGTTGGGGCTGAAATGGCACTTCTCAGCTGTGTGCTGGCTGCTGACAGTTGGGCTGGTCAGGCTTTTGTGGACTTTATTCTTTGTATGTGTGTTTAATAAGAAACTTTTTTTTCTTGCAGAGCTCTAGAGTGTACATTGTCTATGTGTGAGTCCAAACTGGCCTTTGTAAGAGCCTTTGATTAAAAAACAAAACAAAACACCAATCCTGAGTTCTTTGCTACTGGTTGTTGCATGTGTCCTGATTTCCTTTAAAACTTTAATATCTCAGCAACTGAATTATTTAGTGGTTGAAAGTTGCTGGCCCCCCAGTATAGTACAGTTTTCTTGCCAAATTGCATCTTCGAAATGGAAGTGTTCTTCTGGGTTAGGTACACCCATCAAATGCTTTTTTTTCTTTTCTATCAGCCAAAATGATGAAGTGAGAACCAAGCACACAAACCTTTGAAAGGCTCCCGGGATCCTCTCTGCAAATGGCAGAAAGGAAAGCACCTACCAGCACTTGCTGAAAGCTGAATCTCTGCATCCAGAGATTATATCCTGCTCTTCTGTCCTGTTAGGGATCACAGAATCACAGAATGGCCAGGGTTGGAAGGGACCACAAGGATCATAAATCTCCAACCCCCCTGCCATGTGCA
>JAOWBP010004343.1:6572464-6594945 GCA_028571105.1 Tragopan temminckii | reverse complement strand
CTCCTCTCCTCTCCTCTCCTCTCCTCTCCTCTCCTCTCCTCTCCTCTCCCTTTTTATTCTAAGCAGAGCTGTTTGTGTAGAGGTATATATTCCTGTTATCCCATAATAAGCATGTGTAACTCCCGTTGGTGTCAATGAGAACTTCACATGCATATCAGAGGAGAGAACAGATTCATACGTTGCGAGTGGGATCTGAAATTCAGATTTATAGTTCATTCTGCGTTTAATGGGTAAATTCTTTGGCAGAGAGCTAAAAACTCGGAGGTGTTTATAACATTCCAGGTTCCCTTCCTTTTTAGTTAAAAGCAGTAGCAGAATGAGAAATGTAACCACCATTGTGTTGTTTTAAAAACGTACATATTTACAGCGAGTACTCTTTTCCCTTGCTCTTCTGATTTTTCTGTAATGGCTTTCCTGTTTTTAAACACTCGCAGATAGTGACCTCCAGGGTCTCCGAGGGCTGGACGCACTTGTGTGGCCAGAGACCAAACTAAAATGAAAGATTAAAGCAATTCTGAAAGATTTCCTGATAGGCCCCTGCCAGCGCTATTTCAGAAAAAAAGTCCCCTGTAATGTGGACCTCGGCCATGTTCCTGTGCACCTCCGTGGGTGTAGAGCAGGCAGTCATTTCAGAGAGCTGTTTGGAGTGACTGTGGAACTGCTTATTCAGTATTTAAGCTTTTCCCCTCTGTGTTTTTCATCCTACCTCTAATTCTGCCATACCAGAATGAGAGCAGGAGCTTCTAAGGAACTGAGCATCCTAAGGAAAATTGAGCACCTTGCTCCTGAAGCAACCCCAGCCCTCCGGGGGTGGAATTTTCACCTCCTGTTCTTTTGGGCACAGAGACAGGGGGAAGGCATCCCTGAACTCTTGCTGTGTCCCCCCAGACAATTGACTCTGGGGCTGCGATGCCATTGTGCTTTGCTTAGGTAGCATCCCATGGAGCCAGAGGATTTTGGGGCTTTGGGGGGTTAGCAGCTGGACAAAACAGTCATTTTCACGAGGTTTTACTGATGGATTGGAAAGAAGCTGCTACCAAGAAGGAGCCAGGTGATTATTGGTGCCCATCAGCTGAGACAAGATGATTTTCCAGTGAGTTACTCAGCTTAGACCCAGGAATAAAGCCAGCTGTGGAGATGCTGGGCTTGGTGGGCAGAGTTGGGACACAGGTGAGAAGGTCCTGAGGGAGCTGCTCATCTCATCCGTGTGGCAGAGACCCAGCTCTGCATCCCAGCTCTGCATCCCAGGTCGCAGAAGGGAGCCGGGGTGCAGTGCAGGCAGGGCCTGTTTGCTGCTCTGTGTAGGAACTACGTTTGCTCTACTATTTTAATTAGGTTTTAAGTGGAATTGATGGCATAAAGTTGTGTAAAAAATGGCATAACAGAAAGCACAGCTGATCTTTAAAAACTCTTTTTCAGAGGAAATAGTGATTATAAATAAGAAGGCAGTTTTATAGCTCAATTACTTTGGTAACTTGATTTAACAGCTTGTTTTTTAAAACTACACCGAATCTAAGATAAAGGATTGATAATGTAATATGTAGAATACATTCAGCATAAAAACCGAAAATCCTACATCATGCCATTGAAAGAGAAACATAAATGCATGCTGAAATCTACAGTGGTTTTATTTTAACTAGTATAATATAACAACATGACATGCTGTGAAAAATAAATAACTTTTGAAAATGCGTTTTCCAGGAATGAAAGTAATATTGAAAAATGACTGAAGTAATCACTTTTGTATGAATTCCAAGAGCAAAAGAGATGGAGAGAATAATTCAGATCTCAGTGCTGTACAGAAGCACATGAGGGTTTTGTGGAATGCGCTGCTCGAGGTGATGCTGCGTATCTGCTCACAGTCAGATGTGGGGCACTTGGAGTGGTACCTTTTCCTATGAATGGTCTTATTAAAAGTGATGTATCTTGCTATGCATGCAGCCTTTATTCAGCCTTGAAGTGACAGAATCTGACCTGTAGACAGAGCACACGAGCTTCTGCACTCATACTAAGTGCCACTTTTGCTTTGATTATCGTTGTTTGGAGTGAAACAGACCCAGCATTTGAAATCAAATCTGGTTCCTCTTAGCCTCGATGGGAACAGCATCATGCTTTCCCTCTTTATTGATTGATTTCTCCTAAAGAAACCTCTCCTGTTATCTGCATACAACTTTCTATTAAATGTTTTAGCTCCTAGTTCATAATGCAAGTGGGATGTAATACTGGCAAGTTGTGGATTATTCTTCCTGTATTTAGATCTTTATAGTACTGGAGCACTAATGAAACCTTATTGAGGGGTTTTAGGCTCTGAGCCTTCTCTCAGCAGTGCCAGCATACATTGTGAATAAACTCCCTAGAACTAGGGGGTTTTTTTTCTAGTGTGATTTGGACAGTACAGAAATACCTGGAACTCTCCCTTATTCCTATGAATATTGTTGAAAAAGTAAACAGCCTCGTACTGTGGGTAGATTTCTAGCCCTGAGCCCTTTGGGGATGCTTTTCTTTGCAGGGCTGCTTTCTGTGCCTTCATTCTCCTGGGCAGGAAGCCCTGGGGAGGTGACACACCTTGGTGGCCATGGCTGGGCAGGGGCTCCTGGTTTGGGCACCACCAGCACTCCTGCAGGGCGCTTTCTAAATGAAAGCCTGCAGATTCTGGGCCAGTAATTGCCTTCTCCTGCATTGCCTCCCATGTCTGCCAACTCCCACTGGGCTCAGACAGGGCTTTGGTGAGCAAAGGATGCAGGAGTTGTGCTGGTAGAGTTAAATGTCCAAAAAAGGCACTTTATGGGGGTTTATGTTAGTTTTAATTTCCTGGTGGAAAATGCTGTTAATCTCTAGCGTTCTCCCTTACACCGTGTAAAACTGGATATTATACCTACAGCAATATTAACTCACCTTTATTGAGAAACTTTTATTTTGGGAGCAAAACAGTGACTCGAGCATTTTATGAAGTTGGTAGCTACGTGCAATGAAAGGGAGTGACTCAATGTCTGTGCTACACTTGGGACATTCTCTGCATCCAGTTAAGTATGTTAGTTTTGGGATGGACTTACAAACCCTATCCTGTGGCAAAACCTGGGTTTTGAAACTAGAACAAAGGAGTCTGTTTGGTTTGCCTTGCTCTGACCTGCGGAGAAACATTTAAATGTCATCTTCCTCCTACTGTGTTACTGTATGTGTAAAACGCTGGGTGGGCAAGAGGGGGTTAATTCAATAAAATAAATATAAAATACTCTCCAGGCTGTTGGACAGAGCTGGAAGGGGTCAGAGGTTGCCGAGCTGCTTCACTAGCACACTAATCGATTTGCTGTCAAGGTAGTGGTGCTGGGGTTTCAAGTAAGAGAAGAATTGAGTGCCGCTCGAGCCCAATTTCCATAATTGCTCGCTGCCTTTAGTGTACAACCTTTTATGAAACACAAAAAATATATCACTGAATTGTATTGATTAGCCATTGGTCTGAATAATTCACTTAGTATTTATTACCTGACCCTCAGAGGTTAAATAAATCCACCATCTAACTTTGGCTTGTGAGAAATATTACTTATTCATTGAAATGTGGACTGATTATTACACAATAGGAGCGTATCTTTGTTGTTCTTTTTATCTCCTCCTGGAAAACTTCATCCCCGCTGCATCTTAATGGCAACAAGTTAAAAGAAATATTTATTGATAGCGAGGAGCGTTTTCCAAAACAAACAGCAGCGCATCCGCACTAGCAGAGCTTGGCTTTCTTTTGCAGAGTTTTTCCTTTTTAAATACTCACCCGAAAGTTTGGGTCAGGTTTCAGGGTCAAATTCAAAATCCTCCAAACGAAACTTTTATGTGCAGTGGTGAAATATATTCATACACAAAGTTTTCCCTGCAAGGATGAAGTCTGAGTAACAGCTCCGTTGCTCGTGATGGGATCCCAGTCCATTTTTATAGCACTGTTTTTGGATAGCTCCTGAAGGCCATAAATCTTCCTATCATATTAAACACCCTCTGGTAATTAAATTCTCAAAGAAAACAGAAACCTTTCCTAACATGAAAAGATAAAATTTAAAGTAGTCAACCATGGACAGCTCACTGTCATTACAATAAAAATGATTTCGCATCACCTTAAAATGTTTTGGACGTAATCTGCGGGGCATTTTATGGCTTTGTCAAACATTAAGGCAATAATCAATTATTTATCAGAGGATGGTATTTACATATTGCTTTTAGCATAGCTAAACAGCCCTTCTTTTGTTGATGGGCAGATATACCTCAAAGACAATAGCGTAACTCTTAAATTTAATTATATACTCATTTACCACGAGATCTACTCATCCAGATAAAATTGTTCAGTAGCTCGAAGTATTCCCTCCAAAAAAGATTTCCTAACTTTGTGTAAAGTCTTTCCTCAGTTTCCGGCCTGCATCCTCCAGCATCTCAAAGTATTGTTTTTGAAGTTTGATGGAATTTGTGTTAGGTCAAGGGGAGGAAGCTATGTGAAGCTTTTTTTGTGTGTATGTGTGTGTCGTGTTTTTTTGGTTTTTTTGTTTTTAAATGAAATGTAAAGGAAAAAGCTAATGTGATCTCGGTGCTACCTTGTGTTTGTTGATAGCTGTGTGCGTCTGTATCCAGGATCTGGGCTTACAGTTAGCAGGAGCTCGAAAGCCGTTTTCTTGGTGTTATAATACTAAACCTCTTTTCCTGTATCGCATAATGGAAGGAAAAGTCTGTCAGAAAATAATGGGGATATAATATGTACAAGATCCTCTAACGTTTACCCAGGTGGCCAGCTTCCTGAGCCCTGAGTGCAATGGCAGCAGTGCTGAGCATGATGCAGAACTTTTGTCATGGGGAGCTGTAGGCGCATCCCAGTGCTGGGGTGGTGGATGCTGCAGAGGAGTGCAGGCACATGGGTGGGTTGACCTGGCGTTCCATCCCACCTCCAGTGAATAGTGTGCTTCTGGGGAGCCTGTCTGGCTGGCTGGTTGTTCCCTGTACTAAGTCAACCTAGAAGCTTCTGGTGGGAGCTGAGCCACGGGCGAAGTTTGCAGAGGGATTTGGCAGCTGGTTGGGCTTTGCAAGGCGACCGCGGGTGGTGGCAGCACCCTGGCAGTCATTCATCCATTTCCATCTTTAAGTGCAGAAATACCTGCAGAAATTTGGCTTTTGGCAAAATTTGATGCACGTGTTTATGCCCTGGCTTTGCAACCAGATTGCATTAAAGGGGTTTATTCCTCCAAGTGACATCCTGATGTGTTCTACCACCGTTCACTGGTGTCATTTGGATGTTGCCCTGCTACGTGACTGAGAGAAGGACTGAGCAATGCATCTTCCTGTGTCTGACAGGAAAAGAGAAATTCACCTTTTCCTGCGATGTCATCCATTTATTCAGGTAAAATCCTCCTGGTTGGGATGCACAAATCAGTGGGAAAATGATTGTAAAAAGTTTGTGATGTCATCTCAGGATAATTCTGCTGTGGGTGTTGAAAGAAATATGTTAGCTGAATGGTCTCATTTGGAAAGCAATTATACAAATAACATTTTAAAGCAAGCTAATGTCATAATAAAGTCCATAAGAACAGGCAAACAATCCATTAGTGGGAGGATCCCGGACCAGCAGCTCTGTGCCCTGCAGGAATGGGGTTTGACGCTGCAGTTGAAGCCCCAGCTCCATTCTCTCTGGGAGGAAGTCTCCCAGCCCCATGCTGGTGCTCATCCCCTGTACTGAAGCTGCAGTGTCTCGGTCCTGCCTCAGGGCTCTGTCATCTGCAATCACAGATGCTGGTGGATGTAAAACTCTATCAGAACTGTAATATTTTACAAGTTGAATTGAAACTGGAGCTCTTTTTTTTTCTTTTTTTTTTCCTTCCCCCCCCCCCCTTTTTTTTCCCCTCTTTTTTTCTTTTTTCTCTTTTTCCTTTCTTTTTCCCATTTTCTTTTTTCCCTTTATTTCCTTGGTTTCCCTTTCCCTTTCCCTTTCTTTTCTCTTTCTCTCTCTCTCTGTTTCTCTCTCTCTTTTTTCTCTCTTTCTCTCTCTCTTTCTTTCCTCTCTTTTTCTTTCTTTTTTTTTCCTGCCTTCTGTGGAAAAAAAAAGAAAAAAGAAAAAAAGAAAAGCCTCCCAGCAGCTCAGGGTGAGAGAGGCTGATGCTTTCTCCCAGTTGCATTTTAGGAAGGGGCACATGGAATCTGACTTTCTTCCAGCGCTGCTCCACCCCTAGGAAAACCAAACAAACAAACCAGCAAAAAAACCCCAAAGCAGCTCCCTGCTCAGTGCCACCCGCTGCTGGGGAGGCAGCGTTTCCTTCCAGCCACGCAGAGAGGAGCAGGGCTGGAAGGCTGAGAGCAGCCCTCCTGCCTCCCTGCCTCGAGCTCCAGCCATCAGATATGAGATCCTTTCCATTTCCCATATCCCAGGAGGCCCTGGATGGGAGGAGGTGAAGCGGGTAATGCAACGTGCATGCAAGGGATGCAGCCAGCCCCTTCCCACCACCACATTCCCCCCATGCAGGTTGTGAGGCATCTCTCTTGTTTCGTGGGTGATTTCTTTGCCCCATGTCGATCCAGATGTTGTGTGCTGATGTGAAATGCCCAAACCAGGCATTGCTATTTGGAGCTTTTGTCCATGGGGAAGTGAGGGAAATGCTGTCTCCTTCCCTGCCTCTCCCCCTCCTTGCACACCTTAATGCATCCTGAAGCATACATTTTCTTTTCCTTTTAGGTTGCATTGTACATAACATTTGAAAAGCTCTGTCAAAACAACTCATATGGGGGGAGAAAGTAATTGTCTTGATATGCGATGATTATCCAGAGCTTAAGCAGCAGCAGAGAGAGGGTTATTTTTTTTGCAATTTAACTACAAGTGCCCAAGATTTCCCAACTGTTCTATTTTTATAAATTTAAAACTTTCATAAAAGGGTCAGATTTAGGCCCTTGTGTGGGAAACCACTGATACTGCCAGCAACAGGGCAAGATCACTGCTGTGTTGTGGTTTAGATGTCTTATTGCATTCCACGCATTGCTGAACTGTATATAGAATGGATGACTCTAAATCTCCAGGACTTTGTGTGAATTAGGAACCTTTTGATTTTGTTTTAACGTTTATATAATATTTTTAACTCTAAATTTTGGTGACTCCTGCCCTTCCCCAATGAAGAGCTTATACCACAGGAAACGATAGGGGCGGCTGCAAACAGCCCTTGGTAACAGAGACCACTCTGCCTTTTGTTTTTGGACTCTTATCTTTTTAATATTCTCATCTGGATGGCTTTGGTCCCAAACGAGAAACAAATGGAAAACAGGGAATTTGCCATCAGTGTAGAAAATATATAGATTTCATGTGCGGTAATGATGTATCTCAGTAGATTTAGTAAAACTAGAGATGTCACATTCACAGCTGGTTAACATTTTACACTTGAAGTCCTCATAACATTTGTATATGTTTCAACACTTCTTTTTTTTCTATCTTGGGACCATCTGTATTTCTCATATGTGACACTGACTGGGAAGCACAAACTTTCACAGAACCATCAGATGACTTGGTTAGCTCTACCAGATGTCTGCTTCTTCCCACTTTATCACTCTAGATGCTATTACATTGAAATTGGGTGGGGAAATGGTGGACTTCTGAACTAAGGACCATGCCCCAAAGAAGTTTCAAGTGAAGAATTTAGTTCTCAGGGTTTTTGCTGAGCTTAGAATAGCAGTAGTAAGGATGATGGATTTGCACTGGAGGAAGACTGGTTTTAATTTTTAAATAGATGATCGTAGACCAGTCTAAGCAGGTATTACAGCCACAAGAAAGGCTGTAAAAACCTAATCTCCTAAATTCCAATTTGTCCTCCACGTATTTCTTTGTTCAGCGGTGTAGATCTCATCGTGCTTTTCTTTTAGCAAAAGTTAATTTCTCATACTGGCAAAGGATAAATGCATGAAAAAAAGCCCCCTTTCCTGCTGTTTAGGTGCCATTAGGAAGACAACTAGAGAAATAACCATTGCATTTCTTGTGAGCAGTCTTTCCCCTTTGGTGCAGTGTACCTCTCTTGGCTGCTGTTACTCCGCACAGTACTTGAGCTGTTTCATGGCGGTGAGTTGACGACATCCTTTTGCATCTGAAGAATCTTGTGAATTTTAGCGCTGGATCAACTATGTGGGTTGGGGAGAGCTGTGACAGAGACAGGCGGGAGGGCAGCCAACAGCCTGATATTGCTGTGGGGGGCAGTGAGCATCTGCTGAAGATCCAGACCTAAATTTGCCACATTTAATCAACCTGAGCTGAACACCTGAGCGAGACACCTCAACCTTCTGTGCTAGTGCTTTAGGATGGATGCGGCCACTTTGCTGGCTAAATCAAAGATTCCTTCAAATGAGAGATCTGTGGGTATGCCTTCGGAAAGTGGTACATAATGCTTGAAAAGAATGCCACAAAGTTGTTCAAATCACATTAGTGGGAGCTTTCACTAAAAGGAAAACACTGCTGTTCTAAGGTGTACGTTGTCAGTAACTCAAGTTAGCAGGAATCTGATTTCATTTTTTACATTCAGACAGTCCTGTAGAGACATATTAAGTAGAAAACACACAGAAAAGGAGAATCACCTATAGGAAATCTTGCAGACAAGGGCAGTTTCATGTGACCTCATGGACTGGATATAAAAAAGGCTGCTATTAGTTGCATGTCAGTTCTTATAGTGAACATTGCAGAGTAATGGAGGGTGTTAAGCTGTCAAATACTAGCAAGGGTTAATAAGGTTAAAGAAGAAGTAAAAGCAGGCCAACAATAATAAAAATAAATAAATAGATAAATATGCTGTAATAAATAAAGGATGGCATATCAGGGGGAAACTAATAACTTGGGAGCAAAGCAGCTGCAGAAATGCAGAGGGTAATGCCATGTTATTTTCCTTTCTGCCGGTGGTGTGGCTGAGCGATGCAGGCTGCAGAGCACAGCTGAATTCCCCTAATTCCCATAGATATTTGGGAAGAAATAAAAAAGCTATGTGGCTGAATCCCCAACATGCTCTAAATATAAATGAAGGGATGCAAATGAGTGCATTAATGCATACATGAACTAATTAATTAAATAAGAGAACTTCAGGAACAGAAGCAAAGCACCTGGAGTCAGATAGGAACCGTGTTTTGACATTGTCCTCTGAGACGATGTGAGCTTCAGTGCTCTTTAGAGCAGCTCTAGCATTTTGGTGTCTGCACTGCCCAACAGGCAGGCGATGTTTGATCTCAAATGCTGTCTGCTGGGACCATGAGGCTGCAGACAGCCCTAAGGTGCAAACAGTGTTGTCCCCGTTGATGGGCTGCCATATGTAGGGCCCTTGTGGAACCATGAGTAGTTTTGTGGGTTCTGTCCCCATACCCCCCAAATTTTATGCAGATCACCTCTTTGCTTTTCCAAGAGAGACTGGTTCAGTGGGAAGGAAAGAATGAGGAAAACACTGTTTATTTCCTCCACAAAGGAGCCTGAGGATTAGTCTCATTCAAAGACTTCTGATTAATAGCTCAACTGAAACATCATTGGAAAATGTTCACATCATTTATCAATTTGGGGGTGGGAACTGAAAGCAAAAAATACGTTTGTTTCCCTTTGCTTCCCTTCTCTCCCTCCTCCATCCGTCCTCCCGTCCTCCCTGCAGGGAAGGAGGCAGCGGAGCAGGGACGGCTGGGCTTCCCAAACCCAATTACAGGCCTCATTGTTGCTTTTCAGCTGAAAATTGGAACATTTCAGCAAATGGAAAATTTTCTGTCAAGATGTTCCTTTTGATCCAAAACGTTCTTTTCCAGAAAACTGTTTCAATGAATAAAATTCCAGTTATTTCTGTCCTGGAAAACCTAGCTCGAGCTGCAGGTCTGAGCTCCAAGCTGGCCGATTGCTCCTGGACCTCTTACAGCAGTTACACATCTCCTGCGAGCTGTGCCTATAGGATGCTTGGAGGAGAGCAATATGTTTGTTTTTAATGATGCTGCTGGTTTTCGCTATAAATTTAAACAAAGTGGGCGGTATTGGAACCAGCTGCTCGAATTTTTGTGTTTGTTTGTTTTCATGAGAAAAATGGTAACGCGCTGCAATAAATTAAACAATGTACATATTTTTACATAGCGCTGTCTCTGAGCCTCTTGCTGCTAGGGAATTACAGAAGCCGAGGGCAGTGCTGGGCCCTGTATTCATTTCACACACGCTGAAGTAAAGCGACAAATGTTTCGGAGTAACTGGATTTCCTTTTAAAGTGACACTTTATTTGCGCTTGAAAAATGTAATGAGCCTTCACTAAGAGATTTTTCTGGCTGCGTTCCTTCTTTAATGACCTGCCCTTACAAAATAAGCTAAGGAAATAATAATAATGATAAAAAAAAAAAAAAAAAAAAAAAAAAAAAAAAAAAAAAAAGGAAAAAAAAAAAGGAAAAATGGAGGAGGGAAGGGAGGAAAGAAAAAGTAATGCTAAGATTTACAAAAACAAATGACCCAATCTGGGTCCTGTCCCTGGAGCATGTTGGGGCCAAGAATGCTGTAAATATGTATTTGACTCCTTGCTGAAGGTGGTTTGAAAATTGTCCATGTTCTTTATTTTTCTTTGGTGTGGCTTTACAAGATGGCTAATGATTAGGTCCCAGAGTGGCTGTGCCTCATGCTTTCCAGTTGATGAGGAGAAAATCTGAACCTCCATCTCAGATGGCCTCTTGAGAAAGCCTTGAGGATGCTCCTCTGAACTCTGATACAATAAAGCTGCAGCTCTCAAAAAGTGACTGCAACACAGTGCCAAATTCTTCTATGAAAATCTCTTAATCCCAATTTATGTGTACTTATGCCTGCACAATTTTGTTCCCAATCCTGCAGGTCTGCTCTACAAATCCTCCATAAGGCCTGTGAGGTTGCAAGAAGGTACAACTACTTCCCAGGTGGGATGGCCTTGGTCTGGGCCACGTACTATGAAAGCTGCATCAGCTCTGACCAGAGCTGCATCAATGAGTGGAATGCCATGCAGGACCTGGAGTCCACCCGCCCCGACTCTCCAGCTCTGTTTGTTGACAAGTCAGTTCTCGGTTTTATTATGAAAAGTTGACTTGGTTCACAAGAGAAATCCCCTTTTGTTTCTTTTGTTCCTCTGGCAGTTAATTTCCTTTCTCGACTTAAATGCCTTCAAATGTTTTTCTTCCATTTTCCTGGTCAAGATGCTTTCAGTGCAAGTCCTTCCCACCAGCGCTCTGTGCTGTCCAAGTTGCATTGTCTCAGGAGTGTTTACTGCTGGTTTGGAGACATCCTCTC
This sequence comes from Tragopan temminckii, assembly GCA_028571105.1. Lineage (NCBI taxonomy): Eukaryota > Metazoa > Chordata > Aves > Galliformes > Phasianidae > Tragopan > Tragopan temminckii. The sequence goes on along the minus strand of JAOWBP010004343.1, from coordinate 6,583,703 downwards.
CCTTTTCCTTTTCAGGCCAACTGAAAGGGAACGGACAGAACGCCTGATTAAAGCCAAGCTCCGGAGCATCATGATGAGCAAAGACCTGGAAAATGTGACTTCGAAGGAGGTAAATAGAAAAACTTCTGCTCCTTTATTCTTCCTGCTATACTCCTTTTCCAGAGAATGTTATACTGACAAAGAGACATTGTGTGATGAGGTGCCATTGACTTTTGAGTGTATTGCCAACTGATCCTCGGAGGTTCTGCTCTTTGGCTTTGCTGCACCTCTGTTTCTCTAGTTGTGAAACAGAGTAATACCAATATTAGAGCTCGTTTTTCAAGACCTTAGTAACAAGGCAGAGTGGCATCAGAGATGATACTTCATTACAACTTGCAGTGCTTGTGGGCATGTCCAAGCAGTGAATTTGGAGCCACTTATTCCTCATAGTTGTATAAGCCAAGATAGCTCTCTAAAAAATGCAGTTAGTGGCTTTGTGTCCTCCCAGCTGTGAGTATACACGGCTGTTTTAGAGGAGCTGATCTTCACTTGTTCTTGGACATAGAGTGTGCTAAGAAGCAGTGTTTTCCTTTCTCCTTGTTGGCTTCACTTTAAGATTTTGTTTTCTTTGTTCCTGAACAATGTCAGAGAGGCTTACTGGCGAAACCTTGCTGGTGTGTCTATGGATGAAGAGTCACAAGTCAAGGCTAAAACTAGTTTGGATCTGTCCCACAGGGACACAGTGCAGATGTACTCAGAGCAAATGGTAATAGTTCTATGCAGGTTTGGGTTTTGAGTTTCATGTTTGTTAGTTGCTCTCCTGGGTCTTGTTCATCTCAAGTTATTTTTTGGAAGGAGGTGCATGATATATGTGTGTTTTACTTGGATGTTATCTGAAGCCTTCTTCACAGATCTCAAATATGGGGGCCTAAGATGCCACGTAGTGAGATTCTTTGTCTCCAAAAGGCTGAATCCCTCCTGCTGTCTTTAATGAAGTACATAAAAAGTGTTTTGTGAAAGAGTGCCAGTAAATGTTTCTATTGAACAGAGATGATTCTAGGTGGCATCCTTTGTTTTCTGCTCTGCAGATCCGGAATGAGCTGGAAAAACACATGAATTGCAACTTGAAAGAATTCAAGGAATTCATAGACAATGAAATGCTGCTTATCCTGGGTCAGATGGACAAACCCTCTCTGATTTTTGATCACTTGTATCTGGTGAGTTGCCCTGTTAAGAGCTCTAGCAGAGCTGAAGGGTCAGTGAGAGCGACCTGATGAGTCACTGGGCTGTGGGGGGATCTGCATTTGGTATCAAGTTTTGTGTGCGTGGCCAAAGCTGTATGAAGAGGAAGGCTGAAGGTGCTGTACCCTTCAACATTAAGCAGAAGCAAAGAAAGATGTGTATTCTATGTAATGTTTTGCCACTAGATGGAACTCCAGGCAAAACCAGACACTGCCATCTGGAACAAAGACTTGCTTGAGATGAGCACATTTGTGCCTGTTACGCTGGGGTCACTTTTAGTTTTTTTTTCCTGGAGAGAGTCAGAGGAAGTGTTGATGTCTGAGGGCAAATCCTGCTTTTTAAACCCTATTTAGCTTTCTGTTATGTGGATACAGTGAGATCCAGTGTGGCCACCTCTAGAACTTGCAGGATTTGCCTCATGCTTCTTATATACATATATACTTATGATCACAGTTAAAAATCCAGAATGGCCAGGGCACAGTGATTTGGGATTGAACTTACCTCTGACTCTTGCATCTTACAGGATTTCTTCCTGTACAGCCCTCATGTCTTTTTGTCCACAGTTCCTCTAATTTCAGAGGGACTGTGAACTTCCTTATGCCTGAATTTGAGGCTGTTAGGACGAGCCTGGTCTGACTGCTAGAATGATTCAGGCAGCATCCTGTGGTTCTTCACAACACTCTGAAGCTGGTGGTACTAGTTGTGCCCTTTAGAAACCATTAGCAACGTTTCAGTTGGCAGCTGAGGAGTAGTGCTGAGACTGAGGCAGTTCAGAATCTTAGAAATGGGGAAGCTCCTTTGAAAGATGTTTTATCTATGTGACTGTTGCAGGGGTCAGAGTGGAACGCCTCTAACCTGGAGGAGCTACAGGGCTCAGGGTGAGTACTGTACCTTCCAGGCTCTGAGTCATTTGACTTTTACACTGAGGTCTCTTGAGATGCCATGTGGCATTTGTAGATGGTAGGGAAGAGTTCCCAGCAATGTGGGTAACTGATCATCAAGACTTTGGTTGGGAAAGCTTTCCTATCTTGTTTCCATCACATATTCACGTATGAAGTGGAAATAACAAAACTTCAAGACCTCTTAACCACCCTCCCGGTGTGTAGCGGCCAAGTATGAAGCAGACATATATGCTGTTGTGTCAGGTGTAAATTCCTGCAGGCTGCAGAAGAGCAAATGTTACAGTGCAGTGTTCAGGAAAAATTCCATCTAAATGGAGCAGAATTTCCTGTGGATGAGCAATCCCCACCTCACCTGCCCAGACAGGCAGCTGCAGGGCTGTCTTTCACCACACTGTCATCACCACACCACTTCTTGGCTTGATTTATTTTCAGGCTTTTTAGATGAGTGAGAATTTTACATATAATATTTGCTGTTTTCCCAAGACATGAACCACCTCTGATGTGAGAAACTGAAAATTATTGCTCAACAGCATGACTAAAAATGTTTAATTTGGAGTCCTTGGAAACAGATGTCTGAACATCTTTGAGCAAGTGGATCAACCAGCATGTCAATGCTTCTGATCTATGATGAGAGCATCTTGACATGCGGTGCCTAGAAGTCAAAGCTGGGCAAACTGAAACAAATATCCTGCAGCCTTGATTTATCTGAATGATATGAAGTAGTAAATCGATACGAGCCTTTGTTCTCCCTAGTTACACTGTAAACCCTTCTGTAGTGTTTGGCAGGAATCAGGAGATTCACAATGTGCATCAGTTTCCTTTTCATGACCGTGGCATTTCAACTCTATTTTTCTTTTCATTCTCTGCAGCATTGACTACATTTTGAACGTGACCAGGGAAATAGATAACTTTTTCCCTGGCTTGTTTGCTTATCACAACATCCGGGTGTATGACGAGGAGACGACTGACCTCCTGGCTCACTGGAATGAAGCATATCATTTCATAAACAAGGCCAAGTAAGTGGGCTGGGGGACATGGCTTGATGTGAGAGCGCATCCAATCCAAGCCACAGCAGAAGCTGCCTGAGGTCTGGAGGAGGTGACATTGCCCCACGTGCTCCAGCCAGCTCTGCAGCTGGAGGTGGCAGCTGGGCTTTGCGTTACATCTTCTGCCAGGAGTTCTGTGTCCCTGGAGCTTCCGTGTACTTTGTGTCTTCCTGTGCTGGTTTTAACCCATTTCTAATCCATGGTTTTTTTTTAAATAATAGTAATTATTTTGTTTTGCTTCTAAAAGGAAACGAGACCGTTTCCTCTACTTGAGATGTTCTGGAAATATTCCAACGTGTGTCCTTGTTGGATGAGCTCAAGAGATGGTCACAGAGCCCATCACACCCTGCTGCTGTCACACGCAGGTTGCTCCTGCTTATTCCTGTGCCCAAAGCATTGGGCAAGTGGGCGGGAGGCTTCATGGTGGCCTCTGATGTGACAGCATGGCTGAGACTGGGCTTCCCACCTCCTGCCTTTTCTGGAGAAGGATTCTTCTCGTGGGCATCTTAGTCTAAAACATTCATGACCTACAGAGCTGTGGTGTTAGAGTGGTCAGCAGGACAAAGTACTGCCCCTCCACCATTTAAAGTGCTAACAACATACGATAAGCAGGAAGATTAGAGAGGTGTTTTATTTATCTTTCTGCAGGAAGAATCACTCCAAGTGCCTGGTGCACTGCAAAATGGGCGTGAGCCGGTCTGCGTCCACTGTGATAGCTTATGCAATGAAGGAGTTTGGCTGGTCGCTGGAAAAGGCCTATAATTACGTGAAGCAAAAACGCAGCATTGCAAGGCCAAATGCAGGCTTCATGAGGCAGCTTCTGGAGTATGAAGGCATTTTAGATGCAAGGTAAGGTGACAGAATGAATGGAAAGGTGATCTGCAGGAAATCAAAGGACCTCACTGTAGGCAACACATTTCGAGTTTCAGTATATCCCAAAATACTGAGTTCCAGGGATTTCTGTTCAGGCATTCAACCCTTCTGCCAATGAATAAAGCAAAGTCAGTGACAGCGTGTGGTGCTGGAGTTTGAAGGCCACACCACCATGCAGAGGGGCTCTTTGGAAGGGCAGAAGCAGGAGCCTGGGCTAACTGCACTTTTCTAAACCTTTTCTCTGCCAGCCCACCCCAGATGGAAATTAGCTGTCTTCAGCTCTGGTGTAATTCATTGAGGGTTTCTCTGTGCTTGTGCTGGTGTTTCTCAGCAGCCAAACTGTTCAGCAAAACATTGTTCTTGTTTTATGAGGCAGAACTGAGCTTGGGCAGTGTTGGAGGCATTCTGGGTGACCGTGCCAATCATGAGGCTTTGTCGTTGCAAAGGCTGAAGTATCTAATAAGGGTTTCTGCATGCTCCACACTCCACTTGGCCTCTGCTCTAGCTGAGGTAGAGAAGGAAAATTTTCTGCTCTGGTTCAGCAGAAGCCGTGCCATGAAACGTGCAGAGATGTTGGTTCAGAGCACTTTATGCTGGCAGAAGTCTCTGTTCCCATCACGTTTGCAGTGCAGGGCCCTGCTGGGCCAAAGAGATGCTGGAGGAGGTGCAGTGGGCAGACTCCTCCGATGCTCAGGATGGCTTTACCCAGGTGAAGCGTGGGGCTGGACCTGCCGGTCAGTCTGTTCTGAGTTGTGGATCTGCTCTGTGCATAGAGAGGGAGGGATGCTCCTGGAGCTGAGCGCTTTCAGCTTGTGCTGCAGCCATCAGCAGCTGCTCCACCGTGCTCACTTGTATCTCTGTCCTTCCTCCAGCAAGCAACGCCACAACAAGCTGTGGAAGCAGCAGGCAGAGAGCAACCTCCCCCAGAGCACAGATGGCACTGCAGGGTCAGGTGACTTCTTACTTGAGAGCTTGGACATCGACCTTGAAAACCGGCTGGCTGACCTGGACACCCCATCACAGTCAGCATACCTGGACAACCGAGCAGGCACGGAGCTGCCCATTGGCTTCAATTACTGCTTCCGCCGCCTCTCAGACACACTGCTGGAGAACAAGGTGCCTGGGGACAGGGGGAGCTTTTGCCACGTGGAGCAGCTGGAACGGGACGCGCTCACAGAGCGTGCGGCCTCGCTGGCGAGGCAGCCTCCAACCGTGCCTCCGGAGATGGCCAAAGGCCTGGAGCCAGCAGAGTCACTGGCAGAGCTGAGCAGCTTCTGTGAGAAGGAGGTGAAGAAGAAACGAGACTTCAGCCCTCGGAAGGCGAGGATGGTGCTGGGCGCCGTGGAACCAGGGGAGGATGGTATCAGGGAGGAAAACCCAGTGGAGAAGTGGAAGCGGCGGTTGTCCATGCACAAGGAGGAGAGCAGGCTTAATAGGGAGAACTTGAATAACAACAACAGCAAAAGGAGTTGCCCAGAGGATTTTGAGGTGCGTATGGATCTGATGTGTAGGTGATTAGCATGGCTGACTACTGCAAGCGGAACTACTCATCTTCATAGCACAGTTTCATTTGACTTGGATAAAGCCTTCCATTCCATGATGAGCTTCTTCCTTTTCAAAGTGCTTCTGAACATGGCTTTGCTTGCCCAAGCTATGGATATAGATGCCAGCCAGAGAGAGCACACACATGAGTGCACTATAAACTGCTCTGGGCAGTTTGCTTGCATGACCATCACTTGAGACGGTAGGCGTCCTTCCACTGGGAGCTATTGTTCCTGCTGCAGGGCATGAAGAGACAAGGCAGTGTGCTGCCTTCCAAAGCTGCGTAGATCTCATGACCTTTGCCTCTCACTGTTCTGTGCCCATTGATTTGTCCTTGTTTTCTTTCTTGCAGCATGACGCTGTGTTTGGGATCCTCAGTAAAGTCAAGCCTTCCTACCAGTCCTGTGCTGACTGCATGTACTCCTCAGGCAGCCTGGCTCCGGACTCCTTTGGGGAACAGTGTGAGAAGCTGAACTCCAGCTCTGCACACCGCAGCTCCACCATCTGCACACAGCCAGCCCTCCTTTCCCACCTCCCCCCACTGGGGGAGCACCTGCCCAGCAGGGCACGCATGGAGGAGGGAATTGGGACTAGAAATACTGAGGCACTGCTTCCTCTGTCAGCAGGAGGCAGTGCTTTGGAAGCTGGTGCTTGCAAATCAATGGTTGTTCATCAGTGTGGCTTTTCAGAGAAAGGAAAAGATGCACCAGAAATCCCTGTCAGAACGCTGCAGCCCAGGAGAAACTCACACTGTGACAAGAGCCTGCTTAGCGCAGAAGTGGTGAAAGAAGAGTCTCTGACCAGAAAAGACAGCAAACCTACCAAGGACCTGAAGTACTTGTTCAGTAAAGACTTGGAAAAGCCAAGTGCTAACAGTTACTTGATGCAGCATCAGGAGTCCCTTATTCAGTTGCAGAAGGCGGGCTTGGTCAGGAAGCACACCAAAGAGCTGGAGCGGCTGAGGAGCCTGCCCTCAGACACCTCAGTGCTGCTCCGAGAGAGCGCCCTGGGCAGGGCAGAGCCCAGCATTGCAGAGGAAGGTGAGGAGCTGGTTCCACATCCCGGCCTCGTGCCCCTCCTGAGGCCTTCACCACCTGTGCCCGGAGATGCTGAAAGCGACCTGGAGAAGCTGGAGGTCAAACGCGTGCTGGAGGGGGGGACCTCTCAGAAAACCTCCTCCCCCATGGTGTGCAGGCTGGAACACACCAGCAGCTTCACCAAGGACTTCCTGAAGACCATCTGCTACACCCCCTCATCCTCCCGCAGCTCCAACCTGACGCGCAGCTCCAGCAGTGACAGCATCCACAGTGTGCGTGGCAAGCCCGGCCTGGTGAAGCAGCGGACTCAGGAGATCGAGACCCGGCTGCGGCTGGCCGGCTTGACTGTCTCTTCCCCTTTGAAGAGGTCCAATTCTCTTGCCAAGCTGGGGTGTCTTAACCTGTCTTCCGAGGACCTGTCCAGCGACATGGATGTGTCGACCATCACGGGCTCCAAGGAGGCCGTTTCCAGCGAGTCTTCCGGGCTCTGTGAGCCACCCTCTGCCCCAAGAGGTGCAGATGTTGGCTCCAAGATGTCAGCCAAGCCGGCACTTGGGAACATGAAGACTCCACTTTGGCTTGGCAAAAGTTGATGCCTTCTGTTGGGGGAATGGGGGGCTGGATATTTGTTGTCGGTTTTTTTCTTTGTTATTTTTCTAAGGCATTTATTCATTGCACCAATCATCTGACTTGCACCATCATCTGATGCCACCTCTTCTTCCCCTCCTTGTACTCTTAAGTGGGGAGAAAAAAGAAAAGTAATGGGTCGTGGATGGCACAAGGGAAAATAAAATGTTTTGCATGGCTTAGAAGAGGATCGTGTGTGTGAATCGCCTGTTGTCCTGCAGGATGCTGTTTCTCATACTCTTTGCCAAGTATAATAATGTGTTTGTATATAGATAGATACTTCCATCTATTTATCTATCTATCTATATATATGAAATGCTGAATTAAGAGTCTCAGCAAAACAATTAGTCATGACTTTTTTTTTTTTTACTGAAATGTCTCCTGCTAAAACAAGCAATTGTGGGAAAACCTTTAAAGCGGTGACACGAACACTACCTCTGTTCCTGCCGACTTTTAATTGTGGTTTGTTTGGGTTTTTAAAGGCTTTTCCCACTGTACTGACTGTTATCTGAAGGTGTTCCCTTACTGTTAGCTGTGATCTCCTGGAGGAGCAGTGCTGGGCTGTCCTGCACTGCGTGCTCTTGCTGTAACGTCAAGTGAAGGAGTGTGAAGCTGTGTTTGTACCGACTGTGATCCATTGGCGTTGACCTTTGCTGCATGACCACGTGAATCGTCGTTGTCTCCTGTTGGTGATGGAGTGCATCCAGGTTGTGTTGCTGTGGAAGGTTCATCGTGCTCAGGTGGAGAGGTGCTGTGCCCTTCGGGTGTTTTTTGCTGTTGTCTTGGTTTGTGATGTCCCAGTGATGATGACCAACCAGTGAGTGGCCGTGCACCGTAGTGAGTCTCAATGTGTGATGCTGTGTTGGTGTCGTGGGGACCCTTTTTGGGCTGCTGGTGGCACACAGGACAATGAAGTTATCCCCTATCTGGCGGGGAAGGGCAGCTCCTGGCAGCCTGGCTGCCTGCATTCCCTTCACATTATGGAGCAGGCTGGGGTCAGACCGGAGCTCACAGGGCAGAGATGGCAAACAGATGCTCTTGGAACTCCCAGGCTGAGAGTGAGCCCCAAACCTCTAAAATCCCTGTAGAGCCCTATGAAAGCCATTCTTAACGATCCTCTCATTGAGGTGAGGGAAAAGCAGGACTGTGAACTGTCATTCTCAGCCCACGTTCATCAAAACCTCAATGGCTTGAGAAAGGGAGCGGTGTGCTTTGCTGTCCTACGTGCCCAGAATTACCTTTTTTCAAGACTGTACTTTTTTATACTAGCAGTGTGAGGAGTTGTAGGGACTCGGAATCAGTAAATAAATGTCCCTCTTTAAAGGGTCTTAAATTCCCCATGCATTTTAAGGGCATTTTTCCTATTTCTCCCACAAACCATCATTTGAAGCAGAGCTCCTACACGTGGGGCCCTGGGGGAGACACATGGGCTCTGCCTCCTTTGGGGCTTGGGAGAACACGGGGCTTATAAGGATGCTGATGCCCACTGCCATCACCAAGAGCTTGGTGGTGCCACCGATGGCACTGCCATCAGAACAGGTGCGGTGTGCCATCCCGGGGGGGTTTGTAACCAAATCCGTGATGCTCACAGGCTTGGATGTGTTGCATGAGAAGGTAGATGGTTTGCTTTTGTTTTCCACGTATCGTAATCGTTCTTTTACAATGGAGTGCCTTAAGACTAGTTTACAAATACTGTGTATTTACGCTGAGCTGTTCAACTCTGCTGTTTGCTGTTCATTTCTTGGTGCTTTCGGTGTATCCGGTGGCAGTGAGACTGCTGCCACTTCCTCCCTCCAGCCCCGCTCACCCCTTCCCCATTTCATTGCTGCCCAGGGGGTGCTCAGCCAACTCCTGCAGCAACCCAACCCCATCCCAATGGAAGACCCCAAATGGGGCCCTGTTCTCCCACCTGATCCCCATTGGGTTGGCTCAGCAGCTGTGGGAGGAGAGCGAGGGGTGGGCGCTGTGCTGTGTCCAGTGCATCGCTGTCCTCTCTCATAACAACGTTCTTTTTATTCCATTGTATTTCTGAAGTCTGGTTTTATATTTAAATCAGCCGTATCTTTTGTACTGTGCGTTGACGGTAGGGGATGCATAATGCACTTTTTTTTTTTACTTTTGTTTGTACAAACGTACTGTATATTGTATGTCCTTCTTGTGAGAAAAATAAACTTTTTTTTTTCCCTTTTACAAATAAGCTTTGCGGCGTTTTTGGAGGTGGAGAAACGATGGGCTGGGCTGTATCCTCGCTGTGTTGGGTACGTTCTCCCTGCCCTGCTGCGAGGATGCAGTGTTAGGAGCACACCTGAGCCGTGGCGTGGGCACGGCTGTGGGTTTTTAAGGAGAAAAAGGGGAAAAAGGTCGGAGTTGCTCTTTTCAGAGCTGTTGGGCTGGGTGCGAGGAGCTGCCCTGCGGTCCCCTCAAGAGGAAAACCTCCGCCCTGTTCCACGCCAGCAGCCCTTCCCCAGCACCCACCGCGTTTTTGCCTTTAAAGGCAAACAGAGAGCGGTGCCGCACGCCTGCGAGGAGCCGGGTGCTGTTCTCGCTCTGGGAGCTGCATCAGGAGGAACATGTCAGTGTTTACCTTGGCAGGGAAGCAAAGCGCAGGGCTGGAGATGCTCTCTGGCTTTGGCGCACTGTGCTGAGTGCCTCAATAAGTCCTTAACCCCCACCAGAAATGGGCGCTTTGGGGGGGCTTTCTGCATAGCGTTTGCTGCGGGCTGGAAGTTGCATGCTGGGCGAGGTGCTGATGTGTGCGTGCAGAGCTCACCGGGGGGAAGGAAGCCCTGGGCTCGTGGCATCTCCACGGCAGTGCTTTGCACGCACAAAGTTGTGCACTGGGGAGGCGCTGGGAGTGGAGGTGAGTTTGTTCCTCTTCTGATTGAGCGTCACTTTTGGCAGCGCCATGCTCGCCGTGGTCGGCGCTGCATCCTGTTGGGACGTTGCTATGGCAAAGCCACATCTGCGGTGACGTGAGGATTCGGCGGCTCTCGGGACTGAGACTTCTCAGTGTGTTCTGCCCCAGTGTATCCTTACGTGGGACCTGAGATTTTTAGCCCCTGCCTCTGCAGGCAGAGCTGGGTAGCAGTGCTGTGCCTCCATTGAGCATCTTCCATGGGCTGGAGGTGAGCCTGAAGCTCAGAGTGAGGACTCTTATCTGTAAGAGAGAGGAAATAATGAGTTTGGTTTTGATATGGGGGGGGAGCATGCTCTGCCATATCCCTGTGAAGGGCTGTAAGGAGTGGGAGCGCAGCACCGGCTCAGTGCCCCTTGGGCCAATTTGGGAGTTTTTCTGCGTCCCGCGTTGGGATCCCGCCCCAGGGCAGCACTGCACCATAAAAGGCAAAGCGCTGGGGAAGCGCTGGGATGGAGCCCAGTGCCAGGCACCCGCTCCCCCCGTGGCCGAGCTCCCAGAGCCCGCTTGGCAACGATGGCCGCACCCGAAGGGAAGAACTTTGAGCTCACAGCACTGTTTAGAGAAGCACCCAGTACATCCGTAGGGATTTTTGTTAAGTTATGCCTTGGAGTCTCCTATAGGAAACTTTGTTTCTGAGCGTAGCTGCCGTTGAGCTCCGCTGTTAGTGATGCCACAGAAACTCCCTTAGCACTGAGCCGTCCCTGCGTTCACTGCAGCCGGCCCGGCCCTCCTGGGGGCCCTGCGCCAGCACTGCTGCGTCCCAGTGAGCAGCAGGCGGGCGGCAGCTACGGGGTGAGCCCAGCGCTCCTGCTAAAGGGTGACCCTGCCCTGACGTTGGGCCTGACCCCAAATCACTGAGAGCAGAGGGGAGCGAGGAGCTGTGACTGCTGGGGAAAGGAGGAGAGAGCCTGGAGGAGGATGCGAAGGGAGCGCTGCCCATAAAGCACCATGGGGCAGCACGTGGTGCGGTGATGGGCGCTGCGCAGGGAGCGACCCCAGGCCCTGTGCTAGGAGCTGTGCCATGCCAGTGGGCAGCCACGAGGTTGAGAAGCCCCCACAGCGCCAGCACTGAGC
>JAOWBP010004343.1:6499542-6512258 GCA_028571105.1 Tragopan temminckii | reverse complement strand
GAGTTTTTATGTTTATGGGTTTTTGGGGTTTTATGGGGTTCTTTGTTCTTTGGCTTGCTTGGTGAGGAGATGATAGGGATGGCAGAGAGGCATGTGGTGTTGAACAAATAATCCTAAACTGTACTAAACGTGTTGAGTTCTGCTTTTCAGGCCCGCTTATGTAACAACATGCAGAAGGCCAGAGAGCTCTGGGACAACATTATGACTAAAGGGAATGCCAAATATGCTAACATGTGGCTGGAATATTATAACCTGGAAAGGTGAGAGCTTGGCTGAAGGGAATTGTGTGTGTGTGTGTGTAACCTTTTTTTAATTTGCTCATCTGTTTGAGATAAGTCTGGTGTGCTCAGCAAAGGTGTACTTCGTAAGGGTTTATGATATGCTTTTGAGGTTATCAGAGAAGGTCTGTGGAATATACTTTAGAAACATTGCAGCAGCAAAGCGTAGCGTGAGCTAGCTGAGGATGGAGGGGGGAAGGATTTACTTAGAACGCAGTTAACAGTCCTGCTTTGCAGTCACCGTGTAGAGGATTGGCTCCTTACTGCTGTGTTTTCTACACTGTAGAGCTCATGGTGACACCCAGCACTGCAGGAAGGCCTTGCATCGAGCAGTGCAATGCACAAGTGACTATCCAGAGCATGTCTGTGAGGTGCTGCTCACACTGGAAAGGATAGAAGGTAACAAATTGCACATCATTTCATTTTACAGTGTAGTCAGTGTACAGTGACAGTGAACTTCTTTCCCTTCTCGGGGCCAATTGAGAACCAGCTGAAATTGGTTGGATTTTTCCATGCATTTCTGAAGTGTTGTATGACAAATGGGAGGTTTCTGCTCTGCTTAGATGTTGTTTTCTTTGAAGGCTATTCATTTATATTTAGAATTGTCATGAATAATGACAGAACTTAGTGATTCATATTTTTCTAGAACTGCGTTTCTAGTTTATCAGAAGGCTGAATATGAGGCTTTTTTTTTTTTTTAATCTTTTAGGAACATTGGAAGACTGGGATGCAGCTGTTCAAAAAACAGAAAACAGATTAGCTCGTGTTAATGAACAGAGAGCAAAGGTCAGAACTTTGTGAACTACATAAGCAGTTTATTGGAAATACCTGCTGATCAACCATGAATGTCAGATTTCTAAAGGTGGTTCACGTAGATAAGCCCAAATTGTCTTAAAGCTTCAGAACTATTGATTTTTATTTTAAAATGTGATTAACTTCTTTTTGATGCTGTTTTATTATATTTCACCTTTTGGCATTTGGATGAATACAAGAATAACGTGAGCACTCCAGGAAAGCTATAAGAGCAGACAATTGAGATGTGCTTTCAGTGATGATCCTATTAGTTTGTCTAATGTAGCTTAGGAGAAAACCTTTCAAGTTGAGTGAGGGAAAAAAAAACAAAAAAATAGCATGTGAGAATGTTCTGCAATCTGCTATCACCTAAAAAAATCTTGCATGTTCTTAGGCTGCTGAGAAAGAAGCTGCTCTGGCAAGGCAGGAGGAGGAGAAAGCTGAGCAACGAAAACAATCTCGAGCGGAAAAGAAAGCTTCCAAAAAGGCTAAAAAAAATAGGATTGGAGAAAAGCGCAAAGCAGATGATGATGATGAGGGTGAATGGGGACAAGAAGAGGAAGAAGGTAAAAAAAATAATAATAATAATAATAATGAGTTTCAATCTTCTGATAACAGGTGTTACCAGGTCTGCCTGCAGTTAAAGGCAGATGGGGAGGTGCCATCACTGCCCTTAGAGCTGCTGTCTTTTCCTTGGAAAAAGAGCCTCTGAAATCTTCATTATGTCATGAAGTGAAAGCAAGACTAAGTGTTTTTTTGGCCAGAAGTGAATGTTTAAAAAAAACAATTACGGATTTTAAAAGATTTTTATTGTTTCAGATAAATAATGTGTTGATTTTTATTTTTTTTTAACGATTCAACTCATCAAATGATGCAGAGTCATCAATCTAAATTGGGTTGCTCGGTTGTGTAGCAGTCTTTTGGAAGGTGATAATGAGATTTTAAGATATTTAATTTTTTGTAATGAAGTACCTCTTAGACAAGAAGAACATGAGTCAGTAGTTGCAACTGATGGAAAAATAGAAAAAATATCATTGGTGCTTCCACTGAAGTCCTGGCTGTCTTGGTCAAGTAATCAGCTATTAATAAGAACCAGAGGGAGGTTTCTGTTTTGCCTGTGGGAGCTGTCATTGTGTTCTTGATTTCATTCATATTTGCTATTTCCAGATTCCACGTTGGTAATGGAGGACAAACTAATTTGGGTGGGAAGTGAAATGGTGTAACTTTTCCATTAAGTCTTTCAATTCCATTCATCTGCAGAGCAACCCAGCAAGAGACATAAGGGAGAAGGTGATGGTTTGCTTCTTGAAGAAGACATGGAGTTAGAAACTGGGCTGTTTGGAAGAAGTGGGCCTGAGAAACCAGATCATTCCACAAACCAGAAGGAAAAGCCATCCACCAGCCGAAAAGACATCCCAAAAGTTCTGCATGACAGCAGTAAAGATAACATTACCGTCTTTGTCAGCAACCTTTCCTACAACATGACAGATCCTGAAGTAAAACTGAAAGAGCTCTTTGAGAGCTGTGGGGAGGTAGCACAAATCCGTCCAGTTTTCAACAACAAGGGGACTTTCCGGGGCTACTGCTATGTAGAGTTCAAGGATGAGAAGTCTGCTCTCCAGGCTCTTGGGCTGGATCGTAAAGTTGTGGAGGGAAGACCCATGTTTGTTTCTCCTTGTGTTGACAAGAACAAGAATCCAGACTTTAAGGTAAACTTTTGTTCTTTCAGTAGTATGTTGAATATGTTGGAATAAGGAATAAATTGAACAGTGGGACTGCATTGGAAAGCTAGCAGAACATTCTGCTTCCAGACTGCTTGCATCTAGTGAATTCATCTTGTATTAATTGGGAATAGTAATGTCTCAGCGTTTCCTACGAGTTCTTGTATACTGTGTGATTTTGCCATAAACTAGGATTGATGTTAGCAGATTCCTGTGAATCTTTGAATAATCTGAGCACCTTGTTAGTGGTGTGATGTACCCAGCTTCCTAAGTGAGCACCACTGTCAATCTGTCAAGGTTCTGGTCGTGGATTTAATGGGTTGTTGTTATTTTTAATCACAGAAAAATAACCTCAAATACTTCAGTATTTTATGATAGGTTGAAATTCCCTTTGTTTCTAACTGATTTGAGAACTAACAGCCTTTTAATTTCTTCAGGTGTTCAGGTATAGTACCACACTGGAGAAACACAAACTGTTCATATCTGGTTTGCCATTTTCCTGCACTAAGGAAGAGCTGGAAGATATATGTAAAGCCCATGGGAATGTGAAAGACATTAGGCTGGTCACCAACCGAGCTGGAAAACCCAAGGTAGGCATCATTAATGCACTCTTAATTTCAGTGAAATCCTTCAAAAAGAAACTTTTCATAAAATCTGGATACAAAAAGTAGGTCTTAGAGCTTAATGCAAATGCCTTGAATAATTACCTGTCAACCTTTGTACAACGCAATGTGGTTTTATGCCAACAGATAAGAAAAAGAGGACAAGGAGAATTTTTTTCTGAAATACTTATTCAGTGTGTGATGTAAATGGGGAGGAGGGAAGATTATCTACAGCATTTTCAGTTTAGTAAAAAAGAGGCATTAGTAAACCTGCAAAGAACATTTGTTTCTGAAGTAACTGACTGGATAGAGTTCACTTGTTGTAACTGATACCTTCCTCCTCTATCTTCAGTTTCTTGATGCTATTGTTCAGAGCACCTGCTGCAATAATAGATTTGCCAGTGAGAAATGAGACACCTTTCTGACAGGTGTTATTTCCATGCTGGAATAAATGGGTGTTTGTTAACTAAGAACTAAACCAGTGGCTGTTCTGCCAAAATTCTACCTGAAAGCTCTGCCCTGTCTGGATGTTGGGCACTTCCAACAGGTGCCATCCTGATGGTGATGTGTATGCATTTTAAATTGGATTTTTAACTTCTGTTAATATTTGAAGGACAGTTCCAGTTGGTGCATATCTTCTGAAGAGTTCTCTTTTGGTATCCCAAGCCTTGTCTAGTCCATGTTCTCTGCTGTGAGAGCTGTGATTTTATTTAAACCACAAATAAATACTCTAGAATTGAATGCTGTATGAATCCTGGTGTATTTCCAGTCATGTGAAGCTGGATAATCCAAAAACACAGCATTAGGGTTTGAGTGGAATTTCAGAATAGCAATAAGAGAACTGGGAGCTGATGCCTCCCAGCTATAGTGCACTCCCTGGTAGCAGCCTGGCACAGTAGGTCCCACGGGGAGGCCTTTTCCTTTGCTCTGCTGGAAACAAGACACCATTACTCAAGGTGTACCAGCAGCAGGTGGTTAGCAGCTGTTACCTTGTGAAAGCGACACAGATTCATTTCCTGCAAAGAAGGCTTTTGTCATCAGTCTCTGTTCTGGAGGTAGCAATTCCAGTCTCTTAAAAGCAGTGCCTTTGTGTTGTTATTGCTGCTTGGGGTGGTTTTACTCCCTGTGAAGCTAAGGTGGGCCTTGTTTGTGGGCTTCCTTCTGTAGATGCAAACTGTAGCACAGTGGAAAATCAGTTTTTTTGGATCTTTCTGTTCTACCTGCATGGATTTTTTTTGTTGTTTTCACCCCCTGTGAATGCAAATCTGTCCAATATCAGATCTATCATGGATATATGTATGATGTATATTTAGAAGTAAAGCCTTGTTGCTGAGGCAGTACTTTGTTACATTTTATTGGGATCTTGTTTTTGAATACCTTTTCCACAAATTATATGTGAAGAAAGAATGCAGGTTATAGATCTGCATAGGTAAGAACTTCTCTTTAGTTAGTCTTAAAGAATATTGGGATTTGTGGCTGTGTTTAGTTTCACTTTCTGTATGGTGTTTTCCATTCCAGCTGTCACGCAAAGGAAGCAGCACTAAAATTAACATGGGTTACCTTTTTCCTTATTTAGGGCCTGGCCTACGTGGAATATGAAAATGAAGCCCAGGCCTCACAAGCTGTGCTGAAAATGGATGGCCTGACAATTAAGGAACACGTCATCAAGGTGGCAATCAGTAATCCACCTCTCCGAAAGCTGCCAGACAAGGCTGAGGCAGGCAGAGCCTCCCAGTTTGCAGTACCACGGCAGATTTATGGAGCGTGAGTGCTGGCAAGGGAGACAGCTTGGCGGTGCTTAGAAAGCAAACATTGGGTTTCTTTGTAGGCAAAAACGTAGGAGTTCCCTCTAGAATATGAGGGAACATCTAAAAAGTACTAAATAATAATTGATTGATGGAAAAGTAGACTTTTCTTCTTTACATTAGCAATAGAAATAGGTCTGTAGTGACTATGAGTTGGGCATTCTGTGGTCTGGTGTTCATACCTGAGCCCTTTTAACTTCCACAGCCTCTTGTTCCAAAGAGCTGACTGTTCACAATGAGTTCTGAGGCTGCTCTTTCTTCCTCCCAAGTGCTCTTGCTGCTTGCAATTGCTGTTGCACTGTATACGCCCTGTAGATAAAACATGGAGCTTCAGCTTCTGGGAACTGCTGGGCAGTTTTTTCTGTCAGTACTTAGGAATGCTGTTTCAAAGGGCATCCACTGTAAGCTTTGCACTGCTTACTACTGAAACAAACGGCAAGAATAATATTTAAGGAGCGTTCTCTGTAGCAAACAAAGCCCTTTCTGTTTCCCTAGGCTAAAACAGTATGTTCATAGAGCATTAGGATGTTTTTAAGTGCCATTTTTTGCTTTCCAGGCGAGGGAAGGGAAGGACACAGCTTTCGATGATGCCTCGAGCATTGCAACGCCAGAGTAATCCTGTGGCTAAGGCTGAGAATGGGATGGTCCAGAATTCACCAGCAACTTCATCTGAACGCACTGAGGAGCCTAAAAAGATGTCCAACGCTGATTTTGCCAAGATGCTACTGAACAAGTGAGCAAATGGTCAGCGATCAGCTGAGCTGGTAAAATGTGAAATGCCTTTATGGAAGCCATGTTGTGTCCTTATGCTAGCAAGGAGAGAACGCCAGTCACAATCACATGTAAATACTGTTCTGGACTCCTGCATTCATTAAGATCAGTGTAGTATGGAACAAATCCATTTTCCTCTGTTTTTTAAGAGCAAAGAGTTATACTACGTTCTGGTAAAATGGCGTTATGTGATTCCTCATATTGAGGGTAATGAGGGGGGAAACATTTCCTGTACAGGTTGGAGCCACACCGTTTTCTGAATACTTTACAGATATTTCTCTTTCATTAACGAATGAGATGCAGTGTGAAGGCGTAGCCATAACCTCGTCAAGATCCACTGGTCAGAAGCTCAGATTGTGATTGCAGTCATTCTCTCTGATGACAGACCCATTTTACACCGAAACATGTTCACACATTGATCTCCTTCCATTAAGAGTTAGATGGCAAATGCTAGTAACTTCACCACAATGGCCTATTTTAGTATTGGGAGAGTTTCTATACATTTCTGTGTATATGTATATACACAATATACATATATATGTATTCAGTTAACGTTCTGTTCAAGTTGACCCGTTTTTTATATTGTGTATTTGTAAAAGACATTCAGATTATTTTTAAGTGTCATGAGATAATACTTAGACCTGGTATTTTTTCCCCATGAAAGCTGTACATGCTCTTGCTGAGGACCATTTTTTGTTAGTTTTTTTTTGCTAGCTAGTTCATCTATCTTTTGCAGGTGGTTTCTGTATGGTTTTGTACAAATGTGAAGTGCACGCTGAAGTTTCACAGTTTATTAAACTCAAGTTCTCAAAGGTTTTCTATAAATACCGTTGCTTTTGTTGAAATGTGGGTGTTGGAATTGCACTTATCCTATGGCAGCTAGTTAATACTGATGTACCTCACCTCTCAGGTGCGCTGAGATACAGTGTCACTTGCATACCTTTAAGTAGTTCATTCCATTTAGTATGAGTATCTTGAAACCACTTCAGTAATCACCTCAGACTTGAAAATAACCTGGTACATGATCTTGGATAGAAATATTACTGCTTAGCTAAAAATGCTGCTAACTGGAAGTCAGCACGTGTGGGGTTTGAATGTGAGGGGGAGAGCAGCACTGAGTTCACTTGTACATCATAAGCACTGCTGCAAATAAACACTATTTTCAGTGCTTACTTTCTGTGCTCGTTTGACTTGGCTTTACTTGATTTGCTTTGTAGGTTTTTTGCTGTGTAAAATAGTTGTGTGGGTAACAGAGCAAGGGCCTGAATCCTCCTGTGGAGCTTGTTTGTAGTACAGTGTGCATCTGCTTCTGTGCTACGAACTTGGGCTGACCACTCAGTATGAAGCAGCAACATGAGATCTCAATCTGCTTTGTGGCATATAACAACAATCTAATACGGAGCTTTAATTTGGGGGGCTGGTATATCCAGATGCTTACCTCACCCTGATGTCAGGCACAAAGCAGGAGTGATTAATGGAGTTTCCTTGGGTTGCTAACGTTGGACTTACTGTAATAACTTGCTACTCCAGGAACTGAGCTGTGAGTAGTTCTGATTTTACTGCAGACTTAATATTAAAATATTTTATTAATCTGTTACTAAAATGAACATCTTTTTTTCCAGAGCTCTAAAGTGCAGAATACTTTTATACTCACATTGCACTACAAAAATAAGCATGCTTTGTAAAAATAGAACACTTGTTCACATTCTCTATCAGCAGTAATCAATACATGAGGAGAGGCTGGTGCTACAGTGTATAGGTAATTCCTGGTCTTGTCTTGTTGTCTATTTGCTGTATAAAATGTATCCTAACTACCTTGGTAAGAGAGCTAGAGGGGAGAAAAATAGGCTTGGGACAGTACAGGAATTCATTCCTTCCGTGTCTTCTGAGCTTGAAGGTGTTGGGATCTATGATACCTGGAATTATGCACTTATACAACTGGCAGGTGGGGTGTAGGGAGCAACTCCTCTCAATGTTTAACTGCAACTGCTTCTACCTTAAAAGCACTTTGAATTGAGTGGCAGCTTCCAGGTGCTGTGCAAACAGACTGCAGTAGGGAGAGGCCTTAGGTGGTTTTTTATGCGTTTATCACAGGAATAGCATGATCTGGTAGTTAATAAACCTATTATGAAAAGTTCTCTTGTGTAGATGAAGGAAACTTAAGTTTTTGGCAAACTCACTATATGAATTCTTACCAAAACAGCCCAGCAGATAAAGGCAGTCTTGTGGCTATGCAGAATGACCTTTTCTGCCTGCAGCTTTGCAGAAACGAGCTCTTCTCAGACCCTGAACAGAAACCTGCAGACAGCTGCAGTTTCCCAGGGGACATGCCTGCTGGGGGGGGTGATCTGAAGCAGGGTCTCAGCACAAAATTCTCCTGGTGAAGACATAGCAAGAGCACCTTGCTGTTCCGTGAAGCAAGTCAGAGAACATTTCTTGTCTTGTTTCAGTCACATGGGCTGTAATCATAAACCAAACACTTCCCATTTGTTTCACATACCTTACCCTCGGAAAGGCAACTGAAAGTAAATATGCAGAGTGCTACTGAAAGCAGAAACAGAAGGGGAGAAATGCCACTGCCACCCTGCAGCTAGCCTTCTTCCTCATCTTCTCAGGCTGAATGTGTCATAGTGAAGCTTAATGCAGCAGGGAGCATGTTGTTACTGCACAGGCTTTGGGTTCTGAACAGGAATGAAGGGATAGTATGAGAGCAACAACTCTATTAAGGCTTTGTCCCACCTAGCAGCTCCATGACAAGGTAAGACAAGGCTGCTGACTTAGTGTAGGGCTGTGATGGAAGCAGCTTCTCAATGCTTAATTTTATGGAGAAATGAAATGATTTCTACTTCAGTTTGTTCAGTCCCTCTGATGTTTTTCCCCACCTCTTACTGTAGCACAGGCAAGTTACAGCACACAGTCAACATCAACAATTTAGCTTGGCATAATATATGTAAATAAATTATATTAATTTAATCAAATGTAACAGACTTTAAATAAATGAAATGCTAAAGAGTGACACCTCCTGTCAAGTCACTTCCCAGCAGAAATACTGAGCAGCATGGCCTCCTGTTCACCCATGTATTCCCTGCCTTCTCAGCGCCCACAACCTTCAGGTCTTGACAGGGATGGTTTGTTTGCATCCAGCACTGCTGCCATCAGCTTCAGGTAAGCCCACAGAGTACTCCGTGGTGGCAATGAGCAACATGTCCAGCGTTGTCTCAGTGCACTTAGCTATAAAGCGTATGAAAGGCCTCACATCGCCCTCGTTGGCCACTTCTAAGACATGATAATACTCTGCCCGTTGCTCCTTACGGATGGTGATGGGTGGGTAGCCTGCCTGCATCAGGATGAGGTTCATTAGCAAACGTGAGGTCCTCCCGTTGCCATCTGTAAAAGGATGGACGTAAACCAATTTGTAATGGGCTAATGCAGCGAATTCCACAGGGTGCAAACTCATGGCATCTTCAGAGTTAATCCACTGCACAAACTCCTGCATCTGTTTCCCAACGTCCTGGGGGTGGGGGGGTATGTGATGCCCTACAAACACCTGCGTAGTCCTGAACCGCCCTGCCTCCACGGGGTCAGCGTAGCCCAGCACTCTCCGGTGTATCTCCAGGATGTCAGTGATGGTAACGGAGCCTATTCGCGATACCAGTGTGGTATTGACATATTTCAAAGCTGCGTGCATGCCAATCACCTCATTCTGCTCCACTAAACTTTTTCCAGGAACAGCATATCTGGTCTCGATGATGTGTCGTATTTCTGACAGCGTCAGAGTGTTCCCTTCAATAGCAACTGTGTGGTAGATGTGGTGATAGTAGGACTCCTCCATCACTCGGCGCAGGGCAGAATTGCCTTTGGGGATCGCCATCACTTTTTTAACCTTGCTGTCAATAATGCTAAAATACCTCTGATCAATTTCTTCAACTAAAGGCAACGTCCGGTCCCGATTGATCAAAGCCTTTTCGTTGCAGGGAGAGAGGGTTAGTGCTTTGGAGTACAAATAGTCCGCTTGAAGAATGTCTTTTTCCTCTTCAGAAAAAATGCCAAATTCATTCAGGGCATCCACGTAATCAGGGTCCATTTTGAGGGCATATACAAAGAGTTTGTGCGCTTTTTCTCGCTTTCCTTGGCGCTTCATTTCAAGGGCTTGGTTCAGAGCTGCTTTGGCTTCTAACTTCACTTCTGAAATGCAACAACAAGAGCAGTTAGATCACAGGATTCTACTGACAGCTTCTGGAGACTTATCACCGTTCTCTGATATGAAATTAAATAAAACTTCTCTGTAAGATCTGCAGCAGAGAACTTGTACTCCTGCCACAAGCACAAGGACTTTAGGCCATGCTCACAGGCTGAGCATTCAGCAGCAGAGCTGCTCCTGACAGGAACCGGGGCCAGGCAGGGCCTGCAAGCAGCGAGGCACAGGTGCAGGATTCTGATCCTAGCAAAGCTTGCTTTGGCTACCAGGCTGCTGTGTGTGGGAGGACACAGAGTTGTGAGTACGTTCTGTTGGCTGTAATGCCAGTTCCCTTGCTGAGAGCACTGGTTTTTCATCTTCCCAGTAATAACAGCTGTAATGTGAACGATACCCTGCTGGAATCATAAGGATTGCTCTGAATATTTTCCAATTGAATGTCCTGTCCACTAAAGCCAGTGACTGCAGCCTGTTGTTGCTAGTGTTCCAGTTACCTCATCACATCTCACCACCACACAAAGCACCTCGATAAGCTGAGATGACACAGCACTGCAGAGACACCTGCACAGCACCCAGCCACGGAATGCAGCCTGGCTGCTGCCTGGCGATGGCAAGGGTGACCTCTTGGTAATTTACAGCTCAGAGTGGGGTAGTGAGTTCACTGCCATTGGAGATACAAGGAGATGCACAGGCAGGGGATGCGCATCCCCCAGACACAGTGGGGTTAGAATCACGGCATCACTCAGGACCTCTCAGATCACAGAGTCCAAGAGTCGCACAGCAGTGGGGCACACACTCACCTGGGGAGGCCTTGCCCTTCAGCACCAGCAGCTCCAGCCCCTGCGAGGTGACGCTCAGCCCGGTACTTTGCCCCGTGTACCTGGTGACACCCGTATAGCCGGTGCCCAGCTTACTCCTCAGGAAGGAGAGCCCCCTGAGCACCGCATGGCACTTCTCCTCCACGGCAGGCAGCGGCAGCAGCAGCAGCAGGAGGGAGCCCAGCAGCAGCACGAGCACAGCTGCCCACCTGACGCGGACCCACAGGGCTACCCATTTCAGCTCGGGCTCTGCCGCCATAGATATGAGATTCATCCTGCTTCCAGCGGGGACGCGAGGGACATCTCCTTTTGTACTGCCTCTGCCTGCGAACGGGAACAGCTGAAGCCAGAACCCACGGCGCAGGCACCTTCCCTCCTCCTCACCTCCCCAGACCTTTGGCCTCCCCTCAGGCCCCATCTCCCGTTAGCCCCCGTCCCCACCTTCCCCTCAGGCCCCAACTCCTCAGGCCTCCATCTCCCCAGGTCTGCCCTCAGGCTTCACCCCCACGAAGCCTTAGCCTCTCAGTCCCATCTCCCCGCAGCCCCAGGCCCTACTTTTCCCTCAGCCCCCATTTCCCCTCCCGCAGCCCCCTGCCCACCTCGGCCGCCTCCCTCAGCCGCCTGTTGCCGGCTCCATCCAGCTTGCCCCGCCTCCTCGCGTCCCCGCCCTGCGCGCTCTACCATTGGATGAGCCGCGCCGCTTCTCGCTTCTCATTGGTGCCCACGGCCTTTCCTTCGCCACCGCGTTCCGCCCACTTCCTGCACATCGCTTCCGGCGGCGTCTTCCGGGTAGCGCCACGCCTAAAGGACGGGAGAGGCTCGTGGAGGGCGACGATTGGATAGAGATCACGTCAATCTTAAGAGAGCTGTCCAATGAAAAGCGGGTATTGGGCAAGGGTGCGGGACACCTGCTATTTAAGAACTGCGTGGCCCGCTCTAGCGTTGCTAGGCAACGGCTGCAGCCTGGCTGGGCTGGGGCCTCCATCGCCTTCTTCAGGCCTTGGTCTGCGGCAGTGCTTGCTTTCCTCGGGCTCTGGGGCTGGGGAATGCCGGCTGCCTGCCTGCTGCAGCCTACCCTGGGGCAGGGCAGCGCGGGAGGACAAGCAGCTCAGAGCAGGAGCCGCTGCCGTGCTGCACGCAGGTTGCTACGGGCTGGCTGCCTTCCCTCGCTTTCAGAAAGGCAGAATCTGCCCTTTTTGTGCTCTTTGAAGTGCTCGTTGTTTTTTACCAGGACTGACAGAAGCAGCTTGGTGATTTTTATTTCAGCCAGCGTTCCTGCAAAGAGACCAACGGCAGCTCAGCTCTGAGACCCTCAGCAGCAAGTGGAGCCCGGGGCAATTCCTGCAGCACAACTGCCGTGTCCTCCAGCTGCTGCAGCCTGTCAGTGCTGGAGGATAAATGGGGGGATAATTAATATCTGAGGGCTGAGCAAATACAGCAGCCCTTCAGGAGAAAGGTGCGACAGAAATGTGTGTTTTCTTTGGTGCTGGGGTACCAGAAATGCCTGGCAGCTCATCCAGGCTGTGACACCTCTCGGCAGCCTTAGAGCTGTCGGGTTGCTGTTGCCAGTACACAGTGCATTGCAATTATCTATGATTGTTTCAGAGGTAGTAAAGGGGCATCCCGAAGAAGATTGTAGGAAAGGGCAGAGACACAGAGATCACAGAATCACAGAATGGCCAGGGTTGGAAGGGACCACAAGGATCATAAATCTCCAACCCCCCTGCCACGTGC
>JAOWBP010004343.1:6487709-6499442 GCA_028571105.1 Tragopan temminckii | reverse complement strand
AATTATCTATGATTGTTTCAGAGGTAGTAAAGGGGCATCCCGAAGAAGATTGTAGGAAAGGGCAGAGACACAGAGATGATGGAGCCATAGCCCTGGAGCAAAGGTTTGGCTACTGGAACATCCTCAAAGCTCTTGATATTGTTGAGCACAGCCCTATCAGGAGCTGGGGGGCTCTGACGGGGCCTCCAAGAACCTCCAGGAGAGATTGGCACTCCAGGAGGTGCCGTTGGTTGTGCCCATTGCAGGTGGATGCTGGAAGCACTGCCATGGGGTGATGGGAAATGCCACCCAAGATAGTTTTTATAACAAAACTTCAGGCTGAATTGGGTGAATGTCGGAGAGGTGGGATCCCCGTAGCCGGTAGGTGGCACTGACTCATTTCGCTGCTCAATAGAAGCCTCCCAGCGTTGCAGCCTTCCTCCTGAACTCTGACACCTGCAGCGTTTAGAGGCAGCGATCGTTAAAATTCATGTTCTAAGACTGAGCACGGCTCTTGCTTCCTTTTGGCACCGTGTGTCCCAGGATAAAATTGCCACTGTGTGCACGAAGGAGGTGTGGGGGTGATCTGCTCCTGATGCTGGCAGTGCAGATCTCTCCTGTTTCTGGAGCTTGCACGGTTAGCTGTAAGGCTGATCCCTGCAGCAATCCTGCATCCCCCCAGTTTCCATCAGGCAGTTAGTGTGGCTTCCTGCTGGCTTTTTTTCCTTCTTTTGCTGGGGAAGGGGCACTGTCTGAGAGCCGTGGTGCTGGGAGGAATTCCTGGCTGTGGAGGCAGAGCTGCATATTGGAGTGTGGGATTTTAATCAATGAACAGATGGGCAAGTAAGAGATGAAATGCTTGGTGGTAAAGCTGTCAAACCCGGGTCAAAGCAAGGTTGTTGTGAAAAACGGTTCTGACATTCTCAGCTGCACCGCTCGCATGGCAGAGAGAAACCACATCCCAGCTCAAGTGCTAGCGAGCAGCGCAGAGACCAAAGGGGTTTTTAATTAAAGAGAAGATAGAAGGGTGAGCAGAAAGCTAAAGCGAGAATACTTCTAGCTGCAAACTAAAGACACTGAGCGAGAGGGCTCAGGGCTGTGAGTGATTTAAGCTTTTAGTGTGAGCATCCAAGGAGCACAAACGCAAGGCTGAATGGAGAACTGAAAACAAAGCTCTGAGAGAGTGCAGGAACAGAGGGCTTTGTTGGCGCTCCTAATGAATAACAAGGCATGAGCTTCTCAGACAGATTGGTTTGCAGCAGTGGGAATGAATGGACAAAAGGAAAACTTTCAAAGAAATCTGGCAGCTGAACTCAGTGGGATTTTTAGCAAAGCTGGGATGGAGCCGTGCAGAACAGGGAGGGCCCAAGCAAGGCAATGCGTGGATATAATGAGAGATGCAATTCAGAGAGAGGAAGGAATAAGGAATCCCATCTGTGTGAAGGAAAATCTTTTTCATTATTGCACTTGTGGTCAGTGCAGTTTTCCAATCAGCTGTGCGATATCGCTGGTCTGGATGTCAGGAAGGCTTTGGGGCACAGAAATCTTTATCCAAATGTAGCAGGAGTGCTCCTGGTCCTGTTCCCAAGCAGGAACTGGGGTGCAGCCATGCACGTCCCTGAGGCTGGGCCCCCTAGTCCTCTCTGCCAATGAGGGACTCTCCTGCTATGGCCTTCGGTCCCCAAAACCCATGAGTTCCCTGCTGCAGGGGGTCAGCAGAGGGGCAAGGTGGGTGCTATACACTTATTTCCAGCCTGTCCTTGAAGCTGCTGTGGAAATGCTGACTCTAATCAGAGTCCTTTTGGACTTAACTGCCACATAGACTTGACTAATGT
This sequence comes from Tragopan temminckii, assembly GCA_028571105.1. NCBI lineage: Eukaryota > Metazoa > Chordata > Aves > Galliformes > Phasianidae > Tragopan > Tragopan temminckii. The sequence continues at coordinate 6,497,628 of JAOWBP010004343.1, read as the reverse complement.
GACTCCACACCAGGCAATCTGGAAATATATTAAACCTGGGAGTTACTGCGGGGGTGATTTGCATGTCAATAACAGAAGGGAAATCACCTCCCCCTGCCTCCTCTCTGGGCTTTCAGTGCCAGGTACCCCCAGCTCTGTGGCCATTTAGCTGCTTTCAGCAGGCAGCCAAGCCCTCCGGGAATAATGAGGGCTTCTGGGGCGTGCTCAGCTCATTTCTTGCTTTTACTTCCCTGCTCCCTGGCTGAGTGAAGGGCTTGTTCAGCTAGAAATACATGGGAGCGATGCTTCTTAAGCTGCCCATCACTCTGGCACACTGTGCAGAGCTTCACTGATCTCAGAGTGCTGGGGAGCAAGGAAACCCTAGGTCATGGCACGTGGATGGATGCTTCCTAATAGGAGTAAAAGCCACCTCCTGGTCCTTCCCAGCTGCTGCAGGAGCAAGGAGGAACGCTGTGTTCCCGCAGAGCTGCTGGCTGGGGACTTGTCTGCACAATGCATCATCCCATAGTTACAACTCCTGCGCACTCACAGTCTCCTGGGCTTGTAATTTAGGACAAGGAGGGCTAAAACAGGCGGGTGGGTAGGTGGTTTGTAGGAGTGGATTACAAAAGGAGCTGCTTTCCTCTGTGAGATTGTCGGCTCACCCCCTGCAAAGGTTGTGACAGCTATCAGAGCTTGGAGAGGGGGCCCTGCATGGTGAGACAGTGGCTGGCTGAGCTTGAAGGTGCTTTTGCTGTCAGCCTGGAAGCAGTGCTTTAAGAACAAACCCCCCAAACCCACACTGCCTAGGTCTAGAGATGACTAGAGCCTCATTGCTCTTGCTTTTGGTTGTTTGTTTGTTCGCTTTTTTCAACTGGAAGAACCTTGGCAGCAGCAGAAAGAAGCAGCAGAGCCAGCCATCCCTGTCCTGCCTGCTTTGTTCTGGGAAACCAGGACCTGTGCCCCACAGCCTTGGGGAGCATAGAGGCAGAAACTGAGAGCGGAAGGTCCGGGGTCAGTTGTGTGCCATGGGGTGGTGGCTGCAGAACAGGGACATTTTTCCTTAAAGGTGCCTGGAGAGAGAGAGAGAGAGATGCTCGGTTACCGTGGCAACTGCAGCAGCTGCAGGGATGCTGGGGAGGCAGTGGCTGTGTGTTGGCAGAGGCTCCTGGGCTGCTCAATGCCCTCCTTGTGCCTGGGTGAGGGCTGGGGTCCCCCAGTGTGCCACCATCACACAGGGCACAGCTTGGCCCTGGGGACAATGGGACTCTCCCAGCAGCAGTCGGGTCTCCAGGTGTTCTTGTTGTGTTTTCAGGAGCTGTGCACCACTTTTCTCAGCAGCTGTACTCAGAAACAAGCGAGGCAGAACTCGGAATAAATGGATTTGCAAAGCAATCTGTGCTGTTCTTGGACCTTGGCACTGCTGAGCTTGGAACTACGGGGAGGGAGCAAGTGTAGTCCATGTTTTTTGTCATGCTCTTAATTTTCCAGTATGCTGCTAAATAAAATGTTCTCTGAAATTCTTCCAAATTAAAATCCAGGCTCGCCTCTCCCTGCCAGCAGCAGTGCAGCCTCTGTTATCCTCAGCGGCGTGACTGCACCTTTATCAGGTTCCTCCAGCACTCTGCAGAAATCAGGAGTTGTGAAACATTTCGCTTTATGCGGCTGCATTTAAATTACGGGGCAGACGGGATGGTAAGTCTGTGCTTTTATGGCTGCTGAAATGTCTTCATTTCTGCTTCTTGCCTTGCAGCCCATCCCTGCCTCTCGCGTGCCCCAGCCATGCCTACTTCCTGCAGCTCACACTGAGATCCCTGAATGGGTGGGGAGCAGCATTTGGGGCATTTCTCCTTGTGCTGCATCATTCACGGGTTCCTTCTTGCATGTGTCATGCCTATGACTGGAGGTTGGTCTCTCCTCTGGAGGTCTGGCTGCTTCCTCAGCCCAAATTAACAAGCGCTGGATGCTGCAGAGAGCTGTAATTGCAGCTCGTCTGGGAACGCTTCAGTGCCAGGAGCAAGTCATAGCCTCATCTTTTTTAGTTACTTCATTTGCAGACGTTTTATGGAGGCTCCTGCTGACATTTGGGTTCTGCGCCTGAGCAGGAGGCCGGGCAGCTCCTGGCTTCCCAGAACTGCTGATGGGATTCTGAGGGAGTCTTTGCTGCGTTTGTGCTCTTGTTCAGCTATTACATTTAGTCTCCAGTGAATACAGAACTGACAGCTGGTAAAGATTTGCATATGGCATGAAATTAAGTGAGTTTGTTTTAATGTCTAATCTGTGCAAAGCGCAAATTTGGTTGCTAAAAGCCTTGCTTTGCCTGATGGCACATCTGCTTCGTGCATTGCCCTTTGGTTTCTAAAAGTTGTCTTTCTCTGTATCTTTCCAGGAAGAGAAATGGGAGTGGATGTCTGCAATCTTTCCTGTCCCTGCAGACACCCACAGTCAGGGGATGGGGCTGTGAGCACTGCTGGAGCTGTGGGTGTCCCTGTGCACTGCAGGCAGTGGGAACAGACGGCCTCTGGGGGTCCCGTCCAACTCAGATGACTTTGTGGATCTAGAAGTCTTTGAGAGGTGTGGTTAGTAGTATGGTGGGGATGGATTCGCTGTTGGATTTGGTGAACTCAGTGGTCTTGTCCAACCTTAATGATTCTATAAGATCACCAGGGCTGAGGCCATGGTGAGAGTCCTGGGTGAGAAGTGGGAATAACCCAACAGCGAGCCCCAGTGCCCCCAGCCCCTGTGTTCCATGTGCACGGTCCTTGCTTGAGATAAGAGAGTGGGAGCGGGTTTGATGCTCTGTGCAGGGCTGTGGGATCACAAGCATTGTGAATCCGGCAGTGAGAAACAAGTCTGTATGGGAGGTCTGACCTTTCTGAGCATGAAATCCAGGACCAAGAAAGCAAAACGCTCACACTTTGGCAAAGGATGTGAGTTTTCCTCCAGACTGGTTGGAATAGAATTTGGGATTGGAGTTGTTGTTGTTGTTATTTGTTCTTTGTAGTGCCTATTAATTAACAGAAAAGCCATTTAGAGGCTGGATGAGGAGCCAGGCAGGGGTGCAGAGGCAGAGCCATGGGGAACCGAAAACCCCATAGACCCTCATGTCTCAGGGAGAGGAGCAAGTCTTAGCAGGAGTTGCACCAAGGCTCCGGTGGGGTCATGCACACCTCTGCTTTATGCTGTTTACCCCAAAGATCCCACCATAAGTAAATCTTCTGGCTCAGGCTAATCCAGAGAAATCAATTCAATTAAAATGTATTGGGTGGGAGTGTAATATGGGGGTGAAAGCCTGTGGTAGAGAGTTGTGCATCCCTCTGTCTGCTGGCCCTGTGCTTTCCCTTCTCCAAAACCAAACCCCTCTGCCCGCTACCCATTTGTCTGCAGTGTGCTTCTTTTCCAGGTTCTTGCATAAATCCAAACCTGAAGCAGGGAGGCTCTGCGAAGCTACTCCGCATGCAGCATCACCTCCCCTTGGGCTCCCGAGGGACCAGACTGCGGCTCCGAATTGAGCTGATGGAAACTGGGGGGGTGGATGAGCCCTGGCGCATCCCTTATTGCTGTGAAATTTGCTGCGTTCCTGTAAATTGCATTTTGGCCGCAGCTCTTACAAGGAGTGCTGCTAAATATAAATGGGAGGCCATTGTTCTTCATCGTGAGCATAGCTCTCATTTTTCTCTAATCCTCTGGCACGGAAATTCAAACCCTGGGGGTGGTTTTATGGTAGGGAGAGAAGATGCTCTTCACCCCTCCTCTCTCAGCAGTCATTTTACAGAACTAGAGATAACTGAGCGGTCCCAGTGGGGCTGCTACTGGTAGGCAGGGACTCAGATTTCCCCACTGCAGCACCCACTTTTCTTCTCAGTCCCTCCTGGAACAGTCCTGCCCTCAGCCCAGAGGATAGCAGTGCTTCAGGTTGGCTTCGTTTGATTACAGCTTAGTTTGGTGCCAACTTAATTTGGTGCTGATTGACTTAATTTGGGGCCAGCTGCTTGCCTGTATTAATAGGGCAATGCTGGGTCTGCACACCACGCTCCCTCCCACCCATCCATGTAGGCATCTCCCCACTCCATGCCTTCCCCTGGTGTTATACTGAGGTCCAATCAAGTCCTCTGCCTGATTAGCTTGCAAATATTCCTGCAGGTTTTCGTCCCACCTGGCAGCAATGCAACAGAGATAACTGAGGCTCTGGTGTCTGCCTGCTGCATATTTCCTCAGTAAGGCCACGGCTGGCACAACAGCAGCATACCCAGGAATAAAGCAGAGAGCTGGAACCCACGGCAGGGCTCTGCCCTACTCAGTTTGGGGGAAGTGGTGCTGTCACGTTGGGTTGATGCCCCGTTGCACATGAGAGCATTGCTTGCCCTGCTGTCAGCACACAGACCCTGAAAAATAACCACTTATTAAAGTAAATTAGCTCGTTAATCAATGGAGGGGGAAAGAAAAGTAAAATGCTCACTCTGATCTGAGCCAGTAGCTCTTCTTTTTTAATTTTCCTCTCTCTTTTTCCCTTTAGGTCTGAACTTTGCTGGGCAGAGGCAGCTCAGCTGTGGACAATTCCTGCTCTGCCTCAACAGCAGCTGTGAATCCTCCTGCAAAAAGGGGAAGGGGAACTGAGCTGGTGCTGAGCAGAAACTCAGCTGGGGGGTGAGGACAAGGAGAGGAGCTGTGGGGCTGTTTGGGGCATGGTCTGAGCCCCAGATGCAGCCCAGAAAGGAGGAGGCACTGGTGGAGATCGGGCCCAAAGGATGAGCAGCTCCTCAGATTAAAGGGTTTGCCAATGTCTACTGAGACAAAAGCCTTGAGGCTGCCATTAATTAACAAATTAGCTCATCAAGACTGTCCCTAATATGTCAAATAAAAAGCTGTCCTATTTGTTAAGCTAGAGCACGGGTTCTAATTTGCCTGCCAAAGTAGCACACTCAGTTGATAAGAGACTCATTTAAACAGATAGTTCTGAAAGTTTCCCTTTCCCTCCTCGCATCCCTCTGCACTTTGCTCCTTACATCCCCTGCATTTTGCTCCTGCCTGGGGCTGAGGAAGGTGCAAGCAATGAGTTTTGCCCATGCACCATTTAGTAAATAAAACCCTGGAGTTCGTTTGTGCGAGGACGTGTCTCATATGAAGAAAAGAGTGGAGCAAAATAGGAAGTGTGGCAGTTATCATGGATGTGATCTATGATGCAATTTGGATGCAGGAGAAGTCAATCTGAAATCTGATTGCGTTTCCTTCTCCTTTTACGGCGTGAGCGTAGCCGGGTGATTTCCAGGAGAGCTGGAGGTGAAAGAATGATGCTGTTGTGGCTCCAGGCTGGGCACAGCCCTGAGCTGCACCGTGGCTTTGTTGCACTGAGGGGACCTGGGGTGCCACCATCCCCTTTGTCCCACATCTGCACCCAATGGGGCATGAAATCTCTGTGCCAGCACCACGAATCTCTGAAATTCACTTGGATCTCAGGCCGCTCCCCCGATTGCGTTTTGTTGTTGTTGTTGCTGGATTATTAATAATCTTTTGGTGTAAAACGATGGCATTTTAAAATTTCATTATGTCTCCTTGTCACAGGACATAAAGCAGAGGCAAAGCTGATTCAATTAACGGGGATGGAATTGCTGGCCCCTGCAGCAAAGGTTGCTTCTCACTGCTGGGCTCGCTGCTCCTGTTGGGAAGGGATTGAATGGGAGCTGGGGCTTGGGTTTGTGTATCCCACCTTATCCTGTGCTGCTGCAGGGATGGGGCCAGAGCAAGGGGCCTCCTCCCTTCCCTTGCCCCCTGCCAGCAGATCCCACTCCCACTGCAACAAGAGCTGGAGAAATGGGAAGCATTCCCCCCCGTGCTGGGCACACAGATGCCAGGAATTGGTCCCCACTGACTCCTGGTGCCAATCCTGCCATGGAGTTTATGGGGACTTTGTGCCAAACAGGTGATCATAGAACCATAGAATGGTTTTGAGTTGGAAGGGACCCCCGAAGGCTGTCTGTTCCCACTGCCTACAGTGCACAGGGACACCCACAGCTCCAGCAGTGCTCACAGCCCCGTCCCCTGACCATGGCTGTCTGCAGGGATGGGGCACCACCAGCTCTCTGTCAGTGGATGATGATGGTGATGCCGTAGCCAAGCTCGCTCCGGGGTGCTCTCACTGCTGGGTAATGAGGCAGAGATTTACAGCTGCCTGCAGGAGAAGCGAGGGGCTGCACTCCCTCCAAAGTCCCCCATGGGTTAGATTAGGCTGTCTGCAAGGAAACTTAATTGATTCTTTAGGTTAAAGACTTTTCATCTGCGCAGACAATCCGAAGCATTAATTCTGTATAATGTGACACGGAACATTTGCGTGCAGCTCTCTGGCACAGCTTTTGCTCCCCGTGCTCCCTTTTGGGCTCTGATTTGTTTTCTTTCCAAGGCAAATTCTAGATCTGGCTTCCATCAACAACACTAATTAATCCCTTTCTAAATATTCCGACATTTATTATTTCTTAAATAATTTTCAGGAGCAGGCTCATGGCTTCAAGTTCATACCATGCTGAGATCTGCACCCAGAGCTTGGGCAGAAAGGACACCAAAAATGACCTTGCATTGGGACTTCCCAAAGTAAAACAGTGGCTGTGCCACTTCCCAGCAACTGGTGATAGGGATGGGAATGGGTTGGGTTGGGATGGGGATGAGATGGAGTGGGATAGGATAAAACAGGATAGGATGAGATGACTCCAAACCCATCTAATGTCTCCTAAAACCAGTCTCACTCTGTCCCCCCAGGGAACTGCCACTATTTATTCCATCCTATTCCATCACCTTGATGGGAAAGGTATCAAACAGCTTTCCTTTATTAACAAAATCCAACCAGAACTGACCTCAGTCACTGGCACAGGTGCTCGCTTTCTGCTGCTAGCAGCTTTCACCACACATTCTCTTAATTTTGCCTGGGCTGTAAAATGGGAACTTTGAAGTGAAATTAAAGGAACCCACATGCAGACTTTCACATTTTTAATTCACCCCACCCCCAAACCTTCTCCTGAAGGTGGGTATGACTAGGCACTGTATGTTTCTCTGTGGGATGATGCCAATGATGGGCTGATGACAACCATGGACACCACCTGTAGGTATTAGGAGAGCACCCCTCTACTGAAGGTTTACTCTGAGCTATCATTTAGAGCAGGGCTGGTTGAAGCCAAATTCTGCTCAGCTGCAGTCTGATGAGGAACCATTGTGCACCCAGGGTCAGTGATCTCCTTGGAAGTCCCAGCTGTTGCTCATTAACCCCACATCTCATTAAGCAGAGAGCATGCACCCTCCAGTATGGTTGGTCTAAGTTAGGTGAGAGGGATTCTTATTGAATGTCTTCTGTGAAACAAAGCTGAAAGGGAGCAGGGTGGAAGATTTGGGGCTCTATTTAATGTTTCTGGGTGAGTGGCAAAGCTGTGAGCCTGGGTAGAGAAGGGGCAAGAGTGGAACAGGGTGGGCAGGCTGAAAGACCTCCTGAAGTAGCTGATGATGGATGGTGGGGAGCAGTGTGCCAGGACTATGGGCAATCAGGGCTCAGGATGTTTCATCCTTTGCTGCTTGTCTTGGCTGAAGCACCCTGCAATTCTTGCTGAAGCTTAATGAGCCCCTAATGAGCCCCAGGAGAAGAAGTGCTATGTGCAAGAGCCTGCTGCTGCTCCTCATCCTTGATTCCAGAGGCACTCGTTCTCTCTTCTGTGGCTTTTAGTGCTCTAAAAGCTCTTTTGGTGAGAGAGTGGGGGCTGCATTGCTTCTGCAGGAATCAAATCCTCAGTGGGGTTCTGGTGTAAGGAGTTGTCTCTGCTTGTAAATCCTTGCTGTTGGTGTCCTGTCCATCACCTGCAGGAGGGATTTGAAGGTGAGGAACAAGGATAATGTAGAAAGGGATGCCTTTTACTGGGGCTTAAAAGGAAAAACAAGCTGCCCGTGCCCTGTAATCCCTCATCTTTGTGTTGGGAGCTGTAAATGGCTCTTGACACAAACATGGATCTGCCAATGAATCGCTCAGTGTGGGCACATCCATCACTGCTATGTGATTCTCCAGTGATGGCCCCACAACATCAATGGGATTTGGATGCCAAAAGGTGACCTCTGGCAGCATGCACTGCTCTCCTGCGTCTGCTGCTTGTGATTCTGAGCACCCCCAGTGCCCAGCAGGATGCTGTGAAAGGAGCTGCATGGCCCTGTGCAGGTATGGTAAAGGTCCATCTTTTGTGTGATGTAGTCTGAAGGAGTCACTAGGCTGTGGACAAATGCACAAGGATTTAGCTTTGCAAGGCCCTGCTTGTGCCTTTTCATGAGCTGGGCAAGTTAATTACCCAGTAGGTAATTAATTAATTGCACCTAGCGCTTAGGGGAAGGGGTGAGTGGCTTTGGGGTTAAAAGAACCCCTCAGGCTCACAGGGTTATAGGATCCTCACCCCAGCAATGGGGCGCAGTGAATGGGGGCTGAGGTGGGATACAATTAATGGGGTGTGCAATGAATGGGGCTGCAGTGGGATGCGATGAATGGAGCACTGTGCCTCCTGCAGCTCAACCTGCAGCAGCATGGGGCAGTCAGTGAGCACAGCCATGCCTGCCAGCAGCCCTGCTGGGCTCCGTGCTACTATTTATAAGCTGTGAGTTGCACAAGCCTGGGACTGTTTTTTCCGTGATTGTACCGAATCAGTGAAACATGGAAAGCGGAGCCGTCTCTTTGACATCCTGTATGTGGGCTTCTTTATTTTTGCAGTGAGCTTTCATTTCCACTCGGATGGGATGCGGAGCAGGGCGTGTTGTCACAGCAGGTCATGGAAGGAGTGATGAGCAACACGCAGCCCGCGTGGGAAACACAGGGAGAGGTGGGGGGTGTCTGCTCTGCCTTCTCTTAGCTATTACTGTGACAGCTGCTGGGGTGAATCAGGCTGGTTCCCACCATCTGGGAGGTGCTGAGGTCTAGGAGGGGTTCCCAAGGCTCTGTGGCATCACAGTGTTCCTCGGAGGGAAAACCCAAACTGCAGAGCCGACACTTGGGGTGTGCTTTATCCCGTGTCAGTGTGGTTTCTACCTTCACGTTTTGCTGAGCACAGGGATAAGGGCGTGTGAGCATGATCCCATCCTGCCCTACAGATGCCCTGGAAAGGACCTGGGGATGGACAGATCCCAGCAGGGAACATAGCTGTGCTCCTGCCCCAAAATCTGCAAGGCTCAGATGTGTGGGATAAAGGTGTGCCCTGGGGTGTGGGCTGGCCATCGTCTTACATGGGCATACTGCTCCTCAAGTGTGTCCCCAGTGTGGTCTGATAAGCCCAGTGCTTTTGGGGGAATTGTGACTGCTCAATGGGGGAACTGCTGTTGGTGAATTCAGAGATGTGGAACCGCTGGGTGTGCAAGGAGAGCATCCACTCCTTCCATGCTGAGGACCTTGGGAAGGGTCAGGGTGCTGGTGCTGGTTTGTCCAAAAGGTGTCATTGTCGTGTCTGTGAAAAGTGGGGCCATTCCCCCAAACCTGCTGCACACCCTCGGCTGTGCTGCGTACATGGAGCCCAACACAGGGGTTGAGTGCCGTGGGGGCTGCAGGGCAGGAAGAGGGATTTGCTTGGTGCCACATCAAGCACGGGGTGATTGGAACCTCCTGCTCTGCGGGGGTGGATGCGGAGCTGCTCAGTCCTCGCTGAGAATGGGACAGCCCCGGAAAACCGCCTGGCTGGGATTGGAGTTGGGCTGGCCACGAGCAGGTGGAGCCCCTTCCGTTTGCTTTGCAGCCACTGTGAAAGAGACACAAGGCTGGAGGTGCTATAGCCGAGCCTGGGGGTGCTGCTTGGGAACAGCTGAACCCCAGTGGTAATAAAAACCACGGGAGAACCCAGACCCAAATGCAGCAGCAGCGTTTGGGAGCCAGATTTCACCAAGGGAAGTGACTCAACGTCTTGGAAGGAGTTGGGGGTGGTGGGAGGACAGGAGGGTG
>JAOWBP010004343.1:6472493-6487527 GCA_028571105.1 Tragopan temminckii | reverse complement strand
CTCGCGGAGCCAAAACCACCCTGAGGATGCTGCTGCTGTTCCTTCCCCCTCCCCTTCTCCTTAAAAGCCGTCTGTGCCCTACGCCGCTGCCTGCAGCATCCTCACCGGGCTCAGCTCCTCTTCCTCGCTGCCTTCATCCCAGAGCAGAGAGGGCTGTGGCAGAACTTCAGGTATTGGGTACTGGGAATGGAGGGGGAAGAGACGAGCATTCACACTGAGCCCCCTCCCCTGCTGACTCTTAGGGACCCCATGCAGAACTGCTGCCCCCTGCAGAGGTGGTGGCAGAGGTCCCACTAAGGTGTGAGCATCAGCTCTAGGTGGTGTTGGAGGAGTTCCCAAGGAGGGGGAAGTGGGGTGTCTCCTCAAGGGAGGGGTTAGAATGGGTCCCACTGACAGAGCAGTGGGGAGTGGGGCAGCACCAGGCTGTGCTACACCTGCGTTGCAGCAAGACGGTGTTTCATTTTAAAAATATATGCTTTGGGCACTTTGAAATACTTTTGGGAGCTGCTGCGATGGGAACTGCGCTGCCCAAATGCATTAGGATGACAAAAGGGTTGTGCTCTGCTGGGCTGTGTGTCACTGCTCTCACCCCATGCCCAGGTCCCCACTATCCCCATTGCAGCAGTGTGATGGTCATGAGCTGTTGGCAAATCCCCATCTGTGGGTGTTGGGGGGGAGGGGATCATGCAGCCTCCCGGGGACTCTTCTCTTCTCCTTTCTCCAATCTGAGAGCATCAGCAACTTTTCTCCTGATTCAGCCCCAGAGCAGCAGTTTTGTAACCCAGCAGTATGCAAAGCAGGGATCGCAGCTGGGGCTGATTCCTCTTTCACAGCTCCTGGGGGGACCGATGTCACCACCTGTGCGTGTCCCTGGAGGTATCACTTCTTGTTGGGCATTGCTGATGCCACATGACGGGGGGGGTTGTGGTGGTGGTGGTGAGTGGTTTTGCACTTTCACAGCCATTTTTGGATGGCTCCATGTGCTCCCCACATTGGTGATGCTATTGGGGAACCCAGTGATGGTTGGGCAAACACCAATTTTTCCAAGCACAGGGACCACCACCTCTACTTGTGTCCCCATGTGATCCAGGATGGGGATGCACTGCTGGATCCATCCCCACCTTTGTGCGTGGGTCACAGCTGCACCAACAGCTGGGAGTAACGAGGCAGGAATGTGTTCCCTTCCACCATGCACCCTGGGGACAGCATGTGCCTGGCCCTACACCAGTATGGGATGCTGGGCTCCAAAGGGTTTGGGGCTGAGCATGAGCACAATGGGATATGCATGGCACAAAGAGCTGTCCTGTTCCCTCTATGCACAGAGCCTCAAAATCAAGGTCCCCATCCCCACATCCTGCCTCGCAACATCGCTTCCTCCTTCCCAGGCATGGGCCAAGCTGACGTCTGGTTGCATTTTTTTGTTTGTATGTGCCACAGGCTGTGGTTTTGCTCATCTCCCATTGGCAACGCGTGCACATCCTCTGTGGGATGAGAGAGTTCAGCAATAGCCACGGCCGCTGGTGGAGAAGTGACCAAACCCTGCGGCGGCCAACACAATCCTAACAGGGTGACAGCAGTGAGGATGGAATCTCTACATGCACGGAAGGGCAGGGAGTTATCCGGCTGAGAGGTAAACACCTCCGGGTTTTGGTGTCTGTGGGGTTGCACCTGGGTCGGGAGTGGAGCGATATTTGGGGCTCAGGGAGGGGTTGGCTGCAGCCAGCAGGAATTCTTTGCTTTCCCCATGGGGATGCAGCCAGCTGAGGGTTTTCTCTTCCCTGTTATTACAAAGTGGATTTTGGGTTTGGGTTGGGGATGGTGGTGACCTACAGGGCCATGTGTTGGGACTCTGTAGGTCATCTCCACTCTCATTTTCTTTTTTAGTTTCTTTTGCCTGACCCCAAAGTCCCCCCCCATGCCCCAGCACAATCATGTCCCTCTGTCTGGCAGCAGCAGGGACAGATCCTTTTCCTTCTCTTGCTTTCCTTCCTCTTTACACCCTCTAAACCCTGATCTGCTGAGAGCAGCTCTGCAGGTGCCACATGAATCTCCCAATGGCGTCCCCAGCCATATGCTGGCTTTGTCCCCAAGCAACCATGGTGATGCCCTCAGATGGAGCGCAAATCCTCCTGGTTTGCAGCGGGAATAGCTCCCACCGTGGGACTGTTGTGTTTCCAGCCATGCCATGCAGCTGGCTCGCTGGCACCGTGCTGTGCAGCTGGCTCCCTGCGACGTGCAGGGAATTGGGATACATCCCCAGGAGAGATGCTCATCACACAGCGCTCGTTGCAGCGCTCAACCCTTGTCCTACACCCGATGACGGGTGCTGCGTGGCGTGGGGCTAGTGATTTTCCTTTTGCTTAGCCTGGTGATGAGCATCGTGTTTTGAGGTCCAACACCGTTTCTGGGCAGAGCAGAGTGTGCAGGCTGTGACCCCACACTGCCGTGTCCCTGCACTGCTTCCATGGACCGTCCTGTCCCAACCAGACGTGTGCAGCACTGCCTAGAAAAACACTGACTCATGCTGTTATTCTGTCCCACCCTGGGCACAGCCGGCTTTTTAAGGCTGCCTTTTCCAGTTATTCCTTTTTTATCTGCCTGTTCGCAACGCAGCCTCTCTCAAGGTCCCGGCACCCAAGCACCGTGGATGCAGGTAGGGCTCTGTGCCTCAGTTTCCCCTCTAGGAACAGACTTTGCCTCCTCCCTCTGTCAACGGGGCTGCAGATTGTGGGGCTGTTTCTGGGGATTTGCAGGTGCCTGGATTTGGGAGATGGGGGGTGCAGGGGGTGGCAACAGTGTGGGACTCCCCACAAGCTGTTCTCCCCCATGACATCACCATGCATCCAAGAGGGGCAATCTTGAGAGGTCAAAGATCCCCTACTGAGATGCCAGGAAGTTTTTCTGCATGCAGATAGCCTAAAAATAGCGCTTTGGTGTGCAGTTCCCAGCAGGCTTCTCTGGGCACTTAGCAGCAGTGAGGTCTGAGCTCTTGTTATGGGCATTTTGATGGTGCCCAACTTGCACTCAGGACTGGGAACATCACACTGGGATGTCATTGCCATGGCAGCTGCCAGCTGAAATAAGTGAGAACTGAAGCTGGTCGTCGTATGTTCCCTTCCCTTTCCCCTCCATTCCCACACCCCCATACTGGGCTGGGAGAAAACTTGAGACTCAAGGCTTTGGTGTGGGACAGCCACAGGGGGACATAGAATCACTGCTTCACCTCACAGCTTGGGTGAACACAAGAGTCTGGCTTCTACAGGGTATGTGGATGCCCTGTGCTCAATGGGGACTTGGATACACAAGGAAGGAGATGCTGATTCCTAAGCATCCCTATGGCCAAGTGCAAGGATAAGGCAGACCCATATATTATTTTTTCTTCTGGCTGCACTCCCCCGTTTCCCCACTCACATCCGTCCTCCCAGCTGCGGAAGCCTTTTTTTTTTTTTTTTTTTTTGCCCAGAAAAGCTGCATTTGAAAATTTCTGCTGTTCTCTCTGCTTCCTTTTGCTGTCCCAAGAACAACAGCCCTGACCTCATCCTGGCCGTATGCGGGGCCGCCCCGAGCTCAGCCCTATGGGGGTCTCTGGCTGAGCACAGCTGCGTGAATCACAGCTTTTGGATTATTTGGGACAGATCCTGCACTCATTTTTGCGGAGGTAGGAGGACAGAGATGAATAGAGAACAGCACGTAACGTGGTTTTGGCTCATGCTAAGCATTTGCAGCCCAGAAGGAACGTTGAAACATGATGATGTGTGGGTTTAGTTTGTTGGTTTTGTTTTGTTGTTGTTGCTTTGCTTTTTCAGATACACTTTATGGGATATTTGCAAAAGGGAGGAGAAATGGAGTTGGGGTTTCTCCAAGCCCAGGCTGGTAGAAATGGGGCCAGGTGCCCCTTGCTGTGCTGGCACTGGTGCTCATGGCTGCAGCACAACCATGCAGAGCATGTCCTGTAGCATTGCTCTCAGCAGGGTCTGGGGAGTGTCCTGCACATCAGTGCTAAAAAACCCAATGAAAGGGGAAAGGGAGGGAGAGGAAAACAAACAGGCAATTTCAATCAACGGTCCATAAAGCACAGCTTTGAAATGTCGAGCTGGATGTCATCACATTGGAAAGTGATGGTACAGGAGAGATTTTTTCCATGACAAATGGGTGAGTGAGTACAACTTGAAGAGGGGGGAATGCTGGGGTAGAGAAGTGGGGTCCTGTGGGAAACGGGGATGGGGCAGCATTCTGTAATCCACAGCTTTGCTTTTGGGGAGATGAAGCCATGTGCTAAGGGTGTGCAGGGGCAGGGCCAGCTCAGGGCTGTAATTGGTGTCTTGTCCCATGGGCGCCTTTCCTGGGGCTCCATGAGGGGATGCACTGTGTATGGGGATGCACTAAGCACAGTTTGGCTGTGAAATCCATGGATTGTGACATGGTTGGGATGCCCACCAGCAGCTTGCTTGAGGATTTGTCCACCCTCCTCAAATCTCTGCATTCCAATGGGAGTGTCAGTGAGGGCAGGAAAGGGCAGAGAGTGGTGGGGCTGCTGGGGAAGGAACTTGAGGAAAAGCCCATGGAGAAACAATAGCTTATTGTGTAAACACATGGGGGCTTGGGAGCAGTGCTGGCAGGAGGATGATGTGCAGCAGTGCACAGCCTGGTTGGGTTTGAGGTGCAGAGCCCCAGAGCTGTTAGCAGGGAGCAGTGGAACATGCTTGATGGGGGCTCGGAGCGGCTGGCAGAGCCCAGCTTTGGCTAATGGCAAATATAGTGCTCATAGTTAGCATTTTGCTCAGTGTCTGGGAGAAAGAAGGAGAAAAGCTGTAGTACTTTGCAGTTTGGAAAATCTCGAAGCTGTTAGTAAGCCTAATAGTAATTGTTTCCTTGGAATTAAGTAGGCAACAGACCTGCTTTTGTGAGTCCTGGTGAGCACAACCAAGATGAGCTCAGCAGCTCCCAGAGCCGGTGCTGCTCCTGATCAGGGCATAAACATTCCAGACAAGCCCCAGCAGCTGAGCTGGACCCAAGGGATTCCCCAGCATTCTCAGGGCCATTCTAGCCATGCTTCTGATCTAACACTGTGTTTGCTTAGCAGGGCATTGCCATCTGGAGATGCTGAGACTGACTGGGCACTGATTTGTGCACCAACCATGGCACTTTCCAATTTATCTGATTACTCTGATGACTCTGATACCTACGACTACTTGGATTACACCTATGAAGAGCCAGGCAGCGTGTGGACAGGCCCATCCTATGACCCAAAGGACATTGCGAGGATCCTCTCCGTTGTCATCTACAGCGTGTCCTGCGTGCTGGGCATCCTGGGGAACGGCCTGGTCATAGCCATCATCACTCTGAAGATGAAGAAGTCAGTCAATGCCATTTGGTTCCTCAACCTGGCCGTCGCTGACTTCCTCTTCAACATCTTCCTACCCATAAACATTGCGTACACGGCCATGCGCTACAACTGGATCTTTGGGACTGTCATGTGCAAGCTGAACTCCTTCCTCCTCATCCTCAACATGTACACCAGTGTTCTTCTGCTCACCACCATCAGCTTTGATCGCTATGTGTCGGTGGTTTTTCCCGTCTGGTCTCAAAACCATCGGTCGACCAACCTGGCATGCATGGTTTGCCTGATCATCTGGATGGTTGGTATCATCATGAGCTGCCCTTCTCTTGTCTTCCGAGATACAGCACAAGCTCGCAACTCTATCATTTGTTTCAGCAATTTCTCCCTGTCCAGAAATAAGTCTTACCAAGCACTGGCATTAGTGAGACACCGAACAGTGAACATCACCAGGCTCTTTGCTGGGTTCCTCCTGCCCATCACCATCATCACCTTCTGCTACATCTCCATTGCCTTCAACCTGCGTCGAAACCGCCTCGCCAAGTCCAGGAAACCCTTCAAGATCATTGTCACCATCATTGTCACCTTCTTCCTGTGCTGGAGCCCCTACCACCTGTTGAACATTCTGGAAACAGTGCCTGACCTGATCCCGCGCTCTGTATTTGAGATTGGCATCCCCATCACCACGGCACTCGCTGCCTCCAACAGCTGCATGAACCCCGTCCTCTACGTCTTCATGGGCCAGGACTTCAAGAAGTTCAAGGTGACCATCCTTTCCAGGCTGGTGAATGCACTCAGTGAGGAGACGGGCCACTCCAGCATCGTGCACAGGAGCTTCTCCAAGATGTCTTCAATGACTGAAAAGGAGACAACTGTCCTCTAAGTCTGGATGCTCATGGGATGGCCGCAGTCCTCCGGGACCACCCAGGTCCAGCACCTTGATGATGGAATGGGCATGGTCTCACGCAATCAGTGCATACTTTGACTGATCACACTGCCTACGCATGGAGACCTCTGTGTGTGTGGCCTGTGCTCCTTGGCAAAGGCACTCCTTTATTTTCCAGAGACAGCTGCAGCTTGGAGGAGATGTGAGCTGCCCGGAGGTGCCCACGGATGGACAACCTGTCCCACCTGGAGGTGACAAGAGCTGGGTTATGGGGTGCACTGTGAGGACAGCATGTGCTGGACAGTCTTGTGATAAAGACAAACAAAAAAGCAATAAGGGAAAACAGGTGAATTTCTTATTATGGGATATGTCTGAGGGGGCACCTTGGCTTCCCAGATGGGTGGATGCCACCTACCATGGCAATACAGTGACTCTGTGCCCTATCTATGCATATAGCCACTTATTTTAAATCCTCACATATATTGGTACTAGAGCAATGTTTCTAACTGTGATGTGAGCACTGTGTACCCAGCAGAGAACGCTGCAATAAACACAATGCTCACCCAAGGGCTCAGCCCCATTGCAGAGCTTCTTTCTGTGCCCCGTTTTGCCCAGCAAAGCAGTGCCATGGGGATGTGGGATGGTTCATGGGCTCAACCAAGTGGAAAGCTGGCAGCAAAAAGAGAGAGATGTGTCCTGGAGGATCCTTGCAGAGTGCCCTGGTAATGGCCGGTCGAACCAGTGTCTCTATCCAATTTCATGCACAGTTAATTTGGGAGGTAATTCACGAGTTGGGCTTCTTGGCGGTGACAAGGAGGTGGACACTGGTGTTGCCCTTATTTATGGGCTGATTTCTTCATGTCACCCACAGTGCCTGCAATTCTCAGGAGGAGGAAGGGCCATGTCCTCATGGTTGGGGTGGCACATTAGGTGTCCCTGGGGATCCCAGCACTTATTCTGCTCCCAGGTACGCACGAAAACTGGGATATTAATTAAAAACAAAAATCAAAAAAAGAGCAAGGTGGGTGCAAGATGGGGGAACACAGCCACGTCCCCATTCCTGCCCCCAGCAGGAACTGGAATGCTCCCACTGTGTTTTGGTGGCTGGGTTTTGCAAGCTCACCTGTTATCCCTGCAAACAGCTTTCCCAAACCTTGGTGACTTGGTACATAACCTTGGGTTAAATTATCATTACAGACAGCTTTGGAAACCTAATATTAGCATTCATCTTCGTAGGTGTTTGCCTATTTAATGGAAAACCTGTTTTACATACAAATACCCCTCTATGTGTTGAAGCAGGGAAGGAGCACAAGCTTTTCGGCGTCTTCCCAGAGCACATTAATGATTCTCAGTGCTGAACGGGGGGAGACAGGGAAGCAGTGGGGTCAGGCTGGAGTCGGTTCCTGCCTTTGGGCTGTGACAGCCCCAGCAGCATCCCATTATCATTGTCACCTCTTTAATTTGATCTCCGAGGACCCAAATGGCTCTTTAGGAAAGAAAAAGATAAAGCTGACAGAGTCCTCCCCCATGCTTGTGTCATCCCAACCTGTTTTCTGTCAGATGGAATCTGATGAACGCTCTGTTCTGCTGATTAAAATAGGAGTCATTAACAACAGCAGCCGACTCAGCGGTGGACGGGGAGTGCTGAGCATCCCACCCCACTCCCACTGCAGCTCCATGTGTTGGGGATGGGATCTGGCACATTCGCACCGGGTGCATTTAGGAGTGTAGGTTTTATGGCAGCACACAGCTGGACAGGAGTTGGGACCCCAGACCTGGCTGGGACCCTCATCACCATTCCTGGACCACCCTATACATCCACTGAACCCACAGTCTCCATCCCCTGGGGTTCCCCATCCTCAGGACACCCATCTTCATCCTTATGTTGCCAGTTTCCATCCCATCCCTGGGACCTTCACCCACCACCTCCAGGACCCCTGTGCTCCCTCCCCGCTTTCTCCCATCTCACCACAACTTCGGGGCTGGCTTTCATTTCACACAACCCTTTGGGAAATTACTCCATAATACACCAAAATCATTTCTGTAGAACACATTACCACCCTTTAATGACTGGTTTTTTTTTTTCAATTAGCTGTCACACCCCTGAAATAAAGCTGTGCTTTCCTTCACCAGTAAATCTCACCCTTTATTTGAAAATGGATTTTAGGAGAAAAAGAAAAGAATAAACATGCTATCATCTCCCTTTCCTTAGTTCCAGGCCGGCCGGAGCCATGTTTAAATTATTCCCCACTGCATTCAGGCAGATCATCAACTGTAAATTTTACAGAAAATAGTAAAAACGATAAATAAACATGCTTCTTTTGTAGGAGGTGAATATTACTGCTGCTCAGATTTATAACCCTCATCTCCCATACATTTTATAGCTTTTGTGAAAGTGCTGTCGCAGCTTCTGTGTTATGCTGCTAAGGTGGTTTCTCCCCCCTATTTAAGGAGCAGCATGAGCTTAGTGTGCAATTTAATTTAGGAGGAAGAGGAGCCCTGTTTGAGGGCTCAGTTCATCCCAAGAAAAGGTCATTGGCATGGCTGGGAAGGGAGATACTTCCTAGCCTATCCCTTCCCATTCTCATCTTCATTCCCATCCCATGCCCATTCCTCTCCCATCCCCATCCTTGTCCCATCTCCATGCTAGCAGATCCCTATCCCCTCCCACTGCTGCTGGCTGTGCACCAAACCCACACAGAACTGGGGGAAATGCAGGCAGTTTTGGTGCAGGCACTGTTACCAGGGCAACCCATCCAGCCTATAGCTGCTGACAGAGCTAGCAGACATTGCAGAAAAGAGATTTTTACTACTTGGGATTGCTGTGCTTCTCACAGCTGATGCCGGGCAGAGCCAACGATGCCCCACACATGGGCTCCTTGCTGCCAGCTCACCACCGAAAATAAGGGTGCTTGTAGAAGCTGCAGTCCCAAGGGCAGCTGGCCAGAAGGAACAGCATAAATCCCACCAAAACCATTCTTTTTATAGAGCCTGAGGCATGATAAGAGGCAATGGAAATAAAGTTGGTAGTAAATCTCTCTACTCACACGACGCACCCAAATAAACCTTCCTTTAAGGACACCAGCACAGTAATAAAGCTGCCAGGACCATGCTGCTTCATCAGTGCTCCTAATGCAGGGATGTCATTAATGCAATTAACGCTGGGACCAAGTGCCACCAGCCAGCCTTGAGGTCACAGCCTCACAAACACACGGGGAGGCAGGGTAGCAACAAAACTCTTTAATAGCTGGGTTGACCTGAGGATTTGTTCTGACAGAGGTAGGCAGCCACCGGCCTGCAGTGCAGGACAGGGAACACCAGCACACTCTTTGCAAAATACATTCATGGGTGAGTGGCTCCCCATGCACAGAGACCCCCCCATCCTGTCCCTTAGGCGCTGTCAGCTCCGCACGCGTGTTAGAAAAATATATTTTATTGATCGTCTCCTTTTCCAGTGGAGTTTTCTTCTTTTTCTTTGAATATAGGTTAACTGCTGTCTGTAAATTTTGGACCTGTGCACACATGTCTATCACATCAAGAGTTAAAAGCCAATTGTTGAGTATCTAACTCTAGAAAAGGCTGCAGACAAGATATGGCTTTTGCATCTCCATCCACCTGAGGGAGGGTAGGGACCCAGCTGTGTTGAGGTGCCTGGGGCAGCATGCAGCCCTGCACAGAGCCAGCTTTGCAGATGTTTTCCAGGCACAGAGCTCCTTTGGTTTCCTCCTTCCACCTGGCCAGGGCAGAAGCAGAAGCTGTGCTCCATGCCCGGGCCCTCAGTATCACAGTCACAGCTTGGAGCTGGCCCACATCTCATTCGGACCACCACCCCCTCACCATCCCCCAAAACAGCTCCCTAGGTTTTTTTTCTAACTTGGGAGCTTTTGCAATGAGGAATGGATGTTCCCATGGATGCTGCACGCTGCTCTATCCAGGGTCAGTGCTCCCGTCACCATATACAGAGGTGGCTCCCAAAGAACCCAGAGATGTCCCAACCAGTGCATCATGACCACCTCACCTCAGTGCATCCTGTGGTGCTGCTCCCCACACTGTGTCCCTCGTTGTTGGAATTATCTCCATCTCTACTGGAGCCCCAGAGGAGCTGTTCTGGGAGTGCACAAAGCATAGGGACAGCCACCAAAGCCAACTCACGTCCCAGGGGGGCAGGGCCCCTACACTGCAGCATCCATGCAAGCAAGTAGCTGCTTGCATTGCTAAGGATGCTGCAGCAGCCAATGGGGGAGCGGGATGGAGCTGCTCAGCCCCACACCACCCAATTTACCTACTCCCACAGCGTCCAGCAGGGCAGGGGCCCACCTGCAGGATGGGGACAGGGACCAGCAGCGGTGGCAGGGCACCATGCGTCCCCTTGGTGCCCAGCTCTGTGGAGGTATCAACCAAGCAAGCTGAGCAATGGCTGGAGAGCGAGCACTTCTCATGCAGGGGGTTGATTAACAGCTCATAGCAGCAGATGGAGAATTACAAGAAAGCCACCCACTGGGTGGAAGCAGGCAGAGGAAATCAATCCTTTCCTCCCCAGGCAGGGGCAGGTCCCCCAACCATCACCGTCACCTCGGGTAGTAGTCATCCGGCACCCCTGATAGATTGCGGAGCTTCAGAGCTGCGTCCACCGTGCGGATGTATCCACTGATCATCTTCCTCATCTCAGGGGTGTAGGGGTCATATTCCAGCTTCCTCAAACCCGAGCGCTTGAAGTTGCCATCCTTCTGCCCCTCGACACAAAGCAGGCGGTCCTCGCAGGCGGCGATGCCCAGCAGCCCCACCATGCGCTTCAGCTGCTTGAAGAGGTCCTGTTTGAGGTCCTCGAAGTGCACCACCAGCACCTTCCTGCCAAAGCGCAGCCAATCCAGCGTGTGGGTCGCCCACCACGGTGCGTAGTTGGCCACGAACTCTGGCCATTCTGGAAGGAGCACAGAGACAGTGAGGGTGAGCATTAGGTGGCCCTGGGATGCCTTGTGTCACTACCTCCCTGCTCTTATGGCTTGGTCTATAGGGACTTCACAAGGCAAGACATCTCCTGGGACACTGGCGTGTCTCACTTAGCCCCAGTTCCTTGGCTAATTGATCTTTGCATAAAAATTGGGATAAAAAGAATAATGAAACATCAATAACAAGCAACAACTCTCCTGGAAAAGCACTCTGCACATGGCTCATGATGCATCAAGCTCTGGGTATCTGCCTCTTCCTCTCTTCCCCAAGAAACCAATGCCTGATTAATAGCTGAACTGTATTTAATTCCCCAAAGAATCATTAAACACAGTATCTCTTTCATTAAACAGATACAGGACAGTTCACCTTGTGTAATCATATCACATAAAACTTTGCTTTGGAACTGCTCCAGGGACATCGTAAAATTAATGTCATGGAACAAAATAGGGATTTTGCTGAGCCTCCAGCCACTGCTTGCTTGTAGCCAAGGAAAGAAAATCCTGGCTGCCCATGGCCACATCCAGCATTTTCCAACATCTATTGAATTTCCCCAAAAATCAGAGAAGGAAATCGAGTGGGATGTTGAGGAGATCAGGGCTTTCTGCAGGAGAAACTTGGGCTCATGGACCATGGTGACCCATACTTCTCAGCAAACCTCAACCCAACTGAAGACCTCAAGCGATGGCAAACGTCCACCTTTCTAAGCAAGCTGAGCCAAAGCATAACTAACCTGAGACTTGACCCAGGAGGTAAAGACACGTTAAAACATGCATCCTCTTTGGGTTGGGTATGAACCAGGAGCAATTCTTGCACCCCACAGCTGTGGGTACAAATGAGAGAAGTGACAATGGGACATGCTGTACTCGGCTGCATGGGGCTGGAGCCTAGGGGGCTTCTGAATGGGTGCTGGGGGGTGTTTGGATACTGGGGAGGGCTCAGTTCATAACCAAAATGCCTTGCCAGCATCAAGCACATGGCAATAACGAAATCCAGGCACATCACTGCAACAACGGAAAAAGATCCCCTTAAATAAACTCTGAATTAAGGGTAGCAGATGTTCAATCAAGCTAAATATTTTAACTCTTTCCAATGAAGTCAATTCCACAACAGCAATTTGTAAATTGCTATAATTAACAAGCCTCTGCAAGCTGTCTGCGCATGGGAAGGTGGCTCTCCGCGAGCAGCCAGGCATGCTGAACCCGCTGGCGTGGCCCAAGGGAAGGGGAGAGGGATGGAATTTGCCATCAGCAGCTATGGTGTGATTTTCACCCTGCAGAAGTCTACCCTGAGTAGGCTGTCCTCGTGCTGGTGGTAGCACAGCACTGGGTGTCCCAGCCCTGTGGTGACACATGGAAATATTTCACCAGTGCCATTAGTTTTTAATCTCTTCTTCGTCTCTGTGCAACAAGGCATCTGCATTGAGGCTCACTGCTTTGTAGAGCTGCTTATGAGAGGCAGAATTTCTTCCCTCCCACCCAACCGCCTCACTATGAGAAAGACATTGAAGCACTGAAGTGTGGTCAGGGGAGAGTCAGGTTGGAAATAAGAAAAATATCTTCTCAGAAAGTGTCGATTCATCAGCACAGGCTGCCCAGGGAGGGAGGCTCACCATCCCCTGAAACTGTGGAGATCTGGCACTGGGGGACACAATGGGCATGGTGAGGGCGGGTTGGGCTCAGTGATCCTGGAGGTCTTCAATCTTAATGATCCTACATTCTACAAGTGGAGATAGCGGTGATGGGTTGATGGTGGGGCTCCAGGGTCCTAGAGGTCTTTTCCAACCTTTGCGATTATACAATTGCACAATAACCCTACTGGTTGCAAGCCTACAGGATGCTCCTCACCCCAGGAAGCCCAACATGGTGGCACCATGGGTTGGCTACACATGGATCAGCACACTCCTACCTTTGCCCCTCCAGTGGGCGTGCGCAGCAAAGCCGATGTGCCCCCCGTATTTGCGGTTGAACTCTGCCATCAGTGCCTTGTAGGGGTTGCGGATCAGTAAGATGGCAGCATCAAAGGCTTCGATCTCCTTCTGGCCGCTCTCATGGGTTTTGATGCAGATCGTCCGCCCGCTCCGCCAGTGGTCCCGCTCACCCTTAAACCCTGTCAGAGTACATACAGCAGTTCTATAGCTATCATTGCTGTCACTGCCATTTCTAAGTTCTCATGATGAACTAAGAGGGGAAAAGGCCCAAAACACAATGGTGGCTTTTCACATGCATGCTGGCACCGCAAGAAGTTCAGATAAAAATACGGCAAATGGCTGTAAAATGGGGGAATTGATGTTTTCTCCTGCACTGCAACAGCTTATGTTACTAGAGGAACTGGCTTCTGCCTGAAAACGCTTCCTGCATGCCTCAAGATTTTTTTCTTTTAAAATTTCTCCTTGCTGTTTAATCCTGTATGCAGCAGCTTCCCTGGAGCCTTTCCATGGGAGGCCAGCCTCCATCACTGCTGCAGTGGTCAAGATAGAAACACTGCCTCAAAGTTCCAACACCCACCATGGGTTGAAACGCACTCCAGCAATGCAGATGTATCAGCTGTGTTCAAATTGTACTTCGCAAAGACTAAAACACAGCACAGGGAGGTTACAGGTAGAGCTCATGCTTGTGAGGTTGGGTCCCTGGTTCACCAGGATAGGCCAAATGGTGCAGAGCAGCATCAGCTCTCTCTGGCTCCACCCGTACAGGTGGAGCTGGGTACCCAGCTCCATCACATTACACCTCCCACTCACCTTTGTTGTAAAGGGACCCATCAAAGTAGTAACTGCCAGTGTAGAAGCCAGTGGCGAGCTCTATCAGGTGTCGTGCCCACGTGTTGCCAGCCCCAGGAAAGCTGGCCAGTGCAACAAGCTGCTTGGAACGGGTGGGCAGGAAGCGGCGGTCCATGCAGCGGTTGTCTGTGAGGGTAGAATGGGGTCAGCCTGCAGCATCTCCCTCCATTCCAGCCAATATTGCACTATTATTTCCATCCCTTTCTTCTGTACGGGGTAGGAGCTGCTCTGGGCACTCCGTGCTTGCTCCCAGTCTTTTCCCCCCCTGTTATTTCCAACATACTGGTGGGTTCATTCCCCCTTACTGGTGGGTTCACCTGCTGGCTGTTCAGTGACAGGAGAAAAAACCCAAGCAAGGAGGGATCTCGTTGGAGGCAGATGGCAAACTGCGATTTTCTGCATCTGATTTAAGCAGTAATTAAAAGTGTTTGTTCAGGGGACGATTTATTTCCTGGGAAATTAAAATAAATCGTGATTTCTAATGAATGGCAAATAGCTATTACAGAGCAGCTGCCTGTGGGATGGGTGAAGCAGCGGCCGCCCAGTGTCCCCATCCCGTGCCCACCTTGCACCTGGGTCTGGTAGACAAGCAGAAACTCAGTGGTGCCGCAGCTCTCAAACTCCTCTCCAGCACAGCGTTGGGCACAGAGCTGCTCATCCTCACGCTCATGCAGGGGGAAAAGCGTGGTGGGGAAGCCACAGCGGCAGACAGTGCCAGCCAGCACCGACAGCGGGAACTCCTGCAGAGATGGGCACATGGACAGAGCCACCCTCAGAGCCCCATTCAGGTAATTTATGTGGCACTTAGGGCCAAGGGTTATTGGGCACGGTGGTGATGGATTGGTGGTTGGGCTTCATCATCTTGGAGGTCTTGTCCAACCTCAACAACTCTATGACTCTATGGGCAGGCATGGTGGGGATGGGTTGATCATTGGACTTTATGATCTTAGTAGTCTTTTCTAACCTTATTGATTCTATGACGATCTTGCTGGAGGCCTACTGCAAGCCCATGGGCAGGGCCAGGGCTGCTGATCTCAGGCAAAGCATTTGGGCAGGAGCAAAATCCCCTTCCCCTCAGGGTGAC
>JAOWBP010004343.1:6438122-6448538 GCA_028571105.1 Tragopan temminckii | reverse complement strand
CCGCTAACCATCAGTGCCACATGCCGATGTTCCTTGAACACCTCCAGGGATGGTGACCCCACCACCACCCTGGGCAGCCCATGATAATTCTTGGCTTGGTCCCAAGGAACTCATTATTATCCTGGTGGGCACTGAGAGTGGGCAACAGTAAGGACTCCAGGTGGCAGAACTGCTTCAAGTCCACCTATGGGCCAAACCCATGGTCCTGCAGGTGGCATTGCGTCCCTAAAGTCCCACCTGCCTCCTGTAGCCACGCGGGAGCCTTTCGGCATCTCTGATTTGGACTTTAAAAAGGAAATTCTTTCTCTTACTGGCAGGACAAACAGCCCCAAAGTGATTCACTGAGGCTATTGAGACCTCTCCTGCAACCATCAGGGTTTCCATGGCCGGGCTCTTATCAGGCAGATAGCGATCCGCTGTTAATTAATCACGCTGACCCTCACCCCAGGAACAAAGCAAGCAACAGAGACACCCACGAATTTCTGAGGCTCTTCTGAAGCTGAGGCTCTCAGTTTCAGCCCTCCCCACCCATAAACCTGAATGCTTTGCTCAGTGGAGCTTCCCTTTGACCCAACAACAATTCCTCCTTTTGGCTTTCGCTGCCCCAAGCTTTTCTTCTCTAGGTTCGGTGTAATCAAGATGACATCCTTTTTGCTTCGACGGTTTCTGGAAGGAGATTGCTTGCTGGGATTTGTCACAACACTGCCAGAAGAAAACAAGGAACCATTTATCCACATAACCCCAATGGAGCCAGAAAACCCACTCAGCTTATGCTCCGTGCATTGCCACGGCTCCGCATCGCTCCCATCAGGCACGTCAGCCCCACAGCCCCACTGAGAGCCTCCATTCATCTCCTAAAGCACCAGGAGATGCCATCTGCACAATGCCTGCACCTCGGGCAAGCACACAAAGGCAGCTTTGCACCAGCCTCTGTATCAGCGATGCTGTTCCCAGCTCAATTTCACCTTTGCAAAGATTTCTCTATCCAAATTTTCTCTTTCTGACAAGCCAGCCCACTTGCAGCTGGACATTTTTATCCAGGTCTGACTCCAACTTTGAAGGTTTTTTTTTATTTTGGAGCTGAAAATGGACCAACTGTCCTTGGAGGCATCACCAAGAACAAATGCTGATACCAGATTTTCTTTTCCAATGTTTCCTCTCCAGTGCAGAGAGGAAGACCAGCCCCACATTCACGCACGTTTCTAATTAGATGCCACTTTGTCCCAGCAATTTATAGAATCACAGAATCATTAAGGTTGGAGAAGACCACTACAATCATCCCATCCAGCCACCAACCCATCACCTCTATGCCCACCAAACCATGTCCCTCAGTGCCACTTGTTGATGTTGGTAGCATCACTCCAACACGTGGGGGGAAACCACCACCCGAAATCCCACCCCAGGCTGGCAGACACACCGTGATGCTCCACACCATTTGTTATTCAGCTGCTGCAAACGCGAGACAGGCACACACTGTGGGGCTTCTGTCTGTACAAGAAAACCTGCATTACACCCAGTTAACATTCAAACTGTGATTAATCAAAATACTCCTCTTGTTGTTCCAATTATGCTCACTGTTTGCCTGCACATCCTTTATTTTTGTTTAAGTGTGAGCAGAGTCAATTGGAATCGAGGATTGATGGTGGCTGCCAAACACTCCGCTCTCCAATGGCAATAAGTTACACTCCCATTATGCAGCATGCAATAAGAAGGGACGATATTTATTTTGGGGATGTTTTCTTTCCCAAGAAATACTCAAAACACTCACAGCTGCCATGAGGTAACTCAGCACCACAGCTGCTGCCCTACAGGTGGACATGAGGTGGCTCAGGATCCAGTGCAACCCTAGGAAACGAGAACAAATGAAACCATCAGCACCAATCCCCACGCAAAGAGCAGCTTCCTGGGCTCTCCAAATCCTCTGAAGCCCAATGGCAGACTCAAAATAGTTCCACATTGGGGCGGCAGACCAGAGGAGATGCTGAACCCAGCACCACACATCTGAGTAACGGTTTATTTTTAGGCTTTAGCATGAAAGTCATTGATCTGAGTTCATAATTGCATCGTTATCTGTGCCCTATGAGATAAAGAGATTTCTAGCTGAAGGCTTTTTGAAAAGCCACGCTTGAAAGTAGATTTATTTCTTTGAGATTCTCTATTTTTAAGTGAAATATTTAACAGTGAAAATTTGCCATCCTTTATTTTTTATTTTTTTTTTTTTTTGATCCCAGAAGACAGAAGCATCTCCTGTAGGAAGGCCAGAGACATGGGATAAGAAGTGACCTGCAGCACTGCCTCTTGGGATGGCAGCAGCTATCCTGGAGCCAGATTTGGGAGGAGCCCATGGGTGCCCCTTCATGAACTGCTCCCATCTCCAGAGCAGCCATGAAGGCACCCTACATCCTTATTGAGAAAATAATGCTAAGGCACAAAAAGGCTCTCTGTGATGCAAAGCAAGGATAAGAGCTCTGTAGAAGTCCTTTTTAATGAATTACACCCTAAGAAGAGAGGTTAGCAGTGGGCACTCTAGGGTCATAGAATGATTTGAGTTGAAGGGACCCCCAAAGGCCATCTGTTCCCACTGCCTGCAGTGCACAGGGACACCCACAGCTCCAGCAGTGCTCACAGCCCCGTCCCCTGACCGTGGCTGTCTGCAGGGATGGGGCACCACCAGCTCTCTGTGCACCCTGTGCAGTGCCTCACTGCCCTCAGCGTAAATCCTTCCTTATATCCAGTCTAAATCTCCCCTCTTTTAGTTTAAAACCATTTCCCCTTGTCCTATCACAACAGACCCTGCTTCAGAGTCCATCCCATTCTTTCTTACAGCCTCCATTTAGATACTGAAAGAACGATAACGTGGATTGTGTCCCTGGGCACTGCCACAAGCTTCACAGGAAAGCACATCTTGGGAGAAGACAGCAGAGAGGCAAGCAGTGCCTGTAGGGATCTCCTGCTCCACCGTTCTTGGGAAGCTCACCACGTTGGCATCACGGAGCCAACAAAGCTGCTGAGCCCTCTTCCCTGAGACAAGCACTCACCTCCTGCTCAGAAGAAGGGCAGGAGCCCAGCACTTGGTCATCATCCTCAGCCCATTGTTGGAAGAGGTGCGCTCTGCTCCCAAAGCTTCTCCTCCTCTCTGAAGCTCTCTGGCCACTCTCCAACACCAGCAAGAGATCCACTTCCACACCAGCTGCTTACCGCGCCGGCTGTCACCCGTGCTTTACAGTTCTCTCATTGAAAAGCAAATCTGTATTGATTTCATAACAACCAGGGCTGTAAATTACTGTTTGGGACTGGCTTGGTCAGTACCGAGATGAGAATCTATTGATTGCACCGAAGGTTTTAATCTAATTAGGACTCAAGAAAACTTGTTGGAATAGCAGAACAGTTCAGACGCTCTGAGATGTAATTAAAAACATAAAGCATAATAAAACATAATACCTACAAAAGCAGGATGTGCAAATAACAGTCCTGGCCAAATAAAGTTTGCAGTCTAAGGGCTTCCTGTTAGAGAGGCTGAGAAGAAAACAGAAGTATCAGCTGGGGCCTAATGACCCTCTTTTATCCCCTCTCTCTCTCTTTAGAAGCCCTTCCAACCAGGACCTCACAACCAACCACAGCTGAGCTACCTTGTCCCTAATTATGTGGGGCAGCAATTAAACCTGGTGGCAATTAAACCAGGTGGTGCTGGGGGGAATGCCCCGCACCCCCTCCCGGCGTTCCTTGTTATTAGTGGAGCAGCAGTGGCCTCTGCTGCTGCATCCCTGCATTGCACCCAGCAATACTGCAGCGCCTGGGTGTCCTTTCAGGGATGCGGAGGGTATGGGTGCCCAGCACCAGAGAAATATGGTCCTGGTAAAGCACGTCCAGAAGAGGGCCACAAAAATGATCCAAGGGATGGAGCACCATCCTAGGGGACAAACTCTTTAGCAGGATCTGCTGTGAGAGGGCAAGAGGAAATGGTTTCAAACTGAAAGGAGAGATTTAGATTGGATAGAGGAAAAAAAGTTTGCACTGAGGGCGGTGAGGCAGTGCACAGGGTGCACAGAGATCTGGTGGTGCCCCATCCCTGCAGACAGCCACAGTCAGGGGACGGGCTGTGAGCACTGCTGGAGCTGTGGGTGTCCCTGTGCACTGCAGGCAGTGGGAACGGATGGCAGCTGCACTGCATGGGGGTAGCTCCAACCCGAGCCTGAGCACGACAAAGAGCACTGGGATGTTAGTTCTGTGTGGTTGGGTTACTCATCAACGGGATGCATAGCAGTGTGACAGCAAATCAGTGACTGCCCCGGATGCACTGTGAGATTTGTTTTCCTCCTGAGACGAGGCATGCTGAGAGCCCATGAACGCTTCAGGAGCGCTTCCCACGGGGAATCCCCATCTTTCACCAAAACCCACACCAACCCCATTGCACAGGAGGGCAAAGCCAAGCTCCACAGCACTGGGAGCTCTTTGTTCTGCAGGGATGGGGTACAAACGTGACCATGACCGTCCCACCCATGCCTCCCACGTGTTCCTATTCTCATAGGGAATGAAAGAAGCCAAGAACCATCCGTTATTTATATATTTTTTTCTTTTCCAATAGTCTCACTTTATTAGATACCACATCAAGAGAGGATGTTGTGCTGCATGCAGCGGAAGACTGGAGTATTTCTAGTTCCTGTGTAACATTTTCTCTTTCTGTTAATATTTGTAAACTGATATTTTGCTGTAAAATCACTGCATGCGAGTTGGAATGCAAACAGCAGTAGAAGAGGCTTTTTGTTTCGTTTTGTTCTTTTTTTTGTTGTTGTACCATTCCCCATCCATACGTGCATGCTTTATTTACAACGAAAAGAAAGTCATTCAGGAAATTACCATCAGAAAAACTCAGAGGAGGGTGGCAAATGGAGACAAGGACTGTGGTTCGCACAATACCCAGAGTGGGACCAGCAAGTTGCACTTTATTTATTTTCATGGGTGCCAAGAGATGAGTTGAGCATCGGTTGTCTGAAGGAAGAGCGGGGCACACCGATACAGGACACAGAAGGAAACTACCTCGGTAAAAGCAACCTTAATTTAATAGC
This sequence comes from Tragopan temminckii, assembly GCA_028571105.1. Lineage (NCBI taxonomy): Eukaryota > Metazoa > Chordata > Aves > Galliformes > Phasianidae > Tragopan > Tragopan temminckii. Next base: position 6,443,472 of record JAOWBP010004343.1, on the reverse strand, counting down.
TCTGCACGCACAGAGGAGGGTGGGCTGCTGCACGGCTGGAATAAAGGAATTGCTCAGATTGGATTTCATTTGTTCTTTTTTAAAGGTAACTTCAGACGTTTCCCCAGCATTCCCCCATTCCTAGGGGACTACGGAAATAAAAATATTTTAAATATATATATATATATATATCAAGAATAGGAAAATAATTCATCTCAGTGACAAGGAAGCTCTGCGGTACAGCTGGATTAGAGCACAGCGGGACACAGCAGCGAGTTGCATGGGGTAGCAGCACAGCCAGAGGGGCTGGAGCCGGGTTTTGCACAGCATGCGCGGGTTGTAGTTGACCAAAAGGACAGCCCAGCACTGCTCAATGATGCTGCTATGCTTGAGGTGCTTGAGGTTGTCCGGAGACAGCAGGGGAATCAGGATGGGAACAGAAGTGAAGGGCATCAGTCTGAGAGCACTGCGGCTCTCTGCTAGAGACAGCAAAGAAAACACCTCCAGACAATCATTAAAGCACAGCTTGTAGACAACAGATCTTGAAGACAACAGGTCTTGTGCAGACTTGCAAAAACTATAACCAAAAAATATATACATCCGAAAACCAAAAAGTTGGAAGACCTCTACCTTTTGCAGCTACTGTCAGTGTTTGTGGTATTTTAAAGCAATAATCTATGAACATAACAGCTAGTTGGTGGGAAATTTCTTCTCCCTTGGCTTCCCTCCTGCACGGTGCAGCCAGTGTTGGGGCAGCCCAACTGCATTGCGACAGCAGCAAAGCCCCACATTGCCCTCAGCTCACCCTCACCAGCCCCAGCCTGTGCTTCCCTGTAAGCACAGCATGGATCCCTGCATGTCTCTACCAGTGTTGTACAACTGGTGGATCTTCCCAGCAGAAATTCAGAAAGACGCACTGCGATACTGCCCACGTGGAGCGGATCAAAAGCTCAAGCTGTGCTCGCAGGGTGACATCTGTGACACAGGCTCTGGATACCGAATGATGGTTGCAACCCACATCAAGCCAAATTTTTCGGTATCAGCACCCAGCAAGCAGAACTATCCACTGTTGCCACATCCGTGCTCCAAGTGCGGCGGATTCAGGGACCACACATCCTGCACTGGGATGGAGCAGTGAGCTGGGGCGATGGGACACGTGCTGTCACACACACCAACACCACGGCAGCACGCGTGAGACTACTGAGAAAGAGGCAGAGGGATGGGCACAGTAACTATTGCTTGACAAAACTGCACACCGGGATAATTCGATGACCCAAAAGAAAAGGAAGTGAATATAAAAGATCTGGGTTCGTTTTCACACAGAGGTGAGATTGGGGCACTGGAGATGCTTGGAGGAGGCAGAGCAGCGGTGCTGCCCAGGGCGCGTAGCAAGGCATGGCTGCACTGGAAGACAGACAGACCTACAGGAGGGGTGCAGGGCTAAGCTGTGGCTGCCTTTAATCACTGGCAACGTGGTTCTCATTCTGGAGGGTGTGCCAGCGCTCAATCTTCTTGTCCTTGTTCTTCAGACACTCGTACCAGTGTTTCAAGCGCTCCCCCTTTGCCGTAATGCCGAGCTGACAGCCGCCTACAGGAAGGGGAGGAGGGAACGTTCAGAGTTGATGCTGCTATTCCATTGCAAACCATTTCCATCCACTCACAGAGCCAGCCCTGTATGGGGCACCCAACCACACGGAGATCTCCACTCACCGATGTAATCGTTAGATTTGCCGATATCGTAATCCCAGACAGAAATGTCCAGGGACTTCTTGGCCAGGTCGCTGTGTTTGATATCATAGAAAAACTCCTGCAATGGGAGAACACCCACATCACCCCACGTTTGCAAGGAAAACGTACCTGGAAAACTGCAGTAAGGAATTGAAAATATCCTGAATTCCTGAATTCAGAAACAAGGAGAGGATATTTAAAGGGCAGTAGTGAAGAGCAGATGCTCTTCCCCCTGAATGGCAGCACAGCCCACAAGCCAAGTTAGAATCATAGAATCACAGAATCATCAAGGTTGGAAAAGACCACTGAGATCATCCAGTCCAACTGTATAGTTCACTCCTTGCATCTGAGTGTTCTGCATGTTCCCCATCACCTAAACCCCAAAACCTCCAGCCACAACATTTCCCTAGGAGATGCAGGAGGAGCCTGGCAAGAATTCCCTGTTGGGTTGGTGGCCAAAGCCAGAGAGATGTATCAACATAGTGGGTCAGGGTGCCCATCCCACCCATAGAAGTTCTAGGTTGCCCATGGTCTGTAAATACCATTAAGGTTGGTTTAACAGTAGGAAAATTACATACATCCTTACCTCATTAAACTCAGGATTCAATGTTTTCTTTTTAATCTGGGTCTTATGCTTGGCCTTTTTTCCCATATCAGGTTTCAGCCAACTGGGGGCAACAGAAAACAGCACGAAATTCAAGTGAGAGAAGAGCGTGAGCTTGTATGCTACCAAAAAAAAGTGATTTTTGGACTCAAAGAAAGCAACCAGAGATATTTAAGGTAATGAAATGGGTTAGCCAGTCTCCCTTCCCACCTTCTAAAATTATCTCAAATAAATGTAAAATGAGTAAAATCTTAAATACTCTTTTTTTTTTTCCCTTCCTCATATTGCCAGACTACATAAGGGAAACCACACAGCCCCGTTTTGCAGGGAGCTGAGCTCAGCAGAAACCTGTCTGCAGGGAGTGTTTCCCTTCACAGCAACCAGTGCCACTTTCAAACCAGAAAGCTGACCTGGGGCCGTGCCCTCAGCCCCTCACTGTTCCTCAAAAAAAAAATGCAATGTGTCCCAAGTCTTCTTTTCCCAACGAAAACTGCTGATGGAAAATGCAGCCAGGAATGTGTCAACGCATACATTGGTGGCCAGATTTATATTTTAAGAAGCTAAGAATAGCCCTCAGTGTTTAACAAAGTGCAGACCAGCACTCTCAGCCAAGGTGGTTTCATCCAGAGAATGTGGAATTGGTCAGGGGCTCACGCTCCACGTTTGGCTGCAGACCCCAAATTAAATTGCGTGGTTGGCACTTGTTAGGTCTGTGCTGGAAGTTGGTTTAAAAATGGAAAGCCATCATTTTCTGTTTGCGAAAATGGAAAATATCAGAGAAAAGAGACTGAGAAAGAAGACTGCTTAGTTCCATTCAAGATGTGCAAGATGCACAACACAGATGCTATTGCATGGCTTTTAGGGAGAATAGAGGGTGTTTTCCTGGTGACCCCATGTCATGGGGTCAGTGGCACATGCCATGGGCAGTTGGTGACCCCATGGCCGTGTGTCATGGACACTGGGTGCTCACTTACAGTTTAACGAAGGGGTCTGAGTACCCATTGGCGTCCATGGCTGCCAGGTGCACGCAGCGCACGATGCCCACAATCAGGCCTCCCTGCTGGGTGCTGTACATGAGGGACACCAGGATCTTGCCTCGCTCCTCCACGTCCCCACCGCGATCCACCTGCAACAGGAAGCAACTGGAGATAAGGACACAAGGAAGCCAGGCAATGGCAAAGAAGAGACAAAACAGACATGAAGGAGACTTGTAGCCATGCACCAACCCCTTGTTGGTTCAATAAAGGGTTACAATGAGAGAGATGGGGTGAGAAGTGCTGAGGCTCCTTACCTCCTCCTCATACAGAGCCATCCCGCGAGACGAGCCTGTTGTTCCAGCACGCTTCATCTGGGATGGGGAAGGGAAGAAAAGAGACTGCCATGAGTGACCACACATGGGAGAGGCGAAGAGGCTCCCTGGAGTCCAGGCTTTGGGTGTAGCTTGGAACCCACCCCTAAAGACTCAACGATATCCAGTATCTACACTTTTGAGTTGACCATGAACTCCCTCACACAGCGGTTGTTAACAACCTCAAAAGTAACAGTAGCAGAAATTTCATAGAAGCTCACTGGTATGACTCTCTCCAAGCAGATGTTGAAGTTCTTTTTCTGATTGGCCTTGAGTTTTTTCAAGGAAACTCTAGTTTCTCCAATAAACTCATTGTGGCCAAATTTGTCTTCATCGCACACGGAGATCCTGGAGGAAAGGGAAGGGCAAAGTGAACGTCAGACAGGCAGGTTATAGCAACACCTGGAGCACAAAACCACACGAAAACCCTCCTGCAAGGTGACCAGGGTGGGCAGAGCCAAACATCTGCCTTCCTGTGGCCAAAACAGCCAGAAAACAGAACTTCTCTTCTGCCGGGATGTTTGAGTGTGCAGAGGCAAGAAGACAAAAGGAAGAAGTTTCCTTTAGAAAGGAAATATCAAACATTTGAAGGAACTTCTAATCATTCTGTTGACCTGCATACTGTAAGATAAAGAGCATGAAGCTCAGATGTGGACCCCAATTTCTTCATTTCCAGGTGCTCCGCCCATACCCTCTCCCAGCAGCATCCTGCCAAGCACCATGCAATTCCCCAGCTCCTCTGCTTGCCTGAGTGTTTTCCGTGTCATGTCCTCATCCGTGATGCCGTGATACACCAGGGTCTCATTCCACACCGGGTTGCGGGTGTTGCGTAGAGTCTTTGTTCTCAGCTTATTTGACTACAGCACCAAAAGACAACACGGCACCTGAGCCAGGGCTTTGGGCACCTGTAGCTTATGGGAGGCAACTGGGCTGCGGCATCAAAGACTTAAGCTCTTTCCTGATGATGACACTTGGATTTACACGAGACAAGGCAGCCAGCACATTTCTGTGCACAAAGTTAACCTGCAAATGCCAATTCAAGGCTTTTGCTCTCAGTTTCTCCCTCATTTTGCTCACAGTTCCCCTGGGCAGAGCTCAGCTGTAGGACTGAGCTCTGCACCCGGAGCCATGCCAGCAGCCCCGAGCCAACCATGCTCCTGCATTCCCAAATGATTTCCCCACTGAGCCGGATCCAGCTGGGCTGGGGAGGGAGATTTTCAGAGCTTGCTTTGATGCGATGAGAAGGAAAAAGAAGTTAGAGTTCACTCTCTTAACTGTTCCTTCTTCACAGCTCTAATTAGAACATGCCATGACTTCAAAGCAAAGTAAACCAAACTTTCAAACTCTGGTAATAATTAGGTTTTGTGTCGGGGAGAAGCCACACCAAGACTTCAAGGGGAGGAGGTCTGCTGCAAAGCCAGGGGTCTGGGAGGCTTAGAAAACCTCCACTCACTCCCCAGGCCACGGCCAGCACACCCAGCCCAGTATGAGACACACCTTGCTGGCTCCAGGCAAGAGGTGCAGCTTTACATAGGGATCTGCCAGGCCGTTTGAGTCCATTGGTTTCAAGCCCTGAAATATAATAAAGGAGACACAGGGAAGGAATCCTTGTTAAGCAGAGCAGGGAAATGACGAAATCTATCCATGAAACAAGAAGAGAAGGGAAGGGAAAGGAGAGAGGGAAAAAAGGG
>JAOWBP010004343.1:6377341-6419158 GCA_028571105.1 Tragopan temminckii | reverse complement strand
TTATTCCCGTCTTCCTTCCCCATTCCCATCTTCATCTCTCACTGCGCCCCTCTCCCACCCCATCCCTGGGGGTGTTCCAGCATCTTTCCACCCCACAGGCCACACTCAGCCCCAAGATACCCCACCAGAACCTCCCCACCCACACACACGGGCTTCCCCTGCGCACCACTTCCATCGTCCCCAACCCAGCTGCATCCCATCGGGTTTCAGCTCCGTGCATTGAGGTTTAAGCAGCACAACCTGGGAGCACTCTCCTGGCCCAACCTGAGCGCCGTGCATGAGTTCACACCTCCTGCAAAGCCCAGACCACAGGACCCAGCTGCAAAAAATCTTTCAAGAAAATTCTGGGGTTTTTCACCAAAAAAAAAAAAAAAAAAGGACAGAGCAGACTCCGGCCTTCATCATCGGATGGGTTCCTCCACTCAGGGTTTTGATTGGCATTCTCGCTGATGCTTGACGGACATCTCCTTCTGCTCCCACACACCCATGGATTTTTATTTATGGTGCTTATGCAAAGCAGCGCGAGAGACGAGCACAGTGCTGTAAAGCTGATGTGCCCTGACACCTCCTCGGGGAGGCAGAAAAGAAAAAGCGTCTGCAGAAATGTGAAAAGCAGCTCTAAAACGTGCTCTCCAGCAAGGCAGAGAGGAACACCTGCAATTATCTGTTCTGAGAGCCTGGCACTTCCATTCCCCGCGCAGCCGAGACAGCCCCTGCTCTAAAAATAAAGGAGCTGCCTTGGATTTTGTTGAATTATAAATACATTTTGGCAGTCTGGTGTCTCATGCAGCAGATCAAAGCCAGGCAGTGGTAGGGGTTTATTTCCTCTCAGGTTTGTTTTCGTGGCTGTGGGACCTCTTAATTGTCACGGGTTCGTTATATCCCACAGTGAGAGCGTGGCACGTGCCATGGGGCTGGCTTAGCCATCACTGCATGCAGGGAGGCTGTCTCCATCCCATGGCATCCCATGGAGTCCTATGGCACCACTGTGTGTCCTATGGCATGATCAGGAGTCCTTTGGCACCCCTGGGAGTCTCATGGCACCATTGGGAATCCTACGGCACCACTGGGTGTCCTATGGCACCATCGGGAGTTCTTTGGCACCGCTGGGTGCCCCATGGCACAATTGAGAGTTCCATGGCACCACTGGGTGCCCCATGGCATCACTGGGAGTCCTATGGCACCATTGGGCATCCTATGGCATGGTCTGGAGTCCTTTGGCACCACTGGGTACCCCATGGCACCCCTGGGAGTCCCATGGCACCATTGAATGATAAAGGTTGGAAAAGACCGCTAAGACCACATCCACCACCATGCCCACAACCATGTCCATAAACCATAAATCAGACCCCAGCTTAGGGCACCCAGGAGATGGATGTGTGTGCAAAGTCCAAAAGTCAATTCTTGCAGCAGGGAGAGGAGGAGTGGAGGCTTTGCAAACATTTTCCACCCCAGCACCGTGGCACAGTGACACCCATGAAGACTCCAAATCCTGCAGGCAGCCCTGGCACGCTCCCTGGCAGCGCTGCACAGCCCCAGGCTCAGCCGGCCCCACATCGTTGCAGCCACTCCATTACAATCTTTTAATAAGAGATGTGCTAGTTTTACATTCATTTTTCATTCCAGATAACGTTCTGTCCTATATAACAGCACTATTATCCTTGGCGAGGTGAGGGGAAGAATATATTTCCTAAAAGACGGGCGACATTAATTTTTTCAGTCAGTACCATAGAAGATTTAATCTCCAACTCCTCTTTTGTTAATGGGATTAGTATAACTTATTTACTGATTTAATTAATTGGCGTATCTTCCGCTCGGCTGGGTGCAGCAGCTCAGAAACCGACTGCTATGGGAATAACCGCTTCGTTCTCTTTTAGGGGCTGCAGAGCGCACACGGCTGTGAGCTTTATAACATTGACATCATTTCTGATGGGTCTCGTTGAGCAGAGGAAGAAAAGGAGCTCCATCTCCCCTCAATCCATGAACTGGTGGCATTTCCTACGGCAGTGCCAAGATGTTTCCAACACGATGCATTGTCGCGATACGCCGCGACGGAAATGCATCCCAGCCAACGCGGGGCTGTTGTGTGTTATTGTGCATCTTAGCCATCTCCCATCCCCTCCATAGTGCCCGGGACCCCTCGATGCCTCCTGCACTGCTTTATATAGGTCACCCCACGCTCAGCAGCAACGCTGGCAGCGGGGGAGGTTGGACTTCACACTCTTGCTCTGCGAGCTGCTTTTCTAGGTCACCAACCCACAGCGGTGCATTAAAATAGAGCCTCTCCCTTCCCTGTTCCCCGCGGCCGTGGGTTGTGATGCCACGGCTGCTGCAGCCGCCAGCCAAGGGAGAAGGGGTGCGGGGTGAGGGGCTGCCAACCAGATCCACCCCGACCCCAGCAGTGTGGGCTGTGGGCTGGGCAGGGTGATGCTGCGCTCCAAAATGATGGGGTCCTGGAGTGCACGGGCACACCAAGGGGACCTCTGTCCCAAAGCTGGACCCATCCTAGGGGTTTCACCCTCCTGAGTTTCTCTCTTATTTCTCTTTGGGTTTGGGGGGGCTCCTAAGCCTTTTTCTGCCTTTTTTAAATCGTCTTCTCCTCTTTTTATGCTGTATTGCTCAGCCCTTTGCTTCCTGCGTCAAGCCAGGCAGAAAGTGCCTTGCTTCCAGAGGGGAGAAGCAATCATGGTTAAAACCCACAAGGGGCCCTATGGGGATGTTCCCCTGATGGCACCGGAGCGGTGTCTGGAAGGAATGACAAGCAGGAGCTTGGATGGCTGAAGCTAACACAGGGATTAACGTGTTGCTAAAATCAGTGCTTTAAAAAAAATAATCTAAAATCTCAGCACAAAGGGGGAGCAGCTGACAGCTCCCATCCCCATTGGGACCAACACACCTCCACCAAGCAGCGGTCCCACTGTGGCTGAGCATCGTGCCCCTGCACCCTGAAACTAAGCACCAAGGGCTGGGGGAGAGCATTTGCATGGGAATCTCTCCCTGTGCCATATTTGCTCATGTTCCATGGCCATGGATGGACATGGCCACCTCTTTTCCGTAGTCACAGAAGGAGCTCAGGCAGCAAAGTTTCAAGCCTGAGCTTTGGCAAAAGCATTCCCAGTGCCAGGCCCCTCCTCTGGGAAGGAAAAAGACCTTACAATACACAGGATGGGGGCTGGGGTTTCCCTCTGAGGATTCCCCAGTGCTGGGACAGCTCTGAGTTTTTCCTCCCCATGCTCTAAGAGCAATGCCCAAGAGCCCACTGCAGCCTGCTCTTTTCCAAGGCTGTAAATCCCGCCACTGAGCTTTTCTGTCTTTTTTTTTTTTTTTTTTTTTTGGCTGCTTGGCAGCAGTTCAGGGCATATTTGTGTTTTGGCTGCCAGCAATGCAGCATTTACAAACCTGCCCTGGATTTATCTGCTGCAGAGTCGGCCACTAAATTAACAACACAAAAGTTGGGGACGTGGTGGAAACAGCAATTGTAGAGGAGCACCGGCCCCCTCCCACCCACCATCACACTCCCCCACCTCAATGCAATCCTTGCAGCAACTCAGCTTCATTTTTTTCTCCAAATTCACACTTTGCCTTTCTCTCCTTCCAGCTGCAGCTGGCACGTGCTTGCATCACTGCTCGAGGAGCTTTAATTACCTTTGAAACCCTTGATGAACCCTTGCTTCAACAAGGTAGCAGAGCAGCCATGCAGAGCTGTTTATTTTTGGGGGGGTGGGAGAGCAGGCAGGCTGGGAAGTGATGCTCTGCAGATCAGCAGGGTTGGGCATCCCATTGCTATGCCCACAGGTGCTGATGTCTCAAACCACAGCGAATCACAGAAGGACACACTGGGCCCATTTTCCCCATATCCCAACGCAATTCCAACAGATTGTGAGGCATTGGAAGGGACTGCCCAGGGAAGCTGTGGGGTCACCGTCCCTTGAGATGTTCAAGAAATGAGGAGACGAGGGACTTGGCAACATGGAGCGATGAGTTGGGGCTGGAGATCTTAGAGGTCTTTTTCAACCTTAATGATTCTGTGATTCTACAGTACTACGGCCACCCAACTCACATGCCAAGGAGTGGATAACCGTGATGAGACGTACCACCAACCCGACAACACTGAGCAGCAGATCTCAATCAACAGAAGGGATTTTCCATGCTCCTTGGTGTTGCATCACAAAGTCAAACTCCAGCCGTGAGACAGCCAAGTTGGGCACCCAGGGGAAGAACTGCACACTGGGAGGACATCTGCCCAGGTGACAGCTCGGTATGGCACGCCATCAGGGTAGTTAGAAAAGGGAAAGTAAAAGCATGCTGGCCCCAGGGCAGGGAGGACAAAGCAAGGAGCCCAGCAGGGGTGGGTTTGCACCACCAGCCTCATCCCAAAGCCACCCTTTACATTCCCACAGTTACTCCTCAGGTGCATCACTGGTACTCTGCCTCATTAGGTTTTAATGCACAGCTCCAAGAGCTTATTTAAAATTCATTGAAGCTTCCCCACTCAGAAGGATTTAAAACAAGAATAAAGCTTGTTGGTGGAATTGTACAAGAGCAGGAGACAGAAGGACAGCACGTTTCCATCTGCTCTGCAGTGCAGGGGAGCAGGGCTGTGTCAATCAGGATGTGGTGACACAGCAATCCCTCCCGGGCTCCAGCTGGCACCAGCAGCCATCCCAAGGACTGGGGGGACCCAAGGCTGCCCCACCACTGCAGGTTCCAAAACAGGGCCAGGGGCAGCAGCTGGTGCTGCCCTGGGTTAGAGGCAGGGATGCAGGGGACATAAGAGCATCCTCTGAGCTTCCAAAGGTTGCTGCCAGAGCAGGACAGCTCATCACCAGCATCATAGCAGAGAAAGGAAAGCAGTGGAAGACTGTGCTTTTGGGTTTAAAAGGAACTTTTGGAAATAAATCCCGGTGCAGCAAATCATGGCGCTGTTTTCTTCCCGCACTATTGCTTTTGTCATTCATCCACTCGGATGCTTTACTGCAACCAAACGCTCCTGGCCCACTCTGCTCTGTGTTGGCAGTGAGATCACTGGGCAACAGCAGGTGCACCCAAAGGGCTGCCCTGGGCTTGGTTAGAGCATGCAATGAGAGGAGAGATGCTGGGAATTTTCCTCTCTTTTCTTTCCTTTCCCCCTGTGAGTCCAAAAACACGATCCAGGATAAACTGTTAAATAAAAAGCTAAAAAAGATGGAATAGTACATCCAAAGGGAGTGAACATGGGCATTCTGGGTCTGGTGCAGTGGGGATGTTGCAATGCCTTTCCCAGAGCTCTGCTCCATATCCCAAGGCAGCAGCAGAAGGCGATGCTCCAACCTCCCAGCCCTGCTGAGCAGCACCTCCTCTCAGCTGAGCCACTGGGTGCACATTTCCTGCAGGAAAAGCCATTTCCCAGCCCTTGTCCTCTCATCTCTCTGCCCCAGGCTGCAGAGGGGAACAAACTCAATGCGGTAATTCAGAGCACATCACTTTGAAAGCACTCACAACTCTTGCAGCGCAGTTTAAGAAACATAACACATCCTCTCAAAGGAGATGGGTTTTTTCCCCCCCATAAAATGATCCACTAACCGCTTCCCAAATGCGCCACAGGAGCATAATCCAAAGGCATAAAAAAGCTTGCCAGAGGCAGATTCTGTAGGATGCGTTTGTCAACAAGTCCCCTGCTGTGCCTGCACGCGCTCACACAGCGCTCCGCATCCCGGCCCCCTGCACCATGCTGGGGCTCTACGTGCCTCCCTGAAGCATCTGGACATGAGTCTATGACATCAATTCAGATTTCCGTGCTATTCTCTCTTCTTAATTCTGCCTGCACTTTCCCCAAATCCCCGATTCAGCCCCTGCCTACAGGTCTCCTTTTTTCTTTAGCCCTTTTCCTTCCCCTTCCTTTATTTTCCTCTCTCTTTCTCTTTTCCCCTTCCTCTTTTTCCTTCCTTCCCTTTCATTTCAGAAACAGGGATTTGGGTTTCTCCCTGCAGCCAGGTACAGCCAGAGGGGACCATAAAGCAGATTTAAACCCAGGGAAGAAAAAATAATAAGAAAGGAACCAGGAGCAGCAACTCCTGAGTTGAAGGGATCCCCAGAGGCCGTCTGTTCCCACTGCCTGCAGTGCACAGGGACACCCACAGCTCCATCAGTGCTCACAGCCCCATCCCCTGACCTTGGGTGTCTGCAGGGATGGGGCACCACCCCCTCTGTGACAAATGAATGATTTTCCAGTGTTGAAACAACCCCATGTCATCTTCCAACCTGTTGGTCTGACATTGAAGCCAGGCAAAACAACAGCATAGCTGAAACAGGCCCCACTTAATGAAGAGGTGAAATTTAATTAGTGCCAATCATCACGGGTTTATGAAAAGCAGATTTCATTAAACCAACCTGATCCTTTTATGAGACTCCAAAATTAGTTTACCAACACAACCGGGCGTCGCATGCAGCTGCAGATGACATTTTGATGAAGAAGCTGGAACAATATAAAAATCAGCACTGACCCTGATAGGTTTCTTAACAGCTGCTTAACAGCTGCCCAAATGCCAGCGAGGGAAGCAGAGTCCCCCAATGGGATGCTGTGCAGCCATTAATTAGCAGAGGGTTGGTGAGGAGTGCAGGAGCACCCCTACGAGCCTCAGCAGGCACCCTGTGAGCACTGGGGTGCATTCACCTGCCCTGGGAATGGTCCATAGAATCATAGAATGGCTGAGTTTGGAGGGGACCTTAAAGATCCCCCAATTCCATGCCCCTGCTGTGGACTGGCTGCCCTCCAGCTCAGGCTGCCCAGGGCCCATCTGTGGCTTCGTGCACCCACAGCTCTGGACAGCAATGCCAGGGCCTCAGCACCCTCTGAGTAAAGAATTTCTTCCTAATAGTCAAATAAGAAGCCAATTCCTCAAAGCCACGTTCGATATTTTTTTCCTCTCGCTGATCTGCTCCAGTTGGGGCCGTGATTTATTGCAGGGTAATATCAGGACTCAGATAAAAAGATCCCTTCTGGCCTCAAAATCCATCAATATGGAGGACTGAGGAAAGAGGAGACATCTAGTGGAAGTAATTTAGGGGTTCTCTCCTCGTTGTATCTGGAGGCACGCACACACTGCTGTGTTCCAGTGGGGCTCCAGCCTCTGCAATGCATGTGCTCAGTGACAGTTATTTTCCACGCCGTATTTCTGCCTGAGTTTTTATTCCCCTCCAGGGAAATCAGTAGCAAACTCTGCAACAGGCAACCAGAAATTAGCACACTCAGAAGAGGAAAGCACTGGAAATTCGGCTACACGCTGAAAGCCAGATGAACACAACAGAGGGCTGCAGGCACATCTCCACCTCTGGAGGTGGTGAAGACCTATGGGGCCAGTACAGCCTATAGCAGTTGGAGTTGATCTTAGTGATTGTTTCCAAGCTTTATGATTCTGTGAAAACCAGCAGGACAGGGACAAAGCACAGCCAGGGCACATATATGCTGCTCATCCACCAGCAGCCCCAAGCTCAGGCTCTGATGGCTGTCCTCAGGGCTGCGGCCATCCTGTTCTCCCACGCTTCTCCTGTCATCCTCCTCTAAGCAGAGGCAGGAGGAAAGAACACGAAGGACACGTTCACTGTGTTAGTCACTGGCCAGATGCTCACAGACACCCCAGCTCCACAGCATGAGGGCAAAGCCTACAGCAATGGCTGTGAGCCATGGGGGGATATGAGAGGTTCATCAACCTCACAACAAACGGTCACCAACAGTGCAAACCTCCCACTTTTCCACCACACACAAAGCTTCCTCCACTCACTGCACTGAGCTGTGCCATTAACTACACGTTCACCAATTCAATTTGAATTATAGTCATTAAGACTGGAAAAGACCTCTAAGATCACCAAGGCCAAGGCCAACCCATCACCACCGTGCCCAACAACCAGGTCCCCTGAAACACTGCTTTAGCTCAGTTGGAGGAGAGAGGCAAATTTCCTGTAAAATAAAATAAAAATAGAAAAGTAAGCAGAGATAACAGTGGGGATGATGAAAGGCAGCTTGGTGTGCCAGCCCTAAGACAGACGTCTGCAGTCAGCTCAGCGCGCACCTCTCCACTCTGACTAGAAAATAATAATAATCACGGGATCATTGCAAAGTCAATAACTCTGAGACAGTTGAGAATTACCTCCACTCACTTCATAATCACTTATCCTGCCGAAAGCAAGCCGAGGGTGTTCTCCAGGTTAAGAGAAAGCATTCTGTCCTCAGCTTGCCTTGGAACACACAGGGCCAGCAGCCCTTCTGCGCCTCACGTCTCCACTTTTCCTGCAATTTAAAATAGAAAATGAATAAAATGCCAATTAAAAAATAAAGCAAGCTGTGGTGTGGCTTGGACTAAGCTAGGATTTTCAAAGGACGGTTCCTCAGGCTGGTGGAAATCAAGAGCAACGCCTCTAAAGATCTGCAGCAGTCTCTGCTCAGCGCCTTTGAAATCCCAGCCTTTTGTCTGGGGTTTTGCTGCAAGCACAAGGACCGCAGACAGAGGCTTTTACACTACAGCTCCAGGCTTGTCAATCACCCTCCCCTGCCCCCCCAGGGTACAGCTCACAGCTTATGCTCAGCAGGAAACGTATCTTAAATATCAAACACGTATTGGTAGAATGCTGCAGGTAGACCTGTTGGCTAAAGATCTCACAGCTGGAAGGAGGGCAGCTTTATAGGGTGGGAAAGAGTGTATTCCTAAAAAATTGGGGAATATCAACTTGGAATATTGAGGAAGTTTTGGAATATCTGTTGGTTGAGCACAGCCTGGGCCCTCTTTTTCGTCCCTCTTGCCTTTTTGGAATGGTACAAAGATACCCAGCACAGGGGCTGCCCCATTGCACTCCACCTGCCAACCCCAGATGCTGTTTGTGTAATCAACAAAAAAGCAATCAGGATCCCAGCAGCACATAAAGAGCAAGCCTGCTGAAAGCTTGGGTTTTTACGGATCCCCTTTATGGCTGGAGCCATAGGGCAGAAGGAAAGCAGAGTGAAAATGACACGCCGACCTTTACAGATCTGCTTCCATCCCATCTCCCAACCTCCAGACCCGGCCAGCAGCCAGAGCAAAGCATCCATCATCGTTTACCACCAGGCTGCAGGAGGGGATGGGGAAATGGAAGGGAGCTGTAATTACACTGTCGGGCTTGGCACTCCTTGTCCCATCTCCACCTCCCATTTGTCACTGCACAAATAACACGGAAGCAAAGCTGTAACGATCCAGCTTCTGCCTGAAGACACGCAGCACGGCAGCAGCTTTAATGTTGCAAGCATAAAGGCAAGTCAGCATGGCCTCTGCTTTGCTGTGCTTCCTGAGGACAATCCAAATAAACACACGGAGGGGACAGATTTCACTGAGTCCCCTTGCTCTCTGCAGGACTAATGCTGCGTCCATTTCCCAGCCATCCAGAGGTGAGCTGGACCTCCAGGGGGATGCATCTGCCTCTCAGTTGCATGCAGTTGGGATGCCATCCATAGGAGCCCTCTCTCCGCAGCCCCCTGGGTGAGGAGACGCTCACAGCACACAGACCCTCTGTGAGACACCAGGACGAGTTATCCTGGAGGATTATCCAACTCAAGTCTATGATTCTAGGATTAAAAACCACATCCCATAGCATAGTCCCCCCAGAAAAGTCCCCCCAGCATCCTCACTGCAGGCGGCTGGAGAGCTCAGTGCTGAAAGCCTGCTCTGTCAAGTGGGGGAGGTTAATTACTGCGATCAGAAATACCCGGAGGGAAAAAATGCTACGCCAGATATTACCAATTAACCCAGAAATCTAAACATCACAATCGCTGCAATTAATAGGATGCTACACTCACACTAATTAGCAGGCTGCGTGAGAGGCGGATGTGCCAGGAGGGAGGGAGCTGTGGGGGGGACCCTGGGGACACAGCCAAACCCAGCTCCTCACCCCATCCCTGCACCTTTGGGGCTGAACCACGGCCATGGGAAGGGTCTCACACAAACCAGGAGGGCCCTGGGGTGCACTGTGCAGAGGACAATGCTGCTGTCCCATTTCTTGGGAGAACACCCGCTGTCACCTTGTGCTAGGAGTGCTGAGAGCGCAGCAGTACGAAGGCTGGGTGAAACAAAAACCTACCCCCTTATCCTTCCAATGGAGCTCCCGGGATTCCCCACCCCAGAGGTGTTCAAAGGCAGGTTGAATGGGGTCCTGGACAACCTGACGTTGTGCCTGATGCAGTGGTTGACAGCCCTGCCCACAGCAGGAGGGTTGAAAATGGATCATCTTTGAGGTCCCCTTCCAACCTAAGCCATTCTATGATGATCTGTTGCCTCCAAAAGTGATGCTGTAATGAAGGTCAGCACAGCCCTTCCCACCACCCGTCCCCCCCAAGCAATGCAGCCTGTGGGGCAGAACTGGGGTATTCCTACCTTCCCACCGGCACTTCTGTAATGGTTTTTTTTGTGTGTGTGTGATGATTTTCCTCAAAAGAGGAGAAAGGGCTTCCTCAGCACAGAGCCAACCCTCTCACTAACAGCAGCTTTGTTCCTTAAGTAACCTGTTGGTCCTTACTGTGAGCCCGCAAATTTAACTATCGAGAGCGAGACGATGCAATATAATGGATGTGATGTCAAGAAAAATTAAATCAAGTGTCAGGATAAAATTCCAGGGGGGAACATACTTTTATGATTCATAATGCCAACCAATTATCTCCCTGACAGGCCGAATGGCTGTATTTTATCATGCCCAGCAGCCTGGAAAGAGAGTTGTGCAAATTGGCGAATAAAAAGATCCTTTAACAAACTCAGACACTGTAATGATTGCCCACATGCACTTCATTTTTCAGCACTAAATGACGAAAAAAAGAAACCCCAGCACGTGCCAGCATTGAGACATTCCCAAAAAAAGCATCTCTGCCAGGGTGGGTGCATTATCCCATGCCCCAGAGCCCAGGCAGCACGCAGGCTCTCGTCCCAAAGTGCTGTGCATCTTTTCCTTCCCAATAGCTGCCATGCTTCAGCGCTGCTCGCTTTGGGCACTGGGACGTGAAAGGGTTGCATTTCCATCAGAACTCTGAAATAATTTAATATCTCAACTAGGTACAAAACATTGCCCTTGGTGGTGACTGCCCCCCAAATTACAGCAGGTGCTGTGGTTCAGTGGCAGAGCCACAGCAGCAGAGGAAGCAGAGCTAATGTAGCTGAATGTTTCTGTTTATGCATGATGTTTACTGCTGTTGTCTCACCAGGCATCAGCAAAAAGCACTCAGGTCAGGCTGCAATGTGAGACATCTCCAAGTCCTCAGGCTTGCCATGCATAGTGCAGCACACAGGACTCAAAGGCAATGAGAAATTCCAGCTATTAAACCAAACCAGCCGCTAGCGCTCAGCAATCTCACCAGTTCTGTGCACAAAATATCAATTATTTTGACTAAAAATGAGCAAAGTGTCCTTAGTATTTCCTGCACAGGGAACCAGCATCACACAGAACTTCTCCAACTGGACAGGTCTGAGGTCTGCATCCTGGAGAGTAAAGAGGGAAAAACCAAGCTGCCACCAGCCACACCAGAGAATCATTAGCATTGGAAAGGACCTCTAGGATAATCCACTCCAACACATCACCACGTTCACTCACAGAACCATAGAATCATTAAGGTTGCCCAAAAAAGAGGTTTCCAGTGCCTTCCATCCCCACTAATAATAAAAGATAATTCCTGACTGGCACAGGACCATTTCAGAGAGGTGTTTGATGAGCTCTTACCCTGTTAGGACAGGGGGTGCAGCAGCAAAGTGCTGAGAAGGAGCTGCAAAGCAGTGCCCACCCACTGCAGGGCAGCTGTCACCCATCAGGGTGCTTTAAGGAGGCTTTGGGCAGGAGGGCTTGGTGTCCCACTGCCATCTCTCACAGCATCTGAATGGCCCAGAATAACTTCTCCTCCTTTCTGATGCACCACAGGGCTGCTGGCTAAAAGCACCCGTGCATGCACGTGTGTATACACACACAATTCCCACCACACTAGAGGCAGTGGCACACTCATTATGTTTTAAATAAAGCACTTTTAAATCGCTCAGAATTTAGCAACAATCTCCATGGATACCAATCACCGAAATCCCTGTGTTACCATGGCAACACCTTCCCCATCTCGCCTATTTATCCCGGAGCTGACACACCACTTATCTGAGTGATAGGAAAAGAAGCTGAAAGCAACCCTCCCCTAAGCATGCAGCCATAAAAACCCCTCAGTGAGGAAATAACTATTAATAGTGATGAAGCAGCCCCAGTCCGGAGCTCTGCGAGCCGCTCGGTGCCCACTCACCACAGCAATCGCAGAGGATGAGGCAAATAAACCACGGTTTCCAGCAGTGAGGCCGAGTGATGGAAAGCACAGATACACGCATCTCTGCAGCCGTGGGGCTTTCAGGAGCAATGCTGGCCGTGCAGCCAGGTGAACCGTACATAAATGTCCCATGCTAGGCCCTTATGGTGCCCGCTGGGGTAATATTTGAGAAGCTGGAGATCTCTGTGGTGTTTAATTTCACAACCTATCTGACAAAGCAGTACTGTCTATTATTCTCTGCGTCTCCAAGAGTTGAGCACAGTGGGGCTGCAGCCTGCTGGGGAACACATTTAACTCAGCCCCGAGCGCTGCGGAGCTGAGTGTGTTAAGCACGGGGAACCACTGCCGAGCTCCCAGGTAGGAGCTCAGGCATCAGCACTCAGCCCCTTGCAGCACAGAGGGGAACAAAGCCTTTGCCTGGTGTTTCTGAGGCAATGCCAGGGTACTGAGCACGCTGTGTGTCCAAAACACTGAGCAAAGGGGCAAGGAAATGGCAGCAAGCCTTGCAGAAGAAAGCCCACCACCAGCATGTCCATTCTTCCTGCACCCCTCATGAAACAAGCAAGAAAAAAAAAAAGCTCCAAACACCAGTTTTCCTTTTCTCAACAGTTTTCAGACCTTTCATCCAAAAGACCTTCACGCTTCAAGGGCAGGAGGCAGCCGCAGGGAATGGGATCCCCTTGGGAAAAGGGCACACCATCACACCTAAGCACAGAGGACACTTGTTTGTAGGCTGATGACAATACACTGGGTTCTTCCTTCTGGTTCTCATCCACAGCTGGCACTATTTTTGAAAGAAGCTTTGAATTTTTCTTACAGCCCTCATGAAAGCATCACAGTCTGAGTCCACCCAGTGACCCATGCCTGAAAAGGGCAATTTGAGTATCAGAATATACTGCTTTTCCCCTGAACAACTGCACTCTGCAGAAACGCACCACTGCAATGAAAGTCACCCCTCAAAGCCTTCTGATCAATTCAATTGGATTGTGGAGCAGATTGCTCAAATTACTGATGTTGTTATGCAGATCTAGGCCTGGGAAATGGAATAAAGTTAATAGAAACTCAGTACCAGCACTGATGCTCTGTATAGTTACAAACTGCTATGAATCAAAAGGTTAACACAGTAAGGCAGGTCCCTGCGGGAGAGCCCTTAGAGATTGATCTTCAATTTCATACAATATCCAGACAAATCTCTTTATTGCATACCAACAGTAGTCTCAGCATCACACACGTGAGATGGCTGAAGGCCACATGGACAAAGGTCAGTGCAGGACACCTGGAACAACAGCACACAGCAGAGGTGCTCTGGAGGTACTGCATTTTCCCAAGTTCGTGAGCCATGAGAAACACAGATTGACTGCAGTGTGCAGGAAGGCTGTTAATTACAATACCACCAGTCGCTGCAAGCATTTGTGATTAACAAGAGGACTCCAGGAGACTGAAGGCACGTAAGCAGATCACAGTCTTTGCCAACACGCCAACTGCTGCAGTGGAGATGGGTGAAGGTGGAAACTCAGGGCTTGACACCGTTGGGGAAAAGGTTTGCAAAGTGCAGACAAAAAGCCCCAGCTTGCTGTCTGCACAAAAAATCTACAGGAAGAACATTCCAATTAAAGCAGTTTTCTGCTATTAGGATTATTAGGATAATTGCTGCCAAAGGGGTCCAGAAGCATATGAAAGCAATGGGAAGATGTGGCCAAGTGCAGGGCTGGATCCACAGCAGACTCCCAAGAGACTTCCCATGGAGAAGGCCAGAATGGACATGTGCATCCAGACTTGCTATGCAGGAGAGCTTGATGCTTCTTTCATGGTAGCACAAATCTTCCCTCATTTGCTGCCATTGAGCCAAACAGGCTTTTCAACAGCAGCAGAGGCATGGAAGAGCCCTGCCCATGGTGGGATTTCAACATCAAGATCTATGTGCAAGCTCTAGACCTGCTCTGCATGCCAAACCACCTGGAAGGACAGAGCCATTCCCTTTTGGAAAGGGCACTCACCCAACTCTACAGCTATGAAATCTTAATCACAGAAGATGAAAAGAGATCAAGCAGTTTGAAAAAGCCACCACTTACATGCTATTTCTCTCTGCTGTTTGCTGTATGGCACTTCATATCCCTAAAGCTATCATTCATGGTCGTAAACACACATGGAACTTTCACAGATCTATAAAATTGAAGATTACAGCCAGAATAAACAACCATAAACTAAGCTCAGACACAGCACTATTAAATAAAAAGGCCAGAAGGAATTGCAGAAATCTTCCAGCTTGATTTCCTGCAGAAGAGAGACTGGAGTGTTCCTCCCCCTCCTGTTTCACACACAGTGACAAATAAGGAAACTGAGAAAAGCACCAGCATAAGAATCCAAGGCTGCTTCCTCCATTAGTAGCAAATATGCACATAGTCAAGAAGGACAGCAAGCTGTCAAGATGATACACACTAAAAATACAGCAGCCCCTCCAGTACTTCGAGGCACTCATTGGGAGATCTGGGCTCTTTTCAAATCAAGTGTTTTGATCTGTGAATTGTTATTCCAAGTCTTTCTCCAAGGGGAAAACAGGAAGCAATCAGCATATTAAGAATCCTTTGAAGGTATCTTTCCTAAGCATTACAAAAGAAAAAGGAAGAAAAAAAGAAAAGATACACATTTGATCCTCTGGCAGCAATTCAGGGTTAAGGCAGATTTCAGACTTGAAGCTCAAATGCTGTGCAATGGGCACAGAGGTGATTTCAAGTGAAGGGACTAAAACAAAAAGCTACACAGGGACATGAAAGGAGAACTGCCACCCTGAAAACGGAGCTCTGACTTGCATCGACTGTCAGAGATGCACTGGAAAAAAACATTTGCTTTGGAAACAGCCCATAGGTTGATTGAAGGACACCTTCATTTTTCCTCTGTGGCAGAATTTCATGACCCGCTCAGCTCTTCTTGCTACAGGATGAGAAGAGCAGCATGATGAATCGCCCTTTACAACAGAAGGCATGCTTCAGATTCACCTAAACCAACCACTAGCTGCACTGGAATTTATCCTGAAAAAGTCAGCCAACATTTCAAGGTTTTACAGAGATAAACTTGTCCTTGAACAATAGCCAGCCATCAAGGCTTGAATGAATACCAAGTGCTGAGAGCCACCTGTAAACAACAGCAATGTCAGGACATGCTTCCAGCTCCACGATAACCTTCCAACTGGTTTTGTCAGTCTTTGCTCCATAACGCACCGGTGGCCAGCACATCTGCACAACACACACTGCCAGTGGGTAACCAGAGAGCACAGCGTACACAACTACCTGCAAACAGGATAACATCTAGTTCAGGAGGGATGGGAACCTTAAGTACTCCATAACCATCGCCACTGATACTTACCTGCAATGGGCAAGTGAAAATGCATCGCAGCAGCCTGGAAGGAAGCAGGAGGTGCTACATTTCACCACATCGCTATCACTTTTGGCATTTGTCAAAGTCTCCCTCTGAAAGAGATTATAAAACCATTGCTATATTCAGAGATGGATGCAAACTGTTAGACACATTCATAAAAAAGTCTCACTCTGCAAGATAATCGCCTTAAAGCCAAGCTGCTCTACATAGCTACTGGCCTCATTTGAATTCTGTTTGTATTTGATGCTGCAGAGGCCTTGACCACAGGGCTTTGCCTCCTTCTTGGCATTTCAGTAGATTATCTCTTTGCTTTGCCATCGCCTTGAGATTAAGCTTGTTTCACTACAAATTCAGCTGATATTTGCTCTGTGTTCAACCAGCATTGCCCACGTTGTCCCTGTTACAACACAGCATTTATTTCCTAAAAAGTTGCAGGATGGCTTATCTGCCTTTTTACCACTCAGCCCTTGTAAGTAGGATCAAGGGGAGCACTAATGCTCAGTGGAAATTTCACTGAATCAAAACCCCTCATATCTGAGCAGAGCTGACTGAATGTTCAGGCTGTCTGGTTTCTGGGAATCAGTAACAGCAGTGACATGCCTAGTGGGAATGTTTCCAATAGCTTTAAGGAAGAAAAAGCAGTATTACTGGACCTAAAATTAGACATAAAACAATACTTAGGGGCATGTGTACGTTCCTCTGCTCCTGACCAGAGAACAGGTAGAACATTACATTTTTGGAAGCGTCTAGCTCCAAGTGTTACAGGATCAGACACATTGACAGCTTGTGAAGTATGGGAGCAGCAGCTGGCAGCAAGGAGCCTGAGGCACAGCACAGCTCCTTTGCAAAGCACCAGTCCCTCTTTTAAGTCACTGCATGGTGCTGGCATACAAGGATCTCAGCAAACAGCAGAGCCCCAAAGACAAATGTGCTCGAGATGAAAGATTGGGACAGAAGGAACAGCGAGAGAGCAACAGCTTCCTTCCCCCTCATCCCTGGCAGAATAACTTGTAGCCAAGAGAATAGGATTGTCATTCCTTTCCTGCAAATCAATCTGACTGATTAGCACTAATATTCAGCAAAAAAAAAAAAAAAAAAGAGAGGCTAATTTCCACCTCAGCTTTGGTGTTCCACACCAATTTCAAAAATCAGCCATGAAATAACAAGGGGCAGCTTTCTAGAAGGGAAAGCAGGCTGGAGCAGAACAGACAAGCCCTGCCCAAGTCCATGCACAGAGCCAGAGGTAGCAGCACAGGCAGCACATGGACCTCTGGCCAATGCTAGGAACAGAAGGACACATACTCACATACATCATGCTTACTAGAAGCTGTGCTCCGCTGGCTCTCAGGAAGGACAGCTGCTCTCTTCAACAGATCTCATCACCACAGTTCACAAACTATCATCTAAGCTTGAAGATGAGTGCCCATACACCATCAATATGGCCTGGGAGCTGGAGAACAGAGTAACTGACAAGTCATCTTAAGAAAATTATGTTTATTTCTCTTTTTTTTTTTCTTCCCTTTTTCTTTTAAGTTCTGTTGTTTACAGATATGCTTTTATTTCTGATAATATAGCTTCGCAGCAATAAAAATCACAATGCAACAGCAGAGCAGCCAAACTAAGACCCATAAATACCAGCACAGAAAACAATGGACAACCACCAATATTTCTATACATGAACTATTATTTTAATGTCACATTTTGACAATTGTAAATGGTCTACAGAATGTATGTGGGCAAAAGGCAAGAAGCAAGAATTTCAAAACACTAAATGTATGATAAACAGCGCATTATCAACATTTACATGATTCACATCAAATTGATGACATCCTAAATGTATTCCTTTTAAAGGATAGAGATTTTTTCAATAAAATATTACAATTTCATTTAATACTCTGGTACAATACTTCATACACTGCAGGAAAAAAAATGCAAGATCTACTCCACCTAATAAGATCCTTTTTCATTAGTTTTTAGTACTGTAATAAAAAAAATCACAATAACGTCATAAATAAACAGGCTTGAAATTATTAATTACATGTTTCACTATTTAAAAGGGAAAAATTAAAAAAAAAATTGAAATAATGACAAACCAAAACCTGACAACACATCCTAGTACCAGCTGTGATTTTCTCCATCGTTACAATGAAAAAGGAAATGGGTTTTAGAATTTCGTTAGCTGTATCCTGGTTAATTGTGTTTCAGACGTATCTTAAGAGGAAAAAGTAACGATTCGGTCAGGTTAATAGGAGAACCAATCAGTCCTAACAACAGCTAGCTGAAATTAAAGTGTATGCTATGAAACATTCTGTAAAATGAAGTCTGCAGCAAATTCATGCTGGCATAAATCGTTGTGCCTTAGGATTGGGTTAAAGTTTCCCTTGTGGTATGAAGTCTTCCCTAACAGAATGCTTCAGAACTGCATCCCTTTTCCATTCCACTGATTCAGCCACAGCTTGTAGATCAATGCACATGATTTCTCTAAAAAACTCACTAGTAATACATGAAACCCACATATTCACTTATCTCCCCTAAACCAAAGGACGTATCTCTTTCTTGCTTCATCCGTAATAAAAATCCACACACTGTGTAAAACAATTTTTTTAATGCTCCAAGAATGATCCCTCTCTTGCTCTTGCACGAAGGGCAGGCAGGTTTTCTCTTGCAAGGTTTCCCCTTTGGCATCCAGCATGGTCCAACACTCCAGTTAGAAGCACAGTATTTATTCACAACCTTTTAGATTCTGTTTCTCCTCATCAACATTCTTCCACCGTTTACTCCTCAGGATTAATACACATTCTGGAGTAAGAATTCCTTGGCTCCAAGGAAAAAAAAAGAAATCCTACAGTGGCAGCTTCTAAATAGCTAAAATGAGGTTAAAAGAGGCAACCTTATGTTGGCCACATAACTGATTGCTGCTTATAGAGGTCAATCTTTTAAGACATCACATTAACAGAGTTCAAAACAGAGTTCAGAGTCATTCAGGATCCTTCTCTGGTTTCTCCTGACTTTCACCATGACTTCGGTTTGGTACAGAGCATGCATTCCACCTTGCTCTAATATATGAAGTGTAGAATTTATCTAACTCCACACCAAGTTTTAAATAAATATTGAGATTGCCATCAATTGCTCTATGCAAATACCAACACCTCGGGCTGATCTCTGTTCAGCAGGATGAAGCTGAATGCAGGGACAGGGAAGGAGGCAGGCAATGCAGAACAGATCTCACTACCAAAGGAATAGATTTCTCCCTCATCACAACAGAATTTCAGATGGAGGAGGGGAGTAAATATTATGATTAGACTACAAGGCTATGACATTAAAATGCATTGCGGTATGCTGGTGACAGGAGTTCCAAAAAAAGAGAAAAGAAAACCCAAAGCCTCAGAAGACAAAAAGGACAATAGGCGAAGTAACAAAATTCTGCTTAACATTAAAGAAGCACCTTCATTCAGTTCAAACAAAGTGTTCAAATATTTGATTTTGCTAAGCACTCTCAGGAAAAGGTAATGTAATCTCCCACTTAACCTTTCACAAAGCTGCATTAATTACATTCCAAGCTTTAGCATAATTTCACTAGTAAGGCCAATAATGCAATTTCATTGGCCCTGCACCGTGCCTACAGCAAGTTGATGCAGTGCTCACCATCTGTATGCACTGTACAGAAATGGCAATAAATCCTTAACCATGAAGTCACAGAACTTCCCCAGGAACACAGGGGAAGATGTTGGTAAGACACCACCAGCACCTACTGTTAGGGACTGGTTTTGTCACTAGTGCACACAGCTTTAAGGGAAGCTTCTGGTCCAGGAAACAGGACAGAGCAAACCAAGTGAAGGAACTCAGTTACCTGGCAGCTCAACAGCAGCTCGTTGTTCTGTAGTCTCTCTCTAGAAGAGGGCTCCATTTCATTGACAACAATCAGAAGTGGTTTCAGATGAACATGATTTTTAATCTAATAGGAACAGCAATTTCAACGCAGCTCTGAAAGGCACTTCAGGTGGAATGGTAATAAACTCCTGTCTGATGAAACAAACCAGAACGAGCCTGCTGGCCTTGCTGTCCATTCTGCCCTTTTCAACCAAGGCAATTTCAGTGGATAACCAGCTTCCATGCACTGCTTTCCCCCACAAAACTTTAATTTAGCCACTTATACTGTCATAAGGTCTTACTAAAAACTAGAAGGCCCAGCAGCTTCCATCTCCCCAGGGGAAGGGAGAAGAGGCTTACCTTATAGTGAGTTAAGAACCTGCATAGTGGGCTACTTGTTTCACTCTGTTTTCAGTATGCTGTTAAGGTGTCAGCATGCAAATTTTAAAATTACTCAAACTCAGCACATCCAATCTCTTGCTTAATAGATGAACACAGACGAATGAACAGAGATAGTATCCTCACAAGACACTAGGCCACCATGCCTTTGGAGAGATACAGTAAATTTCTATTTTGGGTAAAGAACATGTAAAAGAAATTTCCTTTGATAAAGGCTATCTTACATAATTACTCAAAAATAGCTCAGTCAGCCACTCAGCTAAGTAGTAATCAAAGCTATGAGTTACCACGAAAAGCACCTTCATATACTGCTCACCCTTACGGAACTCAGTCTGAGTTTGAAATGTATTAGGACTAATTTTACCATGTAGCTGATTCTACTCACACTGGTGATCCACAGTTTTCAATCAAGTATTGTTCCCATCATTATTTTACATTAGTCTAACAGATTTATATCCATATCGTTGTTCTCCCACCACCCATGACAAAAAACCCACAATGGCTCAAATGAAAAAAATCCACAAAACACCAAAACCGACTAATAGCCATATTATGAAACAAAAATACTGTTAAAAAAAACACATGGATGACAGTCCAACAGTTTGCTGGATTCAAAACTGACTCTACAAAGTAGTTGTCTACATTGTAGATAGGATTTCCTTTTATTTGGAAAATGAGCAATTGTAAATCAGGCATTGGAGAGAAGAGAGAAACAATCTTTTAGATGGTCTTAAGTTTTGCCTACTGTTGAAGGATTAAAACCGTAAATTAAAAAGGTACCAAGCCTTCAGAGTTCACCATTCATGTGAAGCTTCTTCCATCTCTTTCTTGACCTTTTTAAAAACCATATTCATTTCTGGAAAAGAGATAAAAGCTATTTAGTACAAAATAACACAACACAAAAATAAGCTGACAGTTTGTTCTTGTTCTGACATTATACAGAAGCGTATAATCACTCAAGAAAGCCATAAACTCAACTGAAAATCTCAAATCTTCATTATTAAGCTGCATGGTACTTTGGCATTAGAAGATGAGGACGTGTATTTGAGATTGTGGACTAAGTGGGATACACCTGTGTATGTAGAAGATAAGATTGTGGACTGAATGGATGAAGCATACATACAGCTACTAAGAGGGAAGGGGAAAATAAGATGTCTGAGGTCATTACAAGCACAGGGGCAAAAGAAGATGAAAGGCTTTAGGCTAGAATCCAGGAGAAGTAAATGACTAAAGAAAGGACACCTTAAATTTGAAGCTATTCTTTTGCTGCATTCACAGCCCATTAACCACGGTTAATAAACTTATCAGCCAATAACCAATATCTACTCAATTGACTGCATAAATCAAACCATAATAGCTATTTAAAATATAAAGAGAATCATAGTTTTCTCTTTCAGCAAAAGCAAGGATTTAATTTTACTAATATGAACACAGGAGGACACTAACTTTGAAGACTTTATTTCTGTCTGACAATAGTTGAAAATCGTTAGTAAAAGGCTATCATATTAGATCAGTTTCACTGTTTTCTTCCAGTATCTGCTCATACCATACAGGCACAGCAGTAATCTTGCTCAATACATCTTTACTGAGGCTGAGCATTAGATTAAGTGTTCTTTTAATCTCTTTAGATGAACACAAATCCTTAGCATGGACCAGGAGCAAAGATCACTTCAAGACACGGAGTTCAGGCTGCAGCTCCCACTCATCATATAGAACACCAGCCTCCTGAATAATAAAGACCTCCAACCTATGCCACTGCTGAGTCAGGGGAAGAGGACAAACTACCACCACCAAGCTAACATTCTATATTGTTTTGAGAGGGTAAATACAGATGTAACTCAATCAAAATTAGCTTCTGAAATTTAAATTCCTTAAAGGTGGATGAATTACGTGCATTTCAGGCATTAGAAAATGTTGTTATAGTCTGGTTTTATTCTATTTTATTCAAGTCCCATAACTCCAGGCTGCATATGCACAGTCACATAAAATACATACCTGCCTTTGCACTGAAGTCTGTACATCATCTCATCTGAAACTTTTCTGCTGTTGCATCAGCCCCACATTTTCATATACTCTAGCACTATCTTCTCTCATTCTGAAACGAGCCAAGTATTTGCAGTCTGAGAAAACCAAGTTTGTACGCTTAATAGTAATAGTTTAAGAGCAAAGTATGTGGCAGAAGTCCGAGCACAAGCTCTGTGGTAACTCATTCAACATCACTGAAGACTAGCACCATTCAAAACTTGCACACTAGCAACAGAAACCAACTTACTCTGGACACGTTGGGGTTGGGGTACAGGGTGGAAGAGGGCTCTGATCCCCACTTGTCTGGTCCGATAAAGAATATTTAATGTTTGTGTATTCGTGACCTTTCCTCTTACTTTTCTGTGAAGCAAAACACAGGGAAAAGCCAGGTTGGAGCAACGAATAGGAAAAAATCACTGAAGGAATATGGAAATTACACAACTAACCAGATTAGTGTTTAGAAGGGTGTAGCTATGAACACCAAAGAACTCAATTCCATAGATAACACACAATATGGATAGGACCTAAAGCTTGGCTTTATTTGTTCTAAGACCTGAAAAGCCTATTTTTTCAGCACTCCCCTTCTCACCACCACCTCCAGCAGAACATACCAACCTTAAGAACCAGCACTCATACACAACCTTCGTCTTACTTGGCAGAAGAAACCATACTTCATTCTTTAACAGACAGCAGCAGCCAGTGTGCCTCCCACTGACCTTATTTCCATCCCAGAGATGTGGCCAAACGAGTAACAATCCTGTTTGCAAGATCTCTAATAAAATATCATCTTAGGCCATTCGATTTGATATAAAAAGAACCCAAGCTGTCATTTGTATTCTGCAACATATGTTACAAGCTGCAGCCAATTTTGCTGGCATTCATCTAAAGATACTGAAGGCTCCAGCAAACAAAGCTACACTAGGAAAGAGAGATACGGCTTTTCTTTGTTTCCAGGACAAACATTCACAACACAGACACACTGCAACCTACATCTAAATCAAAGCTTCACTTTAAAAAATTTTTATGGAACATAGGGTTTTTGTTTCATTTTGTTTTTTAAATGCTCCAACAAGCACTATATAAGAGACCTGAGTCAATCTCACAGCAGAGATTGGCAGAGTCCCTGAGGAGATCTGGCTGCTGAGTTTCCATTAACAAAGCTCTGCACCGCATTTTAAGTTGCAGTTTTTCAAAGCAGTCTTCTGAGACTACAGCTTTTTCTGTTCTTCTGCAGAATTTCTTCCTCTCTCAACCTCCCACCTATTCTTTACAAACTCCTTCAACCATGAGTCCAGATCCACTACCTGGAAGCATGAAGCTAAAAAGATTTAAACAAAATGCAAAGGTTCTGACCAGTGCATTTAACAGCATTATGAGTACAAACCCCTCTCCTGCCAATAATATTCTGAAGCACCAAATCAAAGGGTTTTTTTATTATTATTTTTTATTTTTAATTGCATAATGAATACCATTTTGAGGTGCAGATATTCCATACAGTAAAAGCAATTAAAAGGAATCAATCAGTTCTATTACTTAAGCTGACTGGAATAGAAAAACCAAGATTAAGTACCTTCCTGGCTTCTCTTCTTTCAGCTTAATTCACTGTAATGATCCTTTCTAATTCATAACAATAGAAATGCAGCAGAAACAACTTGTTTCTTAGCTGTAAAAGACTATACACATCTCTGTAGAAAAGACATAGCAAAACAAGTCCAATTTCCCTTTTTCCACACTTGTAGGATGACAGGCAGGCAATATCCAACACAACATTTAAGTCTAGGAACTCTTGAAGTTCTCAGCACTGCAATGCAGAAGGAAATGTTAGCAGAGAACCCAGGGAATTTTTTCTTCTGAGTATAAAGAACTCATTCCTATGCGAATGGATGCAGCTATGTATACGTACCTACTGCTTCAGCACAGCTGTAAGTGCTGCATGACATCACATGTTTATTTTTTCCTCCAGGATGTTACTTCCTATACTCAACACAAAGCATTGCTTTTATCTGAAAAGTATTATTCTGCATTATTCCTGTGTCTGCCACTAGCCCTTATAGGTCAAGACTTCACGATGTAAAGCAATGCTCTATTTCCAGTTTAGGAAACTTTTATTCTCATGCCTCCTGAGCTAGTAATACAATAGAGGATGAAACAACTGATCATTGTAAGAGAAATGCACTGCTCCACTGAGTATCAAAATACCATTCAAAACCACATTACAGCATTCAAGAAGTTACAGATCTACTTTATAAATGGTGGCAGCAGAAAGAAACCATATTCAAAAGCTGAGGATATGAGGCTTGTGCAGTCACACAGATGTGAGGGAGCTCTAAGGTGAAGTGAAACAACAAAGCCAGGAAAAAAAGTACACCTGAGGGATTTCATGTTCTCCACTTTGTGTCTAATCAGCATCAGAGCACACAGCAGCCATCCTGGGGAAAAGAATAAAGACTCTATCCTCTGTTGAACAGTGCATCTACATTATGCTGGCAAATATAAAACAAGTTCTGTCACACTCCAAAGAAGCCAGAAGCCACACAAGAGTGCCAAGACTGAGCTGGCACACCCTACCTCTAGAACAGGGCTTAAATCTCACACCAGGCACTGAACTAACCATCAACATATGGCTCCCCACATCTGTCTGATGAACTGTGTGGGTTTATCTCCTGAGCAGCAAGGCAGCAGAAGATACTGAAATTCTGAAAAAAGATAAGTCCCAGACGACCAGAAGTTAGGGCAGAGAATGAAAGATACAGTGGACAGAAAGTTAGCTCTTATCACAAAACCATGCAACTTTTGTGAAAGACTGCAGAATTCGAGTGCAAGGGGGTGCTTGAACAGAAAGAATGAGGTGGGAGGGTCTTGTGATTCTCCCCACATTCCAAAAGCTTTCTCATCATGTAAATCACTCCTTCAAGGTGGTTTTTGTTGGACAATGTTCTGTAGGATCACTACATGCTTTACAATCCTTCAGATCAATATACTTCGTTCCACAGAATTTTAGAATCCAAAACAGAGTGTCTAACACTCAAATTTGATTACCATACTTGCAGTCAAGTCTCCACGTCACAAGCAGTAAACAAGCAACTCTGCTCCCTGCTCCAGTGGTGACATGTTCCTACATAATTTATACTTCAGCTGAACATACCTGTTCCTCTTCAATTCTGCGCTGTAGCGTTTCAATGTAGTGCTGTACTGCCATGTAAATAAATCTGTACTGTGCTTCTGTTTGAACCATTCCTGACCGCTGTGATCTCACCATCTGAATGGTCTTTGGAACATCAATATCACAGTCCACACCTACGAAATAAAAAAAAAAAACCATGAGATTGGGAACAATAAAGGAAACTTGGCTTTTGGAGAGATTGGTCTCCTCAACATACAATGAGCAGACTGACAGCCACAAATTCATGAAAGATTTAAACAAAGTTAAATACAAATATTAATAAAAATAACGCAATCAGATTCCTGGTTAATCCTCAGCTAAAAGTTTTCATCATCCTGATCTAGAGCAGGATTTCAGCACTTTGATTCTAACTAAGTCAAGACTTAGTTAGACTGAGTCCCTCTTATGCCAAACAAGTACTCATTCTGGAACAATACCAGAATCCCCTGTCAACATTTCCGTTGTTTCTGCTGTGATGCTCCTATGACCTATGTCCCAGCAGAAAACAAAAGGTTGAGGGAACCTACCTTTTTCTCTGATTATGTCAATAAGAATATCAATCACAATGAAAGTTCCTGTTCGTCCAATCCCAGCACTGTGAAAAGAAAAATAATCATTTTGGTCTGAGTAGGCATTAGAACAGTAATCTAAGTTAGGAGTCCAACACTAAGCAACATTAGATTTCCAGACTACAGCTAAAGACAAACCAAACTACACAGACAAGAGAAAACAGTGGCCTAAATTTTTACAGAGACAGAAGTAGACAGAAGTCGCAACAGTGTTTTCTGTTTCCTAGTGTTTATTAAGTGTTTATTAGTGTGGATCAGACACAACTAAAAGATCAAATGTTTCTTAGCCTTATTCAAAACAAAAATTCATACATTAAAAATGAGGAGTGATATCTCATTTACAGGAGGTGGGATGGTAGACTAACGATCCCAAGCAACGATCCAAGCATGATCCCAAGCAGCACATCATCAATAGATGTAAAAAGAAGAATCCAATAGAATTCTACAGAAGCAGAGGCATAGTGCATCACTGCACTGTACCTGCAGTGGACCACAACCGGTCCTGCATCAGAAATGCTTTCTTGCTTATGGTGCACCTCCTCGAGAAAGTCCAGTACACCACCAGGGTCACTTGGGACTCCATGATCAGGCCAAGTTCTGAAATGATATTGCCAGACTGTTCTCTCTGTGTTCCCCTAGAAGGAAGATATCAACACGTGAAAAAATGCTTCTGATCAAAATCCAGCTAAGAGCATTACTTCAGCAAAGTTGAGTCAGATCAGAAGGCAGCACACCCAACCTTCCGCTCAGTATCCATGGCACTACAACTCATTTAAAGAAGGAAAGAGTTCTTCTTGGCCTGACAAGTCAATCACACTACCTGCTCCCACTGTTCCCTCTTTTTCTCATTTAGCTGTTTCCAGTATTTCTGTCTTCAACTTTAGAAGCTAGGGAAAAGCTGTTTCTTAACAACAAAGTGCTGTTCCCACACTAATTCACTGCTTCCATCC
The DNA here is from genome assembly GCA_028571105.1 of Tragopan temminckii. NCBI lineage: Eukaryota > Metazoa > Chordata > Aves > Galliformes > Phasianidae > Tragopan > Tragopan temminckii. The sequence goes on along the minus strand of JAOWBP010004343.1, from coordinate 6,392,524 downwards.
TTATCTTACACGCCTTCACTTAAGAGCTCTTTCTAGATTCTGGACTCCCATACGACCAGTCCTTTCTAGTACAACCACCTCAATGAAAGGGCAGATAAATGCTTAGTTAGACTAAAGTATGATTACTTAAAAGCACTTTCGTGCTTCTTTCCAAACTTCCTCAAAGCTCTGTAGTCATGCATCTTCTGCCAAAAAAGTGCTCAGGTATAAGAATCTTCAATTAGCCCAAGGACAAAGAGAAAGATGTATGGAGCTAAAGCTGGAACTTCAAAGGAAGAGTCAAGGCTCAATTTATTAATCTCTTGGTGCTTTTATTGACTCTTCAGAAAGAGCCTTTCTGCATTTTTTTTTTTTATTATTTGCAACCTAGATTAAAAGGACAGAGTTACTAACATACTTACTTGCCCAACTTTAGAAAGCTTAAGTTCTCTTAGCGTGTAGTCATGTGCTGCACTCTCCTTAACATTCCTCACACGCATAACACCATACTCCTTTAGGGAATATTCATCAGGCCAGTACTTGACACACTTACTCTGCAAGATTCAAAACAAACAAGATTTTAAAGAGTAATCCACAAGAAGGCTGCTTCGTGAACTGGTGAACGCTTTCCTGAAGTTTTCATTTCTGAGTACATTGAAGACAACTACCAGCACCAACTGGACAGCATCAAATGACACGTTAAAGTATATGTGAAGGGAAAGTTTCTTTTCCCTATATCAAATAGGGAATTATTTCAGAACAAGAGGTATATGCAGTCTCTCCTTTCAGCAGCTTATAGGATTTTCGTACCAGTTTTGCCTCAATAGTTTCAAAGCCCTGGAATTAAAATGCAGTTACCTATATCTCCACCCAACTACTGTTTCAAAATATGAAGAATTTTCAGGGGAATGCTTCAGCTTTATGTGCTGTTCTACAATCAATACCTAATGGGCTGCAAAACAAATGCAAGTCAAAGATTTAAGTCATTTTTAACAGGAATGCACTTTAGACATTTGCTTTTTCATTGCTTAGAATCAGAGAAGAAAGGGCTAACATAGCTCTAATTCAACCACCAAAGCAACACAGAACTGCACCCTGTGACAGGGGCCTGATGTGTCTGTAGGCTTTGATATTTAGAGCTTTCAGCATGCTGCTTCTCTCTCAAGTTTATCTTTGTCCAGGGATATATTCCATGCATTGAAGGATGGGTTAACCTATTACTGCTTTCATTTGGTTCCTGCAACAGCAGCTCCTGTTAGCCTTATGAACGCAAGTCCACACAGAATCAGATGAGAAATGTAAGGGTAGACAGATGCAGCTTCCAGCAACAGCAAACAGACCAAACACCAAATACAGTAGAAAAATATTTCTTATTTGCAGTGCCTAGTGCAGATTTACAAGAAAATACAGGAACAAGGGAAGTTTCTTCTGCCAACAAAAGACTCAGCATGAGATGCTTTGCTGTAGTTACTTGCGCCTTTCTTTCCCTATCACTGATTAAGTTATCAGATATTAAAGCATTCTACATAGCCAGAGCACACAGCAAAACAAGTATTCAACTCTTCCAAAGGAACTCTAATTTCTCTCTCTTCCAAGAAAAAAAAAATATCTAAGAGAAAGGTCACTGGAAAAGGGGTTTCCATGTGGACATATTCATGTAGACATGCAGTTTTTACTTAAGAAGCAATATCCTCTGAATTCATTCTCTAATACTAATAAAATCCCATAATTTGTTGTTGTTTTTTTTTTAATAAAGTCCACACAAACTCAGTAAACTAAAATAAACTGGCTATGTTGCTTCATGAACAGGGAATTTACCCCTTCAAGTAGGCAGAATGTTTGACTGCAGCACCTAGCTTTCCAGTGTCTCATTCCCTGGGTATTCTCATAATGCAATGATTCACATTCAGTAGCTAGAATTTAATCAGACAACCCTTACAAAAGGGAGGCCTTGTGATATAATAGGAGTGCATCCTCAATTCCCACAGGCATCAATTAAGAAAGAACATCCAGCACCTTACAGAATTAAGCAGCAAGTTTCCTAAGACCGTGATGGCACACTGCATTTCAGCATGTGAGTCAGTATAACCAAGTCAGACCATACATGCACACAAATGTCATGACTTCTCCAGAGACCAGTTTAAGTTTGTTTTTACCTTTCCTCTTTCAACTTCTTTTGTTGTCATAACAATAACTCGAGAATTCTCCTGGAACACCATCCTCCAAAAATCATTCACTGTATTCTGCAGGCAACCTTGAGTAGCAATGTAGCTTTTTTTTGGCTTTGAGTTGTTGCATTTGGTTTCAAACTCAGGCTAGAGACAAAAACAATTTAAGAAACGGTGACAAATGCTCATTTTTAGAAGATTAACTTGGATTTAAAAGTTAAAAAGTAGGCATAGGTTGTGCCTACAAGACTCATTTAGGTGGGGCATACTTACCATAATAATATTAGCATTGATATAGTCTGAAACAGGTTCATTTGGATCACCATCATGCAGAACAACTCTGGTATGATCAACTGGAAGAATATATTTATATGTTAAGCAGCTGCATGCTACAATTGTTAGCATACAGCTATTTTTAAATATTCAACCAACAGGTACATTCTTACTGCTACTAGAAACTGCTACACTGTGAAACTCTGCAAATCACTGCTAGAACACCCATCCCTTTTCCTTTTTCTGCTTCTGTTTCTTAAAACAAGTTTCCAACTCATAACAACACAGATCACAAAACAAGTGTTTATCAACACAAATGGTCTCAAACACTGCTGGATTTGCACTACGCAGTTTTGTACCACAAATTAATCCTCTTAAGTGTAAGCATTCCAGTTTGCCAAATAAAAGCATCATATCCCTAAACTGTTAAGTGAAAGCTGAAGATTAATAGTACAGAATCAAAATATCTGTGTCTATAATGGGTAAACGTTTGAACAGACTGGAAGCTGTATGGACTAATATTGACAACATAGAAGGAATTACCACTGAAGAGAAGAAGCAGCACACTGTTGTTTAATTAACCCTGTCTTTACCAGCTAAAATAATAAAGCACAGAAAAAGTAATGGGCTTACATAAGAAATCAGTACTTACAGGGTAAAATGTTTTTGTATCTATTTTTGTTTTTGTTTTCTTGACGCTGACCTTCTTTACGGCTATAGAGAAGTTTGCATTCTTGCTGCTGTAAAGTCTGCACAAAAACAGCACAAATAACTGGTGTCAGTAAGAGCACAAGAAAGACAGACTGTTTCATCATCATTATCATGATCCTTCCCTCATTAAAATAGTGACACTTGATTATAATACCAATCAGCAGTCAGAGAAAGAATTCCTGGGTTGTTCTATTCAGACTACAACACAGCATTGCTTTCAAGGTATGAAAAGGCACTGACACAAACACAGGAACACAAGTGACAGGATTCTCTACCTGAGCTGTACTGGATTCCTCTAGGTCTTACTAGCTTTATTCCCCTCCTTCAGCTATTACCAATTCATAGCAGTGCTGCTGGAAAGCCCCAAAACCACATCCCTGAAATCCTTGCAGGCTGCAGCCACATCATCTCTAGGCAGCCAAAGGGGAGGAAGAAGCTTACAGAAAACCCACCAAAGCACACCAACACAAGCAGCTGTCTCAGTTTCAAGGAAAGTGAGAAGACCTTCAGCTGTTAGAAGCAGAATATTAAGATCTTCTTTTCTATTCCCTTAAAACCACAATAGGATGAGAATATTCAAAACACGCAGATGGCATTAGAAAGCTAGAAAGCCAATTAGCACCAAGTGCAACAACAGTACTTTGTAATTTGTGCTTTACTTTTCATAGAAAAGGTAACTAACCCTCTAAGTGAATCCTTTTCACAGACAGTTGCTACGAAGCTGGCTGACATAAGGATAGACCAACACACCTAGGAGCAAAACACGACTCCCTTTCTCCTGTTGACACAAGGCCATTTCACTAAACCAGTACACCCAAACATATTTTGCTCAGATTTCTCACATTACCATGCTGGTGGATTGGGGAGGTGTTAGGTAACTACCTGCATGGTTATCCATAAACCACCCTAGTGCAGAAGCAACACATCTGCATGGGGATTTCTCCTGTTGGCAAGGCCCTAATTTCTCAGTGTCAGGTTCCCAATTAATAATGACAGGGACAACAGTAATGCCATACCTCATAGCAGCAGTGCTTAGTAGCAAATCCACGTACTTGCAGTGAAGCCAAGGGGAGCAGAATCTCAACGGTTTTGCTCCAAGTTTTAATCTCAAAAGCAGTATTAGTCTGACTAAAAGAAACACTCTGGCTTTGGAAGCTGCTCTCTTCACTAACACCACCTTAATATTCCTTCACAGATTACTTTTACTTTAAAGCTCAGGCATGTCACACACATTTGCTCACTTCTATTTCAGTCTGTGTTATCATTACCACCTCACTTAGTGACCTTGGACAGTTAAGCTCATCCTAAAGACAGGGAATCCAAAGAACAAAAGCAGCACAGAAGTGTGAGGTTTCACGTACATAATGCACAGAAAGTATATAATACCCATAAAGCATTTGTGTGCAGTGAGCTCAACTCTTGTCATAATGCAAAAGTCTTTTGACTGCCATTATCACAGAGCACCTTTGTATAAATATTAACACTTTTGAGTCTCTGCAAAGTCAAATGCCAAGAAGAGAACCAAAAGCTAAACTTTGCTAGCAGGTTAAAAAAATGGAAATAGTCGTGTTGAAAATAACTTCAGACATCTTTACTTCACACAGTTAATGGTTACTGCTTTGAGCATCCCTGAGGAAAGATCCATGAGTAGCAAAGACTTCTAACAAGCTTGTTATGAGAGGTACAGAATGCAACAATAAATCAGGTACAGAGTCCTCCATTTCTCTGCACCATTCAAACACGAAGCTCTCCAGTCACTTTCCAGAAGCAGAAGTGTTACAAAGACTGTCAACATTTCTATCTGACGCTTAACAGGACAAGAGGCACATTCTTCAGTATACCTAAAGACAAGTAATTTACAGCTACCATCTGGACTGCCAAAGCACAACAGGGCACGAAGAGCTCCACAGACAGACTGGAGATTGCCCCCTGCCTCCTCCCACCAGGACTGGCAGCCGTAGCTTACCTGAGACGAATGAGAAAACATGGCATTAAAACTGCAGTGAACAGGCTAAGAACAACTCTGCAGTCCTTGATTAAGGCCAGATAATAAGGTGAGAAAGAAGAGGAAGTTTAATACTCTGTTTACGATTACCACCCCTACCAGCTGTGATCTATCCTACATTCCACCAAATTCGTACAGAAATTTGTTACATCTTTGTAAAACTCAATGATTTTTCATGGTTTTATTTTTCAACTCCCACTAAAAGTCTCAGAGCAGACTGCAGAGCTAATGAGTGTGTCTGACCATAAATGAGTTTCTTCAAGAATGGTGCTTTGCAAATCCATCACTTTTCAAGAAGTTCCTCAAAATAGCATCACACAGCCAAAATCAGCCCCTTTGTCAAAGATCTGGGATCACAAGACTTTCCAGTTTCCTGTTGCCATCTGCTGGTAGAATTCCACAGTTCACTATGGAGTGATACAAGTCTCTTCATTATAATAAAGTCATGACCAAAGCTTTTGGCTACAATCATCATGTGCACGCAATTTTTAAGTCAATCCAATTGTCAGAAAAATATTAGGATGCAGCAGTCACAGAGACAGAAACAAAGAAAAGAATCTGCTTACCCTTGGAAGGCCTCAAATACGCAGGGATCTCCAGCACGATCCCCTTGCTTCCACTGCCAACCCTTAAATGAGGTCTGGGCAGAAGTGGATCCTGGCTTCACCCCTTCTGGTCACTCAGGTACACTGCATACACCCGAGCTCCCCTGGGTTGGCCCTGCCTTCCCACCAGGGGCTCAATCACTGGTTCAAGTCATGACTTGCATTTCTACTACACTACACTCAACTAATCTGAGGGCTGTCTCTTCACAATAGTTTTCTTTAAGATCCCCCAAAAGTGGCTACCAAAGGAGCCACAAACTCAAGAGCAATAGCACATATTGACTGGGAAATCCCATTGAAGCTTCCTTCCAGCAATGGCACCCAGCCTCCTAATCAGAACAGAGTACAACTCAGAACATCCTACTGCACTGGGTGAAGCAACAGAAAGCATGGCCTAATTCCCTTCATATGCAAAGCACGCTTACACATTCCAACTGCATCAGATACTGCTATTGTACTGCTTCCCAGTCACCACCACAGGTTATGAATAGTCAACATAGTCAACAGAGGCTAGGAATCAGGCCTTTGCCTCCAGAAATAAAAATCCAGCCTACAGACCTTCTCCTGCACTCATGGAGAAAAGGGACCCAGGACTGAGTCCAACTGATTGTCCTTGTGGGCCAGATATGGTGCCAGTTGTAGGAATGTTCCCTCATGATGGGAAGGATAACAGGAGGAAATACACTTAGGTCAGAATTAACAACATCAAAGAATGCAATTACCTCTCAGTTAGGAAAAAGGGCAAATATTTGAATCATTTTATTAACAGACACAGGAATGGAACTGTTTTAACATGTTATGTACCTGACACAGGAGAAGGGAGCAAAAGCTGGGATCTGAAGTGATGGAAGTAGAGACAAGCTATTGTCAAGGAAGGCAGTAACAAACCTCTTAGAAGTACTACAGAGATTCAATACCATAACATAACATTGGAAATATAATGACATACCTCAAATTCTTCCCAGAAGCCCTGCTTGACTTTATCTGTAGTCTCTGCTAGCTTGCTTAGCTCTCGCACTCTGCTTTCAATCTCTGCAGCATTAATACGGGTGGTATTCAGGGGCTAGGAAAAACAAAATAAAGGTAAAACAGTGACAACTAAAAAGACAGTTAAAAACACAAATTCCCTACACTAAGTATACATTACACAGGCAACTCTAAGATCCAGGACTTCACCATTTATACATTCTAGGGGCAGTGAGGGAAGAAAGGAAGGGAGTAAGGAATGAATGTTTTTGGATTCACAGTTTCACAGTTGTTCTTAATAACTTGTTTCATCTGTGAACTAGTCTTGCAATCCCTATGGATCATAATGAAGTTACAAGAAATTCTACATGCATTACAAACAAAGTCTATTCCTTACCAGCAGCATAAAATTATTCCAGTTTAGACTCACATGACTTTATCAACCAGTTTCATGAAGTCTCCTTCATTTTCACATTTCAAAAGGAAAGTTATGATGTCACACAGAACACATAGAAAAGGGCACTCTTCCCCAACAACACACATTGAAATTAATAAAATTTAGTGGTTTTTTCTCCATTCACTCACCTGCTTCAGTTGCAACACTGTGCCCAAAGTTTCTACCATAGGGTTCTTCTTATAATGCTCCACTAGATCTGTCAGAGAGTCAAACTTCTCTCCTCCACCAACATCATATTTTAGATCCTTAAAAACAGATTGTCAGTCATCAAAACAAGCAAACTTCATCAAGTCAAGTCTGCACTGTTATAATAGTTAGGCTACACAACATAAGAGAAATTTTCAAACTACACGTAGAAAAATCCAGTAACTCTACTGCTAGTAGATGGTAGACAACAAGAAACACACATTATGGAGGACAACATCCTCTTTTTTTTAATCTCTGAACTGTTTCTCTTACTGCATTTTAGTTTTTATACAACTGTAGCAATTACAATTTTACATAATTAAAACAAAAGTCACAGATTTGAGAATTGAGCAAGCCACTGTTATGCACAAAAATATTTAAAGACTATAACTTAAGTACCTAAATATTGAAATGATGGACCACTCTAGATTTTTAAAGTGTTCTTTAGATTAAATACTCAGGCTTGTTTACACTCTGTTGATCACTCTCAGGTGAGTCTTTATGAAATAACAGGAGCAATAGACATATGTGGATAGATCTCTATTTGTCCAATTACTCCTGTCTTGACATCATCTATACAGGAGACAGCCTCTCACTTAAGGTTCATGAACATTAAAAGCTCCATCAGCAAAAGGCTTTAAGACAGACTTCTGATGCAATCAGAAGCAAATCTATTAAAAGGCACTCGACAGCACAGTATAGGATGACACGATTCAGTCAGGCAAGCAGTCAAAAAAACACTAACAGAATTTTAAAGCTATCAAATGAGTGCATTTGATCAACCAGAAGATGTATACCACACATACATTACCACAGGAAAAAGTGGAAATACATTCATGTCTTTAGTGAAGTGCAGAAAGGCCCTCTTGTTAGAATAAGCCCTCTGCCCACAGAAGCAGAACTGTTAAAGAAGCTCCTGCTTCATCATACCTGGCAGTGAATCATGACATGTGTCACTTTAGATTTCCCATCATTACTCTCTCCTTTATCATCTCCTGTCCGGACAGAAAGAACAAAGTCCCCAGGGTGGCTCTGACTCTCACGCACAAGAAAGCTTCCATGTTTTCCTTTTTCTGTTAATAGTTTTTCAGCTTCTCTTCCAGAGAGATGCCCATGAAACCACCTTTAAATGAAGACAGCACCCTAATAGTCATTCCAGCCATGGTTGAATCCAGTTGGTATAAAAAGTTATTACAAAGGAAAACACTAAACTGGACACTGAATGAGTCCCAGACTACAGAAAGGTTCACAGTTTATAACAAACTGTTGGAAGTGTACGTGTACGTAAACACGAGCAATTGCAGAAACACTTCAAAGCAGGCACTTCCACAAGCCCTGAAATTTGCATTTTATGCAAGCTTCAAACAAAGCTTTCATTTGGATCCTGTACAGCAGTACAAATGAATTCCCTGAAGTCCAATAAATACAAGTTCATACGGCAACTTTCTCCTCAGCAGAGGCATTTACTCTTGGCCTGTTAGCTTCATGAGGGTATCCCAATAACGCTCTGGGAGCTTAGTACCTTTAAGACCCTACTCTTCCATCACATTAGGAACTGAGCAGGATAAATCACATAAATGCAATAATTCTCCCCACGGCCATTAAATACAAGCCACACTGAGGCATGAGAGAGCTTGTTTAATATCTTCCTTTTTTTTTTCCCCTCTCACCCATATTCTGAGAATAAACTGACATCTACTGGCCACAGATGTTCATTTCTGTCATGCACAGACATCCTCAGCATGGCAAAAGTTTCAAATGCTCCTTATTAGCCATGCTCATAAAACCATCAGTTTGAGCAATTTAAGGATTTGCATGTCATTTACTTTCTTAAACATACGTCCGTTGTGGGGAAAAAAACATGTATAAAGTTATGCACAGAAATATTACTGCAAGGAATTCCAAGGCACAACAGCTTCAGAGAACATAGGAGAAACTCTATAAATCTTTCTCCCAGTAAAAATCAAGGGAACTTTGCCCTTTTTTCCAGTATTCTATCATGTCAGGAGGAAAGTTTCAAGATCTATTTTTTTCAGCACAAATTATTTTACCTTTAACCACATTTATTTAGTCAACTTTGCAAGTAATCTCACTGAATTCAGGGAAATTAACTTTAGTATACTAGTGACTACCCTCCCACCAAATAGAAGCAGATGCTATGAGGATAGCATGCACTTATTAAGAAGCACATGGATACTGAGGTTTCCACCACCGTTTCTGACCTTTCCGAAGTAGGATCGGCACAGTTCAGTGGATATTTCAACTCTATCACATCTCCATTCTTTTCTTTGAGCTGTCCATGATGTTCCATGTAATACTGGACTAACTCAGCCAATGTAGCAAACTTCTCTCCTCCATAGAGGTCATAGTAGTCTCCTGTGTTCTGGATCTTGATGTGGGTGACAGCTCCAGTTCGCCTAACGTTTGAAACAAAGAAAGAAACCATGTAAGTCAGCTGATTTCCAATAAACCACTCTTATACTCAGAGTTCTGTTTTCACAGTTGGAGAAATCCAGACTTACTTTTGCATCACTTTCCAAATGAAATACAGCAGAACAGTTGATCTAGTGCATATTTCTGAAATATGTTTCAGCCACATCTTGGTGGCTTGCAAGAAGGGGGAGGGGCTGCCCAACAGTTAGAAGCAGTAAGAAAAAAGTAACAATTCTGTGGCAAAGGGATTCTCTAAGTCAGAGTAAGCTCCGGGGTCCTGCAGTCTGCAACAGAAATCCCCTGGACCCCCCAGAATTGCACTCGCAAGCACAAAGGGTGGAAGGGTGAGGAAAGAACTCAGCTTTCACAGGACACCATCAGAGCTTGTTTGCTGCTTTTTGCTAGACTTTCACACTAATTTCTAGGATCTCTCTTTTAATAAAATGTGAACCATTTAGTTCTGGAGTTTCTTGTATTAACAAAGTACAGCTCCCTGAAAAAGGCCCCATCTGTTAAACAGGGCCCATTATCTCAAAGGTATCCCAGTAGTACCATTCTTATCACCAAACCCACTTTTCCTTTTTCCTTTATCTACTTCCTCTTGCTCTCCTTTCCTTGTCCCTACCACTACACACGCACTGACAGTGGGATAAGTGTTACAAAAGGTCTGGTTTGGAACAACACCACAGCTGACCTTAAAGACTTGCTGACTTTTCCTATAAGAAAAGAGTCAGGATAGCATTTCCTTGCAGGTGTTTGATCAGTAATTCAGATAACCTCTGCTACTTTCAAATGGTTATCAAACAGATTTTTAAAGGGCATACAGTAATACAATTATGAATTTACTTCTGCTTCCCCATAACTTTTCTATCTCTACAATATCTCCAAACTTCCCCAAGTTGGGTAAAGATATTTGAGAACTTCTTCAGGGGAAACAGAAAGAAGGGAAGAGATCCGTGCATTATTTCATCTCTTACAGATAGTTTATTTATGACTCTTTCTCCAAAGAACAGCACCCAACGAACACCCTGGGAGGACAGACAGAACATTTAAACATACCTAACAGAGAGCGTGAAGTCTCCTGGGTTACTTTTGCTGGGCCGTGCCAGAAAACTGCCATCAACTCCTCTTGTTAACAGTAGATTTTCTGCCTCCACCCCAGTAATATTTGGATGAAACCATCTACATGAGGTTAAAAATAAAGAGAACAAACAAGTAAATAGAAGAGTCTCATTTTCAAAGTTAATCTATGTGACAAAACTAAACAGAACTACACAGCTGCTTCAAAAACAGTGCCGAATTTTGCTCTAAAATCAGTAAGAATTTCTATCTAAGTAAAATGTATAAATTACTCTTTTTATATTGCATTGCTATTTTCTATACTGGTAAGAGATTCTTTGCAAGCCAAAGAGTTATACCTATACACATTCCGACTGTGTAGACAACATTGCTCTCAAAGAAAGGTACACAACAGAAACACAGATGGAATCGTGCGTTTTCCACACACTACAAGACAAGACAAAGACACTGAAAGACAATCAGGAAAAATACTTAAAACAAACCATCCAAAGTGATATCAGACAACATTTTAAAGGTTGAAATTTAAACTGAACCTCATCCTTTAGCACACCACCAGCCAAGAAGGGTCTCCACTTGAGGACAACCTGCTCAGCTACCCAGGCTCCTTCCACCCCCAGGGGCACAGGGTGCTGACTGCTGCCAGACACCAGATTGCCACTCTGCCTTCTGAACACCATTAGCAATTTCTCACCCAAACGTACCACGCTTAAATACAAACATCAAGGAACCCCATATTGATATTCACCACCCACAAGCGGCCTAATGAGTGACTAATATAGTGCCCTGCCAAAGGAGAGCTGTATATGGTCTACATCTAAGAAGCTCAGTGTCCCCACCTATGGCATTGACTTATTCTTAGCCATTCAGTTAACGCAGCTGCGATTCCTCTTATCTGTAATTGAGGGATTTTATTGCTCTCCTACAGAACTGTAAGAGCGCACTAAACTGTAAGCTACACCTCTGTTGTAGATGAGAGGACTTATTAATGAGAATGATAGAATGGCTTAGGTTGGAGGAAACTTTAAAGATCTACTTCCAGCTCCCTGCCATGGAATGGTTGCAAAACAAAGCGTGATTTCAGGCAACAAACGGAATAGAATAGAGTAGAATAAAAATAACTTGAAAAATCACCACGTGGGCCAGGGACAGAGATGCAAACACAGCAACTCAGAACTGCTTCAGTGGTTTGGTTGGACTTTTGTTTGGTGATTCAGTGATCTCCTTCATTCTGCAGCTCTGCTGTGAATCAGGCGCTAGGCAGGGCACAGCAAAAAGGCACATCCACATCTGCAGAAAGAACATGGGCTGCTCCTCTGTACAGAGGGTTCTCAGCTGCTCCAAAGCAAAGCATTAGGGCAAGAAGCCTGCAACCAATCTCACTGCAGCTGTAGAAATGCTACGTCTAAAAAAATTACATAGCACTTCTGATATTCAAAATCTCACAGTAAATTGCTCTAACAGCAAATAGAGCATTTATCTAATTTTAGGGTTATGACTTCATTGGTTCAGCAATTCCTTCTATCATGAAAAGCAGACAACATTCCTACCAAGCCCTTACCCAGCCTGTTCCATTCAGACACAGCATCTCATGCAAACATTCTGGGAGTTTTAGAGATTCCAGAATATCCAAATGAGAATCGGGACTACCTATGCTCAACTCCGCTTCAGAAGTAAATGATTCCTCTTGTTAATCTTGCTTTCTAACTAATTAAGGATATCCTGCTTGTACCAAGAAAACCTAGTGAGCACTGCTGTATCTCTAAGCAGAGATAAAGAAAATCAAACCTATGCACCATGGGGCTTGAAAAGAACACATTAAAAAATACTTCCAAGCTATTACAGCAAATGGATAAGAATCAATAAATCCTGCACTTATCTAACAGCCAACTGAAGGTCAAGAACAGTTCTCTTTCAATGCGGTTATCACAAGAAATGTTGCACAAGCATCAGTACCTGGGATTAATTGATCACTAAATAACAACTAAAGGAGATGGCAATATATTTACCACACTTTCACCCTCAACACTATTACTTCCATTAGGGGGAAAGCAACAGCAATAGCATAGCAACATTGTGAAGAGCTAATAAGCAATTTCAGTACATGGGGGATTCAAAAGATACCTTTGCTTGTCTCTAAATTTATGCCTGTAAACATAAAAAAGGAGAAATTACTGGGACCAATCTTACAGATTTATTATATTTTGTCATTCCATGAAGTTCAATTAATATAATATCTTCTGTATCTCACCCTGAACCTCAATGCAGCTGGAAGTAACTGTATACGAGCTGTTGAAAATATGAAATAAGCACAGGTACACTCCTACTCAAGATGGCAAAAAGTTACAAAGTATAGCGAAAGAAAAGCTACATCTGGGAGACTGAGGGCTTCATTGCACTTTATGTAACTTTTGTTCTAGTGGTAACTCGTTCTCCCGCTCTCTCATCCTTGTATTTTTGGCTTTGTGTAGGAAGATGCATTTGTCAGCCACCCCAAATAGAAAAATGGGGGTGTTAGTGATCTCGGTTAAACGGTTCCGGACCGGTGATTGAGATCTCTTCATTTGAAGTGCTGCCATCACATGTGTGCTTTTGAACCTTGTGGCTGCATCCCTTCCAAAACTGGGGGAGAGAGCAAAGGGGGCTGCAGGCACAGCTATCAGTAACATAACCCCCATGGAGGACTTTCTCCTATGCTTCCTTTTATAGGGATGGAATGCATTTTAGATTTATTTTCTTCTTTCCTTTTCCAATCTCTATTATGAGCAGGTGCAGAGGCTATCCCAAGTGAAGGGCATCACAGCCAAGAAGTACAACCAAAAAAACCAACACACATACATGTAAACCCACACTCTAATTAAACCAACTGTGCCACTATGCACAGAATACTTCATACAGCAATTCCACTTCGGGGGTTCAGCAGCAGACCCAAGTCACTTGTTAGCTTACAGAAAGGCAAAAGCATCAGCAGAAAAGCAGCTAGTAGAATAGTTGGAGTCTCATTTACAAAAGCAAGGGATATTAGCTAAGCAAGAAACATTTTGCTGAAAACTGTGGCGTGGCAAAAAACACAGCACTGCTGTTTTATCATTATTTTTTAAATAAGTATACAGTTGCATTTTGCACAGTGAAGAAAAAAGTCAGCAGAATCTGTGCTTCACAAGTCCAACACTGCCAGCAGACTTTTATCAAATTGAAGAGACAGAGGAAAGAAAAAAATCAATACATTTTTCCATGCAGTGACTGAGCTTTTCCAATCATCTTTTTGAGTGCAGGAGAGATAAAAATCAGCTTTGGGTCTCAGCATCTGTGGAGGTGGTGACTGAGAGCTTAGTTATTCCTATTTATAGGCCCATCAGCTTATATTTTTCAGTCTCAAATTAAAATACAAACTTCCCTGACAGCAGGAAAGCCGACAAGTGTTTCTGAAAGGCACTGCACACCAGTCCCAGTGTGTAGGTGGGAGCAGGCACAAAACCCAACATGCTCTGCAGATCCCACACTCACCTGAGATCCAAAAGCTGGGTTCAGCTACAGCCCAACCGAGAATCAACCAACCTCACTGCACCAAGGTAAGCAGAACAAGAGAGAGGATAACCTGGTGTTGAAAAACTTCACGGAATCAGAGAATGGCTTAGGTTGGAGGGAACCTTAGAGCCCATGAAGTTGCAGCCCCTGCCGTGGGCTGGGTGCCCCCCTCCCCAGCTCAGGCTCCCCAGGGCCCATCCATGGCTTCAAGCACCTGCAGGGATAGGGCACACACAGCTCTGGGCAGCACTGCCACATCCTCACCACCCTATAGAGAATTTTGTCCTAAATCATTCAGTTTAAACCCATTCCCTTTTGTCTTATTGCTTATCACGCAGTGTAAAAACCCACTCCCACTGCTTATAACATCCCTCAAGCACTGGAAGGCTGCAATAAGATCTCACCAGCACCTTCTCTTCTCTAGACTGAACAGCACTCAGCCTTCCTTTGCAGGTGAGGTGCTCCAGACCTCCGAGCACATCACAGCCCTCCTCCGGACCCACTCCAACAGTTCATCACTGCTGTGCTGGGGGCCCCAGGCCTGGGCGCAGCACTCCAGGCGTGGCCTTACAAACTCACAGCAGCCTCGCTCCACCGCAGCTCCTCTACTTGAAGAGACGCATCAACTTTAAGAGCAGGCAGCTTAGCCGATAAAAAGGAGCACAACATTCACGTTACTGCAACGACTCCCCTTGAGAGCCACGTTTACCTCAGCCCACAGAGGACGGCAGAAAGCAGACAAACACCGCATACTGACAGCAGCACGAAGAAAATCCTTCAGCCCCACACCGCACC
>JAOWBP010004343.1:6362050-6376834 GCA_028571105.1 Tragopan temminckii | reverse complement strand
GAAATTCTTTACAGAGAGAGTGGTGAGGTGCTGGAACAGCTGCCCAGAGAGGTTGTGGATGCCCCGTCCCTGGAGGTATTGAGGGCCAGACTGGATGGGGCCCTGGGCAGCCTGGTCTAATATTAGATGTGGAAGTTGGTGGCCCTGCATTTGGCAGGGGGCTGGAGATTCATGATCCTTGAGGTCCCTTCCAACCCTGGCCATTCTGTGATTCTGCACCTTAGGCTGCCTGTTAGGGGGTTGAGTGCAGTCGTTGAGCTTAATAACAACGTTAGAGGGCAACTAAAACGTTAATATTTTCACACTGCAGTGCTCTGCATGGCTTTTAGTTCTGTGGTGTCTCCTTTTCCAATGACAACAAAAGGTGCTAAGAGCTCTCAGAATGGTATAAAGGATAATCTTTTTCTGTTTTTCTGTTTGGGTTTGATATCTCAGGTGTTCCTTTGCATGCTTTGTAATCATTTCTCTGCATAGTTTCTGTTCTGTTTATGTCTGCAGATGGCGGGTGAGAAGAAGGCGGGCGAAAAGAAGGCAGGCGAGAAGAAGCCGGCCCAGAAGAAGGTAGGAGAGAAAAAACCAGCTGACAAAAAGCCAGTTGAGAAGAAGGCAAGCCAGAAGAAAGCACGTGAGAAGATAAAGAAGCCTAAGAAGTACCATGCCAGCCGCAACCCGGTCCTGGCCCGGGGTATTGGGAAATACTCCCGGTCAGCCATGTATGCCAGGAAAGCATTGTACAAACGCAAATACACTGCTCCAGAAACAAAGGTATGGATGATAAATACCAAGTTTATGTAATTATGCTGTTTGACCATTTCTTGCGGTGATTGGTTTGAAGTTTCATTTATTTTCCCTTTCCTTTGCTTACAGATAGAAAAGAAAAAGAAAGAGAAGCCACGTGCAACTATTGTCAAACCAGTTGGTGGAGACAAGAATGGAGGCAGCCGTGTGGTTAAAGTCCGCAAAATGGTAAGAAAAAGAGTTGAAATGCTCACAGTGCAAGGTGTGTAAGCTGTGTCTCTTAGCAGGGTAATGAGTTGTTTAGAAAACAGTGTTTCAGTGTTTTCCTGAAGTACTGGTTGCTGCCGAAGTTGCTTTCTAGAGAGATCATCTTTAAAGAACAAAATATCTCTTAGAAAAGGAGGAGTCTGTAGTGAAAGCACTTTATCTCGTGGATTACAGGTTGGTACACTTTGTTCCTTTTCTTTCTAGCCTCGCTACTATCCAACTGAGGATGTTCCTCGCAAGCTTTTGAGTCATGGCAAAAAGCCGTTTTCCCAACACAAGAGGAGGCTGCGGGCTTCTATTACTCCAGGAACTGTTCTGATCCTCCTGACTGGCCGTCACAGAGGCAAGGTAACTGGGAACTTCTGGTGCTCTTGTCCACCTTGGCTTACATAGCAACTGTGCAGGACTGTGTAGGATTATCTTGAATTTCCAGCTGATTTCAAGGGATGCTGCTCAGCCACTGGATGCAGATCTGCAAGTGCAATTGCATTCTGACTAGATGGTTTTTTCATCCTGTCTTTAAGGGAAAGCCTTCTGTACAGAGCTGGAAGTCAAAACAGGCTAATCCAGTTGATTATACAATGATAAAGGAGACTTGCTGCAACTCAGAAAACTACAGGTGCTTGTCATGCTAATTTTGCACTGCAGAATAGCAGGGCTGGTGCCTGTATTACTCTTGCAGCAAGGCCAGAACTTTGGCTTGCTATTACAGAGAAAGAATTATGCATTTTCTTGAATTCATCAGTTTCATTCTGTGGTAGCTCTGTCAAAGCTATGCTCTGACAAATGTTGGTAGCTCTACTCCTGTGGTGTTTGCTTCTTATGTAGTACAGCTGCATCTGTGCTTGGCTGCTTCTTTATGTATGTATCAACAGCACAGAATGAATGTAGACATGGTCCCGGTTTGGCTGCAGTGTTTCTCAAAGGTCAGAGGAGGTTTAATGCTGAAACCTGAGGACTAATGTCACATCTCATCTCTTCTCAGCGTGTTGTCTTTCTGAAGCAGCTTGGTACTGGCCTGTTGCTTGTTACAGGTAAGAAAACATTTACTTTTTAGTCTGAATTTGTCTCTGGAATTAGTGGTACTGAGCTGTATTAGGATGATTTAGCATGCTATGTGTTTGTGTAACTATGAGGAATTATGTTTTGAGATTTTTCAGGGAGATGAGTGGGAGTTAATTAAGCTTCAACATCTGCATACCTAGAAGAGATCAGGAAGTTGTTGGGTTTTTTTTTACTTATGAAGAGGCAGTGGGGAAAGGTTTTGTTGGTTGTTCTGATCTTCAGCTGTAAACACTCATACACCTCAAAAATGCCACTTAAAAATGGTGACTGTTGCCTATTTTTTCTCTGCCTTTAGGACCTCTGGTTGTCAACCGTGTTCCTCTGCGTAGGGCCCACCAGAAATTTGTTATTGCTACATCTACAAAGGTTGATATCTCTGGAGTGAAAATTCCCAAGCATCTCACTGATGCGTACTTTAAGAAGAAGAAGCTGCGTAAGCCCAAGCACCAGGAAGGCGAGATCTTTGATACTGAAAAAGAAGTAAGGAACATGACTGCTTATTTTTTATGAATGTCCTTGTTACTTAAAGCCAGGCTGGAAGGAGGAAATCCCATGAAACAAATTGACAGTGGTCTGTAGTAGAGAAAGATAATGCAATTAAAATGAGCACATGCAGTAGCATTGAGATAAGCTCCATTTAAACTTGGAGATTGTTTTCTACTTCTCCCTTAGCTGGACAACAGCAATGATTATTCTAGTTGAATGCCTTTCTTGACCAAGAAACACCTTTACTGTTTTGATACTGCCAACAGCATGCTGCTGGCTCCAGCTATCTGCAACATAAGCCAAACAGTGGCTTCAGTTCTTTCTGCCACCTCCGGTCTCCTACCGCCTATCCCATATTTAGAACAAGTTGAGAAAAGATTTCCTGAAAATGCCAGAACTCAGGGTTTGCCCTGAATCTTCTCTAGAAGAGTCTGAAGTTACTCTGTAGGATTTTAACGTTATTCTTTGTATTTTCTAGAAATATGAGATAACGGAGCAACGTAAGACAGACCAGAAGGCAGTGGATTCCCAGATCCTTGCACGAATCAAGAAGGTGCCTCAGCTCCGTGGGTACCTGCGCTCCACATTCTGTCTCTCAAATGGAGTCTATCCTCACAAATTGGTGTTCTAAGTGTTCTGAAAGCACCACATTAAATTTGAGGGGAAAAAAAGCAAGGATTTCTGGTGTCTTCATTGCATTCCATAATTGGATGTGTTGCATTAATCTTGCAGTGCAAATTATTTAAAGGATTGGAGTACTGCTTGTGGTAGGAAATTGAGAGATTACATGCAGATGTCTAGAAGTGAGCAAGTGCATACGGTCTGGGGCTTTGTGGTGCTTTATTTTGTGGGGTTTCTTTTGATAAGGATTTTTTTGGGATGGAGATGTTTAAATAAACACACTATTGGTATTAACAGGAGACAACAAGCACTTGAATTTCAAATAGTTTTAACCATAAATGGGTTGCAGAGGGGAAAAAAGTTTTGGGGAACAGAATATAAATGCCGGATTTACTTAACCTTTCCGGACACATTTGAGAATAAACATCCAGCTCAATGCCTCTGCTGGTATAGTTCTCAGTATCTTAATTGCTGAAATCTTCTGAGAACCAGGTTGTAGCAGCACCCCACTGCTAGGTAACTCATTAGCATTTTAAAGTTTGGATGCTGCTTTGTTCAAATGGCATTTCTGATGAGCTGTTTTGATCCATCAATTACTATATAAACCTTGGCAAATATAGCAACTTCTTACAGGCCATTCTGGAGCTACGCCCTGCTTTTCTTAAGTAGGAACACTGGAATATTCTAAAGTGAGTTTTGTAGGGTTTAATTACCCTATGCTTACTTCCTGTTCTTTATTTGTAGGCTCTAACATCTTTAGTTGTGAAGCAAGAATCCTTGCCACTGCAGTACCTTCTTAGATCAGGGAGCAAAAGCATGTTTCTTAATTCTGTAATCTCAGAAATGAGTTTAAAAGCTTCAGTGAAAGGCAAGTGTGTTTCTCTCCTGAGCAACTTACGAATCTTCCCAATTTTAGGAACTGGCAGAAAGCAGCTAGAGAAAGTTCATCCTGTCTGCTTGCTTTCTCTGTTGAAGTCAGTTATCAGATACCTGGAAAAAAATGCTTAGATAGTCTAATAGCTCTGTTCTTACAGAAACTGAGGATGTACATATTAACAAATCTGGCATGCTTGAGGTCTTTCTTAGCCAGACTTTTGCAGGAAATGAGGCTTATATAACTGCGCCATCTGTTTTCCCATTAATTCCTAGAGGAAAGTAGCCAGTGGGGTCAGATTTGACAGGGAGTCAAGATTTCATCAAATTCGTGCAAGCTTCGTGAAAAGAGGCTAGAAAAGGGAGTGATGCAGCCCTCACTGAGGTGTAAGCCTGCAATGTGTCACGTAGTAGTCACAAATGCATTGAGGAGAAGAACAGGGTCTAGATTTGTGGACAATACCTGGCTCTGGATTCTCACAGATCAGGGATTGTATTTCCTTCTATAGCTAATGCTGGCTGGTGTTAGAATACGGAGGTACTGATTGTCCTTCCACCATCTTCCTCTTTAATTAAATTTAATTTCAGTGTGCTTCAGCAGAGGGAGCCATGGAGCAAGCTTTGTCTAAATGCAGCAAGCACTCTTGTGCTGCTGGCTAGGTGTGTGTTTCATGATTATCTGTGCCAGGTTCTGTCCTGTGCTGCTCCTGGAAGATGGTCTTTATTTTTCACTGTCATCAGAGCAATGTTTGTGATGAGTCGCGTCTTCTGTTGTATGTGGTTTGGTGGATGACAGTCATAGTTAGAGCCTTTTAAATTGATGTGAGATTTTACAGTAGTGATGGGGCTGGCCCTGTTAGCATAAATCAACTAGAAAGACATGCAAGTGTTGCATGCATCTCACTGCTATTGCTAAAGTAAGCTAGCTGGTACTACTGAAGGAAGCAAAGCAATATGCTTAGGAATTTTAAAGAAAGATTGTACACAGGAGTACTTAAATGGGAAAAGGGTAAAAACAAAGCAGACCTTGATCAATATAGTCTGTAGCTCCATGTGATGTTGCAAAGTCTGCAAACTGAGATTCAATTGCACAGTTGCACTCTAAGGAAAGAATTAAGAGATGCTCCTGCTTCAGTCATCCCCCTTTTGGAATGGGGAAGCTGTAGTAAGGAAATAGCTATGTGGGTTAGTCTAAGGAAACAATTTAGATACAATAACCTTTTCTATAATTATGGTTTACTTTGACACATTCCT
Source organism: Tragopan temminckii (assembly GCA_028571105.1). Taxonomy (NCBI): domain Eukaryota; kingdom Metazoa; phylum Chordata; class Aves; order Galliformes; family Phasianidae; genus Tragopan; species Tragopan temminckii. Next base: position 6,371,530 of record JAOWBP010004343.1, on the reverse strand, counting down.
CACATGTGTATCAATCAACATGAAATTGCTATTAGACCCATTAATCTTGTTTATTGAGTAGGGAGGCTCTTGACTCTCAATGTGCTGTCAGGATGTGACTTGGTAATGTAATTAATTGTCTTCATAGGTACAGAGCAATGGTCTCAGGTACTCCTGCCTTTGTCTCAGTACTCTCACTTGTCTGGGGGGTGAACCAGGAGCTAAACAAGCCTGTAAGAGTTTTGCAAGGTGGGGGGGGAGAGTATTTCCTTTGGGGATATAAACTAGCACAAGGGGTGTGGGAGCAGGGGCTCTAGCTGTTAATACCAAATCATGCTCTTACTGTGTCAAGCAACTCCTCAGGCTTCAAATCAGAAAAAGGGGGACAGCAAAACCCTCATGTTTCATAAGGAAAAACAGCCAGTGAATAGCTATGATTTGTCTTGCTCTTTACCTCCAAAATATTTTTCCTGAGTTCTGTGAAATCAGTCATTTTTCTGAAGTGATTTGAGGTGGGGGATGGAAAAGAGGAATAATGACAACTGTACAGATAGCCAAGTGAGAAGCAATGTCAGTATTAGAAAGATTTTTCAATCTAGATAATACCATCCACTACCTGAAAAGTACTTCCACCAAATAAAGAGCTTTTGTGTGCATTCTTGCTGTCCCACAGCTTTTCTCATTCTGAGCATGTAAACAGTTCTGCGTTCCTGGCTAGCTGAGTCATTGCTTTTCACTGAGCATCTGCCACAGAAGAAGCTAGAGACATCCAAAGCCTCAGTCACCCAATCAAAAGTGCTGGAGATGTGCAGGTCCAAAAATAGTGACAGACTCAACCACAGCAGCACTTCATTAGCATCAAATGTGCTCTTTGCTTCAGCTGCCTAATAAAGTGATATGTAATTATAATAAAGCATCCTTATGAGAGGAAAGAGAGAGGGATATTGGGTTTCTCAGGGAACTGATAATACGTTGTGATGCCTTATGATCTATGAGCACCTGTTTTTACCTGTTAGCTGCCTCTGTGAAATGGCCTGGTGGGTTAAGTCCAGTCCACAGTCTTCCTGCTGCTGTACTGGCTGGCAGTCTAAAAGGCTTCACTTCTGGAAGTTGGTGTAAACTGAAGTTTAATTGCAAGGTAAAGTACTTTCAAGTGGCAGGTTTGTGAAGAATGTTACCTTTTGGTATTTCGGGTTTGACATGCTTGTTTTCAACCTTAAGGTAAGCTGCTATGGCTGGAGCTTGAAGGTGCTTTTACAGGACTGCTGTCTGCAGTCTTTTGGCCAGGTGTTGAGACTCCATTTCCTTGCTGACTAAATGAGAAGCAATTACATCTTCATCCATTTTGTCAGTCCTACATGATTTAGAGGTTTTTCACTTACTTGACAGATGCACTTGGGATGTAATTGTTTTTAAAATTAAGGCTTTCAGATATCACCAAAGGCTGTACATGGTATCCTATTGTTCAAAAGGCTCATTTTCATATGAGGAAATAAAATACAAAGATGAAATGTGCAAAAATAGTCCTAAAGAGTAAGTCTATGTCTTTTATATGCAAGGAAGGATGATTATTTTTCAGAACAAACTAATATGAAGGCTCTAAAAAGAATGCATGTGTCTCATGACAGATGTTTAGTTAAGACCAGTATTCAGATTACTGGTTTAAATGCCCTTCTAAGATGAGATGAAGATCTGCTTCATGAAATTTTGTAGAAGCTGATGGGCAACCGTGACTGTTCTCCTTAAAATAAGTATGAAAAACAAACAGCCCTCTGGAATCAGAGAGCTGAAACAACAGCAACTCAAATGACAGACACATGGCAAAACTTCTGTACATTGCACATTATTCACATGGTTTCCCTCTGGACTAATGCAGAAAGTGCAAAAAGGGCATTTGAAATGGGGAGCTTTGTGTTTGTGTGAGAGAAAAGAAGCAGACATACCTATGCTAGGGACACAAAGGGTGAAAAATGAAAACTGCATTTGAGAGTTTTTTTGTGAAAATACTGGCTTTGGTCTAAGTACTGTGCACAAAAATCTGTGGTTCATTTAATCCAGTACTTTTGGAAAGAATATTTTTCCATACTTTGTAAGTAAACAGGACTTCATTGAGGCAGTGCCTAGCGTCATCAAGCAATTGTCTTCTAACACAGGCAATCTCCAAACTGGTTAACAGCTTGAATCCAAAAATGGAAATAATACAAGCAACGTCAAAAATTATGTAGTTGGGCTTACCTGAAATGACACCTGATTTCACAAGTACCTGCACAGGGTGTCTCAGCATGAGCCAGGCTGTCTCCTAGGGATTTATAAGAACAACCATTACAATTTCTATCATTCTTTCCATCCTGTCATCTTGAGCTGCAGCTTTTCATGCCATTCCACTGGCTATCACACCGTGCCTGGCTAGACCAGATAATCAAGCCCAAGGAATTGCTTTTCTGTGTGTGTCATGCACAATCCATGGTCATTTGGTAACAGTCTGGAAGAATGAAGCACTGAGCACAATATACAGATTATATGGTCACTGTTTTGGATACAAAAGGTTGGGCTGATGTTGTCTGCCTGTGAACCAATAATCTGATAAAGGCAGTGATGCTGGTATAGCCCTCCAAATAGTTGGTTGGCTTTGATGACTGACAGGTAGTGCTGCTCTCAATTCTTCCATTGACTGCTCATAGAGTTATTTTACTTGAAGGGCAATTAACCATTCTTCACTGTTATCTGCAGGCCACTTGTGATGCTCTTTTTAAAGAAATACAGCTATGTTGTTAAAGTCAAGGATTCATAAAGGAATTCCAGAAAAGACTGATTTTACCTGTCAAAATCAGGATTTTAATAGAGCTTGACATTCCACTGCAGCATTTATAAACTCAGCTCTACAATAATACAGAGAAACTGTCTTACCTGTAGCAGCATGAAAAGATTTCCAACATTCATCTGGGGGCCAGTCCATTGCAAGTCTGTGGAATGATGAATTATTTGGCCTTCACTAGTTTATGCCATCTGGCTGTAAGGAACAGAGGGAAAAACAGGTGAGTCATAGTGAGCAGAGCAAGGCTTGCACCTCTCAGAGATCAGCAATATCCCCTCACTAAAAAAAATAAAAAATAACAGTAGAAATCTATACCTCTTTTTGATCGTCTCCCTCATTTATATCCCATCAAGTTGCTCACTGCTGTGACTTTGTTGCATAACAGTTCTTACTCTTCTTTTAAAAGTAGATTATTGGCTGGAAAATATAAGAAAGAAATACTGAAAATAACAGGGAACGAGGAAGGGGAGGCAGACACCAAAGGAAGAGCATCTTTGGAGTTCTGGGCACTTACAGCTGCAAAACAACACCACGCAGAGAGCAAAATTGCTCTCCCCAGAGAAGGCATTCCAATTTGCACTGTGTGGATTCAGTTCTCAATTAGTGGCTTTCAATTTTAGTTTGTTTTGAATGCCTGTCACCATTGAAGAGAAAATTAGTGCAGTGAACAGCATTTTCTCAGGCCAGGGATTCACTGACCTGGGTTCCTTTTCTTAGGAAAAAGGGTAGTTAGAGCTGCAGTGCCTGTAAAAACCTGCTAATTAAGACTTCACAGGATTTTGGAACTGATCTGTGAATTTCAAATAGAAGACAAATGTACAAAAATCATCTCATTTAAACTCCTCATTTAAAATCCTGTTTTGGCTCTTTCTTTTGTGCCCTGATGTTGTAGACTCTCTAGTCACTATTTTCTAGCATCCTTGCAAGTTGTACCTTATTTGCAGGTGTGCTCATGGAAGGCAACTTACTTTTAGAAGAATGAAATGTAATGAGTTGTGGATGTTATTCTCAACACTGCTATCTAGTCATCGGCAGATGAATAGATTTTGCAACAGGATTAGCTTGTCTAGTGCATTGCTAAACCCTCTGCTAGCAGAGATCCCACATCAGGAGGTGATCCAGTCCCGTGCTGAACACACCAATGAGAAAGGCTTCCTGATGCCTCCTCAGCTGGAGTGTAAGCTCACAACGTTATATTCTGTCCAGCAGTTTATTTCTTCTCTCTTTGCTTCAGCCTTCCACATATTTATTGCCATGTCTCCTCTCTGCCTTCTCTTATACAGGTTAAACATACCAAATCCTTTCAAGCCTTCCTCGCAGGCTGTATTTTTAAGTTGCATGATTGCTCTCATCAAGGCTTTCTCCAATCCATTCACAGACCTCTTGAAAAGCAGAGGTCAGTTCCAAATTCAGCCATCCAGACAATTCTCCATGGTCAGTTCTTAAGTGGTTCTGTTCTGCACCTGTAAAACATTGCAGTAAGATTTTGGTTTTGAATGAAGCTTACAGCTGCTACAGAAGTACAGATATAAGTAAAAGTATTACATATAAATTCTTGCTAGTAATAGTAATCCCAGCTTTCCACCCACTTACCATTCGTACATTTCATTTTGCTCTATTTATTATATCTGTGTTAAATTCTCAGTATCAAAATATTCCTGACCTCACTGTATGATGAATTTAGATTGAGATAGATGAATGAAATTAAGCTAGCCTAATATTTATGTTTTCCTAGATAGATTGGCTTTCTGGTATACCAAAAAGGAAAGAAAGCTGACAATTTATTTTACTCCCAAGGTGTTTCCTGTAGAAAGGAGAGATGGTTATGAACAAGAAATGCCTTTTACTGTCTAAAGAGGGCTATAAGAAAGAATGGGACAGACTCTTTAGCAAGATCTGTTGGGATAGGACAGTGGGAAATGGTTTCAAACTAGAAGAGGGGAGATTTATATTGAATATAAGGAAGAAGTATTTTACAATAAGGGCAGTGAGGCACTAGCAAAAGTGAGGGAGACTTCCCAGGGCAGCATGTGAGTGTCTGGCTACAGGGAGTGAGAGCCCCCCTTAGCACCTGCAAATGCAACCTATGGTGCTTCCACATCTCATGATGCAGCTGCTATCCCCGTGCTTCAGGTTTCCATCAGACTTTGGTGATGTGAACATCCTTCTCCTCCCCCAGGAAGTCTGATGGCAGGTTTGACAACATGCTTCAATCAGTGCTGAGTGAACACTTCAGGGAATTTAATGAATCAGACACAAACCTTGGCAGATGGCCGCACCCATCTCCTGCAGGACCCAGTGACAGGGAGGTGACATCCTGTTTGTGAGCAGGGGCACAGTGCTGTGACAGCAGCATGATCCAGAGCAGAGGTTAATGCACTCATTTTCTGCACGGTGCACTGAGGATGACTTTACATTTTAAGTTCCCTGAAAATACAGTGTGAAGTAAAACAGTTTGTGTTCATGCTGCTTAATGTGGTTCTGTGGAAAAGAGAAGGAATTTAAATACCTTAAAGCTCTCTCTTTAACTGTTCCTTTCTTATTTGTTGGCTATTAAAGATTAAAAATTAAAATATCAGCCTGTGACTGCAAGTGGAACTTACACTGATTTTGCAAAAATTAAAACTGATGTTTTTGAACGCACAAAAAAATGACATTTTAGATGTCTGCCATGGGACAAAGGACAGCTTTGAGTAACATGGAAATGCTCCTTGTAATAAAAGCTGTTGCTGCATCAGTAAATGGAATTCTTTCTTGTTGTCAATGAATAATTCTCAAACACGGAGATTTGAAGAATTAATATTTCAACCAATTTGCATGGAAAATTAAATTATTGAAATACAAATGTAGAAACTCTATTCCTTGAGAACTGAAAGACGTTTTGTTCCAAGAGTTTTATATAAAACTTGATGTAGAATAAGCAGTAAATACTAAGCTAATAGTATATAGTAAATACTATGTATATTATATAATATATAGTAAATGCTAAGTAAATACCAGTGAAAGATGTATTTTGGCTTTGTGTCTAAGTATTAGCCCTTCCTCTCTGCAGACCATTTCCAGCATTATGACAGCATAATGGTCCTCCTCCCTTCTGCAAAGGGAAGAAAACACCACAGCTCCTGAAACCTACATTGGTCCCAAAAAAATGGCATTTTTGTAACTGATTCATAAAACTGATGTTAAAATCCCCAGATCTCAGTCAAACTCTTCAGGATTTGGACAGTTTAACATCAGATGCCCTGAAAAATGGTTTAGAAAGTGGCCCTTGTAATAATTTGTATGAATTACGTAAATCCACCTTGTCACATTTGTATTTTTACAGCGTTAAACAGAATATTGTGGCAGACTTTTTTCCACTTATTTTTTTCCTCATTTTATTGCACCAATTTTGAGGGAGGTTGAATTCTAAAGCAGTACCGAATAGCTGTATTTAAAACCTACCTATTTTGGGGTATTAATAATGAGTCTTCTGAGACATTACAGATTCAGAAATTCAGGACAACTGCGAAGGGATCTGTTCATCTCTCAGCCACTCTTCCTCAGTGATGGGCAGCATTTAAATGCTTCCCACCATAAGGCACTACTGATGTTAAAATCAGAAATAAAATGTTCTCTGTGCCTTCAGCTGCTGGAACAAAACAAAAAGGCTTCAATTACAGTAGAAGAAATTCAATTAAGCATCAGGAAACTCCCTAAAAGTAATTACAGTTGAACAGTAGAAGAGACTGCAGTCGGACTCTTGACTTTGGATGGGACAAGTATGTGTCACAAATCATGTAATCACAGCTTAGGTCACAGCACTGGATTACATGATTTCTAAGAAAACCTTCTAGCATCACAATTATGATTCTATAATTTACAATCGTTTCATGTCCAGGCTGTTTGTGAGCTAGGTAAGTCATACTTATTTTTCATACATTAAAATTGTCCTCACTCATTCTGCTATTTGTATTTCCCTTGTCAAACCTACTTTGCCACCAGTCAGCCTCCTTCAGTGATCATTGTTAATGTACCAAAATGAGTGCCCTGGCAGTGCTCCTCCAACCAGACCCAGCTGCAGACTGCTGACCCTTCTCCTTGAAAAATAATTAAAGCAAACAACTGATTTTCTGCACAGACCTATTTACAAGTCAAGGATTTCGTTTCTTCACCTCAAGGATTTATGTCACAAAGCTATTCTTGTCTTTTTCTAAGTCATACCATCTCCTGTAATGTAGTACAAGTCTTCTTTGTAGTCACTGCAGTACGCCTCTGAATGCCACATCGAAGTTACAGTGGCTGACATTTTCTGGTGACACGCAGAACAAAAATAATATTTCTTTTCACTAGATTATACAAGATTTTCTGCACCAGATGCCAGGCAAACAGTATTAGATTCACAGAATTCATTACACAACCACGGCCTTAGTACTGAACATTTCATCTATAAAGCTATGTCAGCACTCCTTGCTATGTAAGCTCATACATCATACAGCGGTGGGCATGCAAATCTTACATTTACCAGTGATTATTTCACTAAACCGTGCTGAGGCAGGGCAGGACACAATTCTCAGCATTATCATAGAGTATGCCAGTGCCTCACCACCCTTACTGTAAAAACGTCTTCCTTATATCCAATCTAAATTTCCCTTCTTTTAGTTTGAAACCATTTCCCCTTGTCCTATCACACAGACCCTGCTAAAGAGTCTGTCTCCTTCTTTCTTATAACCCCCCTTTCAGGTACTGAAAGGCAGCTCTCAGGTCTCTCCAAGACCTGGCACTAGATAAATTCAATAACTGGTATTTCACTTCAAATTGTCAGATCAAATACTTTAAAATTCAGGAGGAAAAAAAAAAAAAAAACTCAAACAAATAAAGATCTATGAAACAGCAAACAAAAGTTCACTTTGGAATGTCTTCCATAAAAAAAAGAATATGAAAAGGGATTTCTGGAACGCAGGTGTCATCTCCAGCTCACAGCGAAGCAGCCTGCTTGTCTCTCAGGAGCAGCTCAGGTTACTGACCTGACACACGAACACATGGAGCAGGATTCTCAGTGCCGGGCTATGCCCTAAGAGGTTTGCCAAGCCCCAGACCAATGACAAAGCACAGCCTCTGGCTGGTGTATAATTTAGCCATGCACCTCTCTCTGCACTTAGCCCAGCATGAGTGCATCCAGAGTTACCCATACCTCTCTTGTAGCTCTGAGTCAGCTCTTTATTCAAAAACAAGACCTTGGTTTGTATTTCAAAGCAATTAGTGGATTGAATCGACAGCTATATCAAACTCCGCTTCTCCATCTGGTAGCTGCTGTGACAACCCTATTCCTCCAGGGTAAAGCAGTCCATAAAGCCCTGGAAGGAGCATGTGAGAGCTGGAGACAAAGAATTTTCAGCCTGAGGTTACCTAGAACAACAGATGCACCCAAAACCTGTCTACCTCTAGAAAACATGGCAAATCCTTCCTGTTGACAAGCATCTCTGGTGTGTTTTGCCTGTGAACATCTTATTTTACTCCCAGCTCTGCTATCTGTATTGATTTTGCAGTAGATGTACCAAGTGGTACCATTATAGTATTAGAAAATTTAAAGAGAGAATTTTTTCCAGTGTACCAGTTATATGTATATACACTTTTTCTTTCTCTATTCTTGTCTCATACGAATGAATGAAAACAATATAAAACTCCTACTCTGGTAACAAAACAACACCACCAGTCACTATCTCGTGGTGAAATATTGTGACTAATCTGAGCTCAACAGCTTTCCCATTCCTCCGAGGAGACCTTGCAAGCACAGCTTATCTCACCAGCCAGCACTCAGCTGCCACGTCCCACCTGCCATCAGATCTTCAGACCTCGGCATTCTGAGTACTCGGAGGGCTCCTGGGGGAGGATGGGGCGGATTTCATGTCCGTGGGTACGTTCGTCTGCAGCCGTCGTTCTCTGTGTCATGCCTTGACTGAAAAGAACAGATGCCCACCACAGTCTCTCTCTCTTACAAAAGCCTTTGTTACCAAATCTCCCTGTTCAAAAATGAGACTCTCCTGTGCAAAGCGACGTAGGTCGCTCCAAAAGTAATGCCTCTTAATTATTTCTCTGGAAATAATTAGGAGCAGAATAACACAGGTAGAGCACATTCTCAGCTACAAAACGTGATTTTTCAACATAGTCACCACCATCAGCCGTGCATTTTTGGCAATGATGAACAACGTTGTGCTCATAGAAATGTGCACTAGCAGAGGTGACCCATAAAAGCACCACTCACCCCTCACTGTGCTCACATCTACTGTTGGGTCTCCATAAACGTCGATGAATGTCAGTGGGCACCATTTTTCCCACAAGGAGGAATTCAGTTCCACACCTTTGCTTCACACGCACTTCCATGCCAGACACCATTTTGCCTCGGGCTGAGGGTCTGAGCCCAAGGGTACGAAATCAGAGTGATGGAAATAGGGCAGGTCACACAATGGTGCCCAAATGAAGGAAGAAAGGTCCATTTTTCTTTGCGTCTCCTATTCTCCACATGTACTGCAGCGTTTCCTTGGCACCCGCTGCCACGTTCACCACACAGATAAACGGGCTGGAGGGCTGCTCACGCATCCGCCGGGGCTCGGGGGGCTCTGGGCAGTGAGGGAAACTCTGAGGGGTGGAATTCTGAGGGGACAGCGCTGAGGGAGCAGCAATCAGTGAGAAGAACGCCCACCCCG
>JAOWBP010004343.1:6337593-6359968 GCA_028571105.1 Tragopan temminckii | reverse complement strand
AACTGGTGTGTGTGTGTGTGTGTGTTTGAGCCTTTTAAATAAAGGGCTACCTTGGTAAATTGGAATGGCTTTGAGGAGCCATTTTGTGGAAATAGGTGCATGCATCTTGTTGAAGAAATGTGGTCGTATGGTCAGCTGATACACTGAATGGCACATTTGCACTGTTTCTACTCCTGGTTGCTTTGTAATAAATGTATTTGAAAATGAAGTGACTGTAAGTCTCTGGGGATGTGTGATGGGACGAGGGTGGGAGATGCTGCAGCTGCTGCTTTGATTACTAAACTTCTTTAATGCACTCTTTGTGCTTTGTCGGTGACACTGAGAACCCTCATTGACTTTTCCATATGAAGTGGTTAATTAAAAAAATATTTAACGTGTAAATCGGCACTTTTTTTTTTTATTTTGAAAGTAACATTATGGTCTGTTTTTGCTTAAAAATCCCTCTAAGAGCATATTGGTGAATAATGTGAGCGTATTTGCACGTGTTTCCTTTGTCCTTCTATTCTAAGGTCTTGTTACAGTGCTGGCTTTCTACCAAAAAAGCTTTATGAACATTTAGGCCAGTTGTTCTGACTTCCACATTATTTTTTTTTTAATATCTGTGTATGCATGTATGCATTTGTATGTATGTATACATATTTTTTCTTCCATAATAGTATTTTCCAAGAGCGTTAACCTTCTCCTTGACATGAAGGTAACTTGTTCTAGGAATACCGTTCAGTTTTGGTCATTAATTTCTTATTTTTAATTTTTACATAGCATAAATGGTTTATACTGTATTTTTAGATTATCAGCATATTTGCAAAGATGATAAAGTACCAAAACCAAAAGGGATATGTATATTTTTAATATTGATATATGTATGTGTTTTAAATATCAATAGATTATAATGATGTGCATATAAAAGCTGCTTCTGGTAGGGGTTTTCCAATCAGATCTCGTCAGGAAGAGAGCTAGATTAGTTACCAGTTATGCAGGCCTTTGTGCCCTTTGTACTGAGGAATTACTTTCAAAGTGCATGAGATCTGCTTCTTGGAGACAGCCTTACTTGACTAACAGCTGAGAGGCTGCCAGGACACTTTGCCCCATCTCTCCCTGCTCAGGAGGGGCAGCTTAATGGAAGGTGAGCCGTTCCTTCATGTGCTGCAATGGAAACTACAGCACTTCAGGAATCTTCCCAATCAATGTCTTTCACAGAGCCAGTAACCCCAGCATGGGCCGTCTGAAGGCAGTGGTCCTTTCAGCCACGTAGCTTAGTCTGCTGTTGTGCCAAGAGTCAATGTGCTACATCTTATGAGAAAGCCAGCAATACAAATTGCTGTTGTAACCCTTGGCAGTGTAATAAGAATGCCATTGAACATGCAGACTATAACAGAATGGTAAACAGCGTTCACTTGTTTTTAGACAGTTTCATTGGGTTGGCGAACGTTACCATTGTCATCCTGCCATTTAAAGAGGACCTGTTCCTGATCTTCAGATTCCTGTCTGGTGTTTCCATCAGCTTTAAATACACAGCATCAGTGATTTTTCAGCTTAACTGATGATAGCTTCAGTTATTTTTTCTACGAAAAAGTAGGTGGGAAGAAAGACAAATCTTTAATACATAGTCACAATATAAAGTGGAATACCTTAATGTGCCACTCCACTTCTGTGACTTGTATACTTCATTTTGCTTACCAGCCGAATGTAAATAGTAGTTGTTGCGGTATCTGGTTTCTGTTCCTTTCTTCTATGTGAGGTAGGAGCAGCACTTCCAGTGTTTGTAGCTGTCTGGATCGTGTATTTCCTCATCTCATAGTTTGGTTCCTGTCAACTCCATTATTGTAGGACAGAGTGTGAGATGCCACTGGGTGGTTGTCACTGTGCTGCTCATACATATCGTTAATTACGTGTAAGTACGAATATAAAGATGGTGTTCCTTCTTCTGTCTGGGCTAGGCATGCAGGGACAAGCCCCGCAGTATTCAAACAGGATGTGACAGCGATAACTTGGAGGTATCTGCTAAACTTGGAACTTTCACCCACTTTGCTCATGGGCTGGCAGAAACGTTTTCACTTCTGACTTTTGAAGGAGAGGGTAATTCTCTGTAATTCTCTGTAATTATCTAGGTCAGTGCTTCCCAAATCTTTCTGGTTGTGACCCTACTTGCATCTACAAGCTTCCCTTCTGACAAGCTAAAAACCTCCAGTGTCAGCATAAACAATTGCCTTTGTACAAAGGGGTGACCCTTCTTGGGGTTATGGTCTCTTGCCGAGGAGCTGCCGTGCTCCCAGCCCTGCCTGTGGCAGCCACCCCTTCAAATGCTTCGGCGATCCTCTGCGAGCATTCATAGCTTTCAGTGTGATACCAATGGCTGGGTCTTGGAGTTAGCTCTGCAAGGGCGGATAGCCCTGCGGATGTGAGCCTTGGCTGTTGCTTTTGTGGAGGAGTGAATCATTTTCTTGTAGGTCTCGCTGTATGTCCCTTGCTTACCGCCTGAGAGGACGCTGCAATGTTGCTCACTTTCCTTCCAAGCTCACTTTCATCAGATTATAGTTGTATAAACCACCAATTTTGTGTGATTTAATCTCTGGCAGAGTTGCTGGTTTTGTTATCAGTTATTATGGCCTATGTGAATTTATTCAAACTTCCTACAATATAAACCACTGCCTTTTTGTTTGTTTGAGTTGCTTTATTTTTCCTGGTAGAGAAATATTAGAAAATATCCCCTGAAAGAAAATTCTGCAAACATATTTTCTCAAATGTAGTGCTTCTTACCAATTGCAGCTGAGTATTTCGGTGGTCTGTGCTCTGATGTTTAAATGGCAAAGATTTTTCTTTATCTGACATTTTAATCAAATAAGAGACACGTAAGCGTTTTAATGAACAAATAAAGAAACATTGCTTTACTTTACAGGTTTAGTTTATGGTTTGCCTGTGCTCTGATTCGTCTCAGATATCAAGGAACAAAAAGATGCTTTGGTACATTGTTGTGTATGTGGTAAGAGATGGGTTTCCTTAGTGCTTATTTCAGAGCACAGTTAGGCTTCCACTGCTTTCACAGGGGAGAATAGTTTGTGCTTTTAGCTGAGTGAAAAAGCTGTGCTGCTATATGCTAGATGAGGGATCAATGGAATCCTTGAACAAGGTGATGCAGTTAACGTTTCTTGCAGCGAAAGATAAAAATAATTGGAACAGGCTTGAAACTTCTGTTTTTTAAATGGAAGGTGCGTCTTTGTGGTGTAGTTTCCAACTGCATGATGTAAGTACGGGCTAGCACCTGAGAAACTACATTTCAGTATCTAAAACACCAGGCTGAAAATGTTTGTACATATATAAATATCTTCTGAACATTCAGCATATCAAACAAAAAGCCTATAGAGGGCTTGGGAAAACGTTTGAAAAGAAATGAAGGCAGTTGTTTCATGGAGATGGCTTCCTACTGTGTGTCTGCAGAAACTGCTGTCAGCAGAAGTGCTGTTAGCAGCAGAGTGACAGAGTGGAGGCCTGGAGTTTGCATCCAGTGGTGTTTATGGGAGCGGTTTGATTTGTGATATGTATTTCAATTTCTTTGAGTATCTTAACTGCTACCTGTGGTATTTCTCTTATAATCTATATATCTTGGAATTCTCTCTTCCCTGCATGATTTTATTTGTATTTCTGGAGTCAAAAGAACCAAGTAAACAAGCAGTGCTTCCTATGTTAATGCTGTAGCACGTGAGAAATGACCTTATAGCTGTAACATGGCAGTGAGAGTAATGCAGTTAACTTTTATTCGTGCCTCTTTTGAATATATCTTATGATTTCCACGTTGTTTCTGCCTTTCTTGATGCTTGTTCCTTCCATGAGATGGGGGTGATGCTTATTTAACGCTCAGGGGATATTACGTGTGCAATTAATACAGCAAACATACTTCTGTCTTCAAAGAGTTGCTCTTTGAGTGCGAAATTCAGCTAGATTAATTATGCAGGGAAATAATTAAATGCTGTTTTGGATGTATGTATTGTAAGTGGCGGCTTTTATAACTTTAGGAGAAAAATACACCTCGGTGTGTGCAGCTTTGTTGCTCATCAGTTCCATGCGTAGCGGAAGGAAAGCAGCAGCTCAGCCTGAGGCTTGTTGTAAGCAGTGCTGGTGGAGCTGCTGGAAGAAGTCCTTGTTCACGTTTGTCGTTGGCCGTGCGTTTCTTTTTCCTTTCCATTCTGCTCCTTTCTGTTTTGCCTGTTGGAAACCCCCTGGATCTGGTCTAAGCCAAAAAGCCTGGCTTCAAAACCACCCGAAAAGTAGAGGCTGGGGGCTGTGAGAGCACAAGCACTGCTGCCAGCACCAGGGACAGCATAAGGAGACCGGCATCTTAGCTGGAGGAAAAAGCTGCTTTTTAGCGGCAGCTCGCTTCTAAATTTACTTAATGGGGTCATAAAACCTCAGGCTAAAGCTCTTCATGTAGATTAACGTGTCTTAATTGTAGGATGTCTCATGTTTGCAGTTGGTGGAGAAGCGCTTTACCCTGGCAGTAGTGAATTCCAGTGACAGAAGTACTGCAGAATGGGCAGGAGTCTCTGGTGGAAGTTCTGTCCTGGATGAAACAGGGCAGAAATTAGATGCAGTGGGAATGGAGCTGTTTTACCCATCGCTGGGCCTCTGAAGTGGCTCCTTCTGTGCCTCTTGGTGTTGAAGAAGGGATGAATGAACTGACTGAACTTTTGGATTGACCATTTTCTTCTTAAAATATTTATTATTTAATATATCAATTTTAATAATCGACAAGAACAAGATTGGTGCAAAATTAAAGGAGCTACAATTAAGTTTTTAGTGACGCAGTGTTGATAGGTGACTTCAGGCCGCTAAACCTCAGCCTTTGAAAATCAGACAAACTTTTTAAGGCAGTTTTGCTGACTGAAAGCCGACTTCAAGTTGTTAAATAGGTAACGATTGCATCACAGTGCAGGAACTGTGTTTTCAAAGTGATTGAAGAGCAGAATTCTTATTTGCAAGAGGTACCAACGTGATGTTTACCCTACTTACAGAATCACGTTTAGACAGGGAGCTTAAAAATTGATGCTGTTTTATTTCTTCCCCTAATTCCGGTGTCTTGATTATTGAATGCTTGCAAAATAGCTTGTGAAGCTGCAACTTTGCTTGTTGTTGTTCCTCAGGAGCTATTCTTTATAACTTTCCATTTCTATTATGGGGTTGATTCTTTTGTTTGTTTAATGCTATTGATTGTTGCTAAACAAAATGTAAATTGTCTTATCTAAAAGCAGAAATTGACCTATGAACTACTTTAGCTCTACCGGTGTTCTTAAGTCTTGAATTTTTTTTCCTCAATTCTCTGTGTTTGTCTTTTTACAATGACAGTGGTATTATTAACTTACACTCAGCATCTTCACCTTCTTGTGCCCTTATTTTCTTAGTATATTAACATGTGTCATTCTGCAGTGTGGTTGTTTAAGTTTTCTTTTACTTGTTCTGATCATAAACCGTACGTTCCGATTTTATTTTGTGATCTTCCCTTACTCATACGTACAAGTCTTTCATTTGCTTTTGATACCAGTGTGCTGGTGTTATGGTGTTACTGTTGAGCTTCCATTTCTGTTAGAGACCATCTTCCGAGGTGTAAGTAAGTACTTGGGACTGCTTGTGCTGTGCCAGTTTTTTGGGGTCTGTTTGCTTCTGAGGTCTTCCCAAATGTTGTATAGGCAAATGTAGGTCCGAGGTGTAACAGACTTGTGTCTGTAGGAGAATGACTGTGCTTATTTTATCAAAGAGAATGGTCAGATCAGCTCCTGGATAGGAAGAAAATAAGCTCATTTGGGGCAGAAGGATTAAGTTTTGCTGGAGGGGTTAAAAAGGGAGGTTTGGCAGAGTACACCAGCTTTTATAGCCAGAAGAAACCCTCCAGTGGGTACGGCCTGGGGCTAAAGGTATTGGGAATGGCAACCATGTGCCAGTGAGGTCTGCAGTAAGTCAGCTGGGAAAAGGATGGGAGAGACTTTTCTATTCTTACTCTTCCTGTGAATTATTTTAGAACAGATTTTCTCTTCTAAGCAGTGGTAGTTGTTGTCTGCTTTGGAATTCATGAACGTTTAATTTGTTTTCTTCTTGCATTTTGCTTTAATCTGCTTTGACTTCAAATAGGCTTCAGGATAACAAGCTTTGCCTGGGGATGTGAGAAAAGTAGTCAGTGGGCTGAGGAAACCTCAGCAAAGGTTGTGAGTCTGTTGTGAAGCCTTCAGACTGCAAAGGGAAGCCGTGTGTGCGACACAGACCAGCTGAAGCTCTGTCACGGTCAGGTCAGGAGGGGTGTTTGGGTAACCAGTGAGAACTGGGGCTGTTCTGTGGTGCATAGCAAGATCTTGAGGAGTACATCTGAACCCTGGAAGTTCTCAAGTTGTTTGTTGCTGCCAGTCAGTGTGAAAATTTGGTCTTGAAGCTCTTTTTGCAGGTAGCTGGAAGCACTCACCTCTGGCCAATACGGTGGGTTAAAATGGCTTCAAATGTTGTGCCTAAGCTAAGAAATGCAACCTGGCATGGATTGTGGGGCTCCTCTGTGTCTGTGGAAAGGGGGGAAGACAAAGGCAAACTCTGCTAATTCATAGCCATAGTGCTTATTGCAATCTAAAGGGACAATCTAAAGGGAAAGGCAACTAGGCATAGCAGCTTGTCTTTTGTGATGTCTCTGCTGCTCGTACAGCTGAGGACACAGACCTCGTCAGCATTTCCTCCAGCTGAAAATGTTGATTCCTTTTTCCTCCACTGCTGTGGTTTATTATTGCTTAGTTGGGGATCCATCACCTACGTAGTACAGTTCAAGAAAGTCAGAAGCAAACTGCTTTAGAGTGTGATTGCATCTGTAATAGGAAGTAATTAAGCTTAATTTTGAGACAATAGAACGCACAAATTAATGGGGGATAGTTATTTTAAATGTGTGATTTAGGAATTAATATTCTTAATCTCTTTGAAGAAATTAATAAAAAGAGATTCTTGGGTTTTAAGAAGCTTAATCCTAACATCTACTGAAGTGTAATTATTATATGAATTGCACTTTAAGGCGAACTTTTCATGTCTGTGGTGGGGAGTGTTTGGGTTGTACTGAAAAGCTTCTTCACTGACTGTAGTAGGGGTGCTGGTAGAAATGGCAGATGTGATTTGTCCTGAAGTGTTCTATCAAGCTGTTCAAAATTCTACGGTTAGTCATAAATATGTTTCGTATTCCATACAGCTTCTGTCTACAATAAAACAGTAATAATGTTAAACAAAAAACCTGCATGGAATTGTTTGTTGCATCTCTTAACGTTTTTGTTTTGTTTTTTTTTTTAAAGGGAGTGGGATGAGAGTAGGATGGATTTATAGCATGATAACGGGCTGAGAAGCATGCATGAGAGTGGATGAGAGCAGTGTGGTGTGCAGGCAGAAGCCCTTTGGACCTTGAATCCAAAGTATCAGCAAGTGTGGAGCTCATTGCTTTCCTTGAGGTTACCAGAGCTTAAGTGGCTTTGCTGATCTCAGCTGTTGTAAAGGGAGAAGTTGTCTGTAAATTACCTTGAATTGTGAGCTCAAGTACCAGGCTAGGTACTAACCCATAAATATGTTTCTTTCTGTCATGGTTTACTTGTTTTCTGTTGCAGCTTTGTCTCCCGTTTTGCTCAGAAGTACCAAGAAAGCCTCTTTCTTCTGTCTGAAATGATGAGAGGAGGCTTTCAGGTTTTAAGCTATGGCAGAAACTGGAAATATTTTGAAAAAGATAGCTCATTGCAGTATGATAAAACTGAGGAGGGGGGAAAATAAGGTGGGGAGAGCACGCAGCAAACTGTTAGTTTGTTTTAGAGATGGTGTTTTGATTTGGAAAGTCCTGGAACTAAAATGTACAGATTCTTATTGCAGAATATTGTAACAGCGTTGACGGCTATTTTTCATAGAGGGGCTTTAAACACCATCACTCAGAATTTCTTAGCAGAATAGCCTCATTAAAAAAAAAAACATAATAAATCTATCGCAGTGGAGCTCTAAGATATTTCATACATGTTTTTGTTTAAAATCTGTACTGTTTTAGCATCACGACTGAAAGTGAACAGCTTCAATCCTGGGCTTCAGTGGCAGTGCTGACTCAGCAGTAACAGATTGCATGCCACTTCCCTGCTTTTTGGCCTCCGGTTTAGCTTTATTCATACACCCCCAAAATCCCCCAGTCCCTCTCAGCGTGCTGCCCAGATCAGCTGTCCTCTGCAGGCGTGCGTTGTTCGTCTTTAAGAAAAAGAACACCTGTATAAATACCACTTCTCTTCCTTTCAGATCCTTACGTTTGAGACCAAGAACCCGACAGAGCTGGCTGAGCGCTTACGGTCTGTGTGTGGAAACCAGAGCAATGCTTATGCTCGACTGCTGGAGTACCGCCTGAACGCCTTGCGAGGGCTCTGGAACGCCCAGCGGCAGCTGGCATTGGAGGAGCAGCACGACCGGGAGAGCTCGGGGGATGAAGAAGCACTGGCCTTACTCAAACGTCAAGGCTTGTTACAGCAGCCTGAGCAGGCGCCCTTTACTTCACGAATGGGGCTTCTGCTGGTTTTTCCCCTCATTCAGTCTCAAAGTAGAACAGACCCTTCTCTCTGTAACATAACCGCTGAGGTGCTATTGAATTGCCTTCGAGACTGCCAGCCTTTGAGCTTAACTAAGGAGCCAGCTGACTGTCTCAATGGGATAGAGTCTTTGCTGTGCTCGTGGTTGGAAGAAACTTCTGCTTCAGGTCATCAGATTCCGTATAAGCAAAAGGAAAATGCTGCTGCTGCCCTAGTTGCCTTGGCTTGTGCAAGGTAAGGAAACTGGATTGAGATGATATTCATAGCATTTATACTTAAACGTAAGAATCAAAAATGATGTGCTCACGCTGTTGACATTCATTTGCTGCTTACTTCAGTCTTTTCCTAACACTTAAGTGCTGGTATGGGAAGGGTGAAACTGGCAAACTGAGTATTTATTTTTTTGCGTGTTCAACAGACGTAAAGCAGAAGGATCTAGGTTAGAAATGTGCATAGTCCTGCTTCTGCTGCAACGATCTGTTCTAGGAATAGTTCCAAATGTTTTTGTCATGGAGGAAATTTGTGTCTCTTTGCCCTTTGTACTGCCTTGTTAGTCCTGTAGCTTATGAATCTTTCTTCTTTTGGCTGTAGAAAGCATTGCTGATAAGATTTGGGACAACTCATTTCAGATTTCACTGTTGCCTTGTGCAGCATCTGGAGGTGTTTTTTCATTTGGTTGCCTCTGAAGAATTCACTGAGTATAGTTTGGACTATCCCATGTCCTGTGTGTGTTTAGCACAGCACTAGGTGATTTAGGACAAAATGGCCATCACAGCTTTTAATACAGATTCCCTCTTTTTATTGGTTTGGACTTGGGGAAGGGGACAGGACTACAGCATTTAGCTCTTGCACAGCAATCTCGGCCTTCATGTTTAATGTTTCTGAGATTGCAGCCTTGTCTGTCAAGTTTAACTCTGATTTAAGATGTTGAAATTCTCAGGAGCTGTCACAGCTTGCTTTAAAAAAAAAAAAAAAGTGTTTCCTCAAATGGAAAACACTTTATTTCTAGTGTCCTTGTTGTAATGAAGAAATTTACTTCACGTGGCAAATTATTTTGCACTGGCAACTACCTTATCTAAAAGCAACGTGCTTGAAAAAATACTTAGTAAGTTGGATTTGGATTTTGTGAAGAGTATGTATGTATATATATACACACATACATATTTAAATACATGTATAAATATATACAAATATATATACATACATTTTTTCCCCCGGATGTCAGTTTTCAGGAATTATGGCATGTTTGTTTTTGGTTGAATTTGTAAAAGCTAAATTTCCAGTAGTGCTTTTGAAATGGAAGTTGATTTTGTATTTCCTTTGCAAATCTCTCTTGCACTGCTTGTGGAGATGCAACGCCTGATGTCCTTTGTTTACCTGTGAAAGCCCTGCATTTTTCCTTTAAATATGTATGTTGTGCACTGGATACCCATTATAAAGAGAAAGTCTTCAAAATGAGATGATTATTGAGATTCCTGGTTGCAATCTTGTGTTTTGAGTTACTAAGAATAAAACAGCAGGGTGAATATGGATTTAAATAATTAATTGAGGTGCTTTGAAGTATTCAGCGTCAGTTTTCTTCAAGCTGAGGTTTATCTGTGAGAGCATGCAGCTGAAAATGGCAGTGGGGAAGATGTGGTTTGGGAGGTGGATGAGGAGATGGCGGCTGTTAGAGTTAAGGACCCATGACTGACCGTGTGTGACGGAAAGCAGAAGGCTGCTTTCAGCAGAGTGCTTGGTAGGGAGCTCTTCAGTTCAGCAGTCATGCTTCCGAAGAAATCGATTCATAAGCAGCTATTGTCAAACTAAGGGACTGTCAAGATTCCTGTTTTTAGCTAGGCTGTTGTGCCTGGAAATAAAGCCAGCACATCTTTCAGAAGATGACTTTTTTTTCCTGATACACTGACCTTTAAACAGAAACTGTAAAGTAGATATATTTTAAATACCTCTATTTCGGGGGGAGGGGGGGGAACAAAACAAAACACAACAGTTTTCCTCTTTTATGAAATCTGTGTGTCAACAGTTCTCTACAGAAAACAATTCAGCAGGCAAATGAACAAGCTATAATTAGAAATACAAACTCCATCTGTTTATAAATACCATGGTGAAATTTTAAAGCAGTGTATTTCTATGCAGGATAAGAAAGAATTTTTACTTGGGTTTAATTTTGCTCTAATAGCTCTCTGGTTCTTGTATACGTTTTGATCCATCACTTCAGAAGGGGGAGAGCTTCCATCTTTGAGTTCAATTACTTTATTTCTGAACACATGATAATAAACTCATTACTTTAAGTCTTTTCCATTTAACACAAGAAAGCCATCTCTGGGTTACATCTGCAGCAGCTCTTAGTAATGCTGTGCCTCAGTCCCAGGAAGACCCACATATTGTATCTGAAGATCTGAAAGTGCTCAGTCAGCAACAAGAAATATTGAAAGTAGCTGCCTATAATGGATGCAAACCTGAGGTGTTTTGTTACATGCCTAGATGGCTTTTACTGAACATGTTGTTTGTCACACTGTTGCTGATCTCCCTACCTGCATGCTGCTTCGTCCTCTTCCAAAAAGACAGTGTGACTTAGAGTGGCAGTTAGCCAGCATCCTTCTTCCTTTCTGTTACCCTCTCTTCCTCTTTTCTCTTCCTCCACAAAAGAATGAAAATCAACCAGAAAAGAAATGCAAATTAGAAAAGAATCTTGATGAAATATCTTTGCTACTCTCTCTTTATGGTACTGGGTATCATATTCTACGTAGACGCTGTTGTCTGTGTGCTTTCAGTCTTGTTTCAATAGACATCTTTAATTCATGTTTTTCTTATCCTTTTAGAGGGTCGCTGAAAACCTTTGTTCATACAGTGCATCTGTTACAGAAACAGACAGATCTAGGAACCTTGCCTGTGGCTGATGTGTTATACAGGTCTGTAGTGACTTTTCTAATTGTAGCACTTTTACCTCGGCTCTGATAAATGATAAATGCATTTACAGATAAATGTCTTTAAATGTAATGAAAATGCTTTCGGCTTTTTGAGAGCCGTAGCAAAGGTTGAAATTTCTTCAATTAAAGAAGGAAGACAAAGTCAAATCTAAAAGGATCCAGTAATTTGTTTGGTAAAATGCTCGTGATTCTTCTAAGTAGCTTATGTCCTCTGACAGAAGAAAATATGCTTTAAAATAAATAAAACTTCATCTAAACTTTTGATGAAGGTAGCTTTTGTTATGGCTGTTCTCTATGCATCTTACCTTGTTTTGTGCTTCAAGGCTGTTGCTTTTGGAGGGAGGTCCTGGCTCGCCTTCTTGTTTGCTTGGAGGGAAGCATATCGTGTCCTGGGGCTTTGAAGACATGTTACCTGCACCTGATGCCAACAGTAGCTCCAGCGGTGAAAATAAAGGTGAATTATTTTGTGTCTGTCAGTATTAGCAGAGGAGAAGAAAAATGCTTTTTGTGCTTATAGTTATTTAAAAAATAAAATGATGTAGGGCTGTTGAGTTGAAAAGGATTTCATCTTTTCTGTTGGAAGTCGTGTAAAAGCAGCTGCAGTATGGGTCAGGTAACTGAAAGCTGAGGGGTTTAGAAGGGAGAGAGAAGCCTGGTAGATAAGGAGTGGGAGGGCAGCAACTGCCTGGGCACTTTGTTGTCAGAGTCTGTACACTCAAAGCTGAACTTTTAAAGAACATTGACCCAATTGTATAGAAGTACTAAATGGCGTGTGTTGTTTAGCTTGTCATCTCAACTCTTATCAAGCTAATCTAACCGGAATACGTAAATGACTTTTTATAAGTTGGTTTGGGGATCAGATAAGAAAAAATATCTTGTTTTGAATTAAAATGAAGAGGTTGCATTAATCTTAGTGTAGCTTTTAAAATACAAGCTAGTAGGTGTCTGAAGAGTTACTTTGTGCTTGCTGCAGAGCAGAGGTGCCTTTTGAACTGCTCTCATGATCTAGGTGGAGCAAACCATCAAAAGCTGTAGCTATGGTGACCCTCCCTGATTTCAGTGGGAATTTTTCAAGGAGGTCAAACTGATTTTTGGACATCATCCCCTCATTAATCTTTCAGTGAGTGTAATTTATTTGTCATGTGCAGCATCCCTGTATTCAGTAGCTATCACTGGCAGAACGTGTTTATTTTTAAAAGTACAAGTTCAGTGCCTTTTTTTTTTCTTTTGTTTCCCTGGATGACTGTGGAGATTATGTGAATTTAAATAGGTTGACTGAAACGGTTTATTGACATCTCTGTTACAAGGCTTTGTCCTGTGTGTCCCTTCTTGGTGGTTAGTAATTACTGCTTTCTGAGTGACAGAGCTGTGGCAGAAATACATTTTGTCTTAATTTTAGCAAAGTTCAGAGGTGGAAGGGGCAATTTGCTGCCTGGAAGAGAAGTGTGGTATTGTACCAGGAATTAGATCAAGGCTCAAAATCATACTGCTCCTTTCCCACAAGCAGTATGTTGTGATAATGGCACTTGTCCTGAGCAAGAAGGCTCAGATAGGCATTAATCTTGCTTGTACTTGTGTGTTAGCTTGTACATTAATCTTGCTTCCAGTCCTGGATACTGAACATTACCTGTTGCAAAAGGAGAATTATATTCTGCTCCTTTGGATCATTCTGAAAGTGTTTAATAGCAGATGTCCAAGTTGGTTTATATTTAGGGAATTTTCCACCTGAAATGAGTTTTGTTGCTTAATTCATGTGTTCCTGAGCATGATGGTGGGTGTTGGCTCCTACTGTACTTATGGTTTTGAATAGGGTGCAGGAAAGCCAGTTTAAACCTATGGCACAAGCTTCTGTTTAAAATAGTACTAATAATACTAAAATTGTTTCAGTAAGAAGACAGGTGGTCTTAATGCTGACATGAGAGCACAATGCAGGAAATGGAAATTCACCAGAAATAGATGATGGCCACTTGAGTCATGTTCAGAACTGTACTAATGTCAGTTACTGTCTAAAAGAAGAAGCTGGCTGACCAGCCCCTAATTCCTGTTGGGATTATTTGGTTTCACTAGGAAATTAACTTCGTATTGTTTGGGTGAGTTGTGTGTAAGCCAAATGCCTCTTTAAGGGACGAAAGAAAGGTAAAGAAGTTGCAGTAGGAAGAACTGAACTTTAACTGTGTTACAGTATCTCTTAGAACTCTGAGTAGTAAACTCAGTGTTAAGAAAGTAGTTCCGACTTGTCAACTGTGGCCTCTTGTGAGCGTTCAGTGACTGTTGTAGCTTCAGCAGAAGAACAAGAACCATGGAGAATTTCTAGCATTGTTTGTTACATAGAAAATCCGTGCTCTGTTCTTTCTTTCTGGTTCAGATGCAGACTTAGGACGTTGTCTTGCAGCAGATGGCCTCTACCTTTATACAACAAATTCAGTGGGAAGAGGAATAAGCAAATTAGGATCTGGGTTACACGGTACCTTGCGGTAAGTGACAGCATAGACGAGTATTTGCTATTCTGCAGATCCATTTGGGGAAAAAAAAAATTGTTATTTTGGTCAGCCTTTCTCAGATGTTAGAAGTAACAGGACTAGAGCGCGTTCTGCGTTTTCACTGAGTGTTATTGTAGCATTTTGGTCTTCGCATCTGTGGCTCTTGAGAGTGTTTTCTCTGCAATTATAGGATAACTTGGTTGTAAAGGACCTTTGGAGACCAAGCAGCTCAGCCTCCCCTGCAAAGACATGTAGTAGCAGAGTAGCTGATGTTTCAGACGTATATATATGTATGTACATAAAGTTGATTTTTCTTTGCTGAGAGGGATGTAGCAGAGACTAGTTTTTATGTAGAGCTGTACAATTAGTGGGTTTGTAACTATTTGTTTTCTAATTACGGTATTCATTATATACATGATTAGTGCAGCTGTAACTAACAGTACTGCCTTGCTTCTTTATTGCTTAGAAGTCATGAGGTTTCTTATGGTTAAAACCTTTACAGTGGAAATTGATGACTTAAAATGGCTTGAATTTAAGTTCAAAGTTCTAGAATGTGGTTGTGAGTTCTTAGAAGAACAAACAAGAAGTGCAGAGTTTGAAAGAATTATAATGTGCTGCTATTTTTTTTTTTCCTCCTTTTGCCAGAGGTTTTGTCTACTGCCGAAATGAGGAGCTGGAGGCTGGGTGGGTTGCTTTTGGCAACAGCAAACTTCTTCATCGGCCTGTCTCTTTTGATAATAAGCCTCACTCCCTTTTCCAGGTTGTGGATCAGCATACCCTTCAGGTAAAAGGAACAGCTAGTATGTGCATTGCAGAGTTAGTGCAAGGAAACGTGAAGTTATAGCAGTCGCTTCTAACTCTAATTAGTGTGGTGCTGAAGTTTCTGCTTCTTGCTTTGTGAAGCTGCCTTTATGAAACCCCAGTCTAAAAAATTGCACTGCAGGAAACTTGTAAGTTGTTATAGATCTTACTCTTTCTTATTGTGTATGTGTATATGAACGCATGCATCTATCTACAGACATATAAAGTATTACTTCATGGTAGTAGAGTAAGAGACAGAACGTGGTATGGTCATATAAAACAATCAAACAGTAGCAAAAATGGACTTTGGCTTTAACTCAAGACATATGCTTCCTGAACAGCTCGTTATTCAGGTATTGTTTCTGATTTAATTGTATTCTTTAGTCGTCCTTGGTAAAATGAGTGCTTTGTTTACTTGGTGGTTTGGTTTTTATGTTGTTGTTTTTTGCGTTGTGGTTTTAAGGATGGATACACATGTTCACATCCTGTGTTTCTTGAAACAATGTTTGAATTCTCCTTTTCTTCCAAAGCTTCAGTCGTGTTTCAGAGAAGTTGCAGAAAGTGGATTTTTTAGCATGTGTATTGTGGGTATGCTTTCAGTCATTAAAGAGATGCTTTCATTTTTAGGTGTAGTAACTGTTTAGATCTGCAAGGGTTTGTATGCTGTAGACCCATTTGGCAAATATTGCACAGCTGCTCTTCAAAACAAATGCATGTCGTATTATATCCATCAAGAAGCTTTTTATGGGCTGGCTTTGTTTGATCTTATTAAGAAGCTGCTGATATGTGATAGCTATTAAGATGCTGTCCCTGTCTTGTAGGTGTGTCAAATAATCCCAATGCCAGTGAATCACTTCCCAGTTGGCAGTACTATGACCACCGTGCATCTTTCTTCAGATGGTACATATTTCTACTGGATTTGGTCTCCTGCAAGCCTCAATGAGAAAACACCAAAAGGCCACTCTGTCTTTATGGACGTTTTTGAACTTATAGTAAGCAAATTTAGGTGTCTTCTGTGAGTTGGTAGCATGACTGCTGTTCAATTAAGTATCAGCGTTCTCAAATACAGAATATTGGGTTATAATATTGATAGATGTAA
Source organism: Tragopan temminckii (assembly GCA_028571105.1). Taxonomy (NCBI): domain Eukaryota; kingdom Metazoa; phylum Chordata; class Aves; order Galliformes; family Phasianidae; genus Tragopan; species Tragopan temminckii. Next base: position 6,344,103 of record JAOWBP010004343.1, on the reverse strand, counting down.
TTTGAATAGGCCTTTATAATGCGTTTGCAGAATAACAAAACAGAAGGTGTATTGTTCAGTTCTGTCTTCAGAGGGCATACAGCTATCATCCTCACAGTAGGAATTGTATTATAATGTAAAACATACTTTATTATAGCTAGCAATTAAGTTTTATGCTAAGACAGCGTACTGAGATTTAAAGCATTGCATACAGTGGATCTGCTTCGTTCTGTTAAAAGCCAATCTGTTCCCACAAGTTGCAAATACATTGTTTTATCTGCTCTGTATTTTATAACCTGAAATGTTTTTACACTGTGTGGCAATCACTGGTTTTAGTGTAAAACCAAATGCATTTCAAAATGAATCTGGAGAATCATCTTTTTCTCTCAGTGGCCTTTGTTTTCATATATGTATGTATCTGTGTGTATATATATATATATCCATAAATGTGTATGCACGCTTACATGCATACATTTGTGTGTGTGTATTTTAACTTGACAGTGAAACACCTCAGTCTAAAGGCTTAAATAGGAAAGCGTGGAGCAGTTGGTAGGCATCTGGTATTGACAACTGAAATTATACATCTTTTTTCCCTAAGAAGTTTGGCACCAAGGTTTAAATCTGTATCCCTACCTGATATATCTTATTATTTGTTTTAGGTTATTTGTATCCTATGAACTTAATACCTAAAAGGATTTTTTCTTTTCTCCATTTTTAATAGGTAGAAAATGGTGTATGTATAGCAAATCCTCTACAGGAACGAATTATATTAATGCGAAAGGAAGGTGAATCTGCAAAGAGCATCAATGAGATGCTTCTGAGCAGGCTGTCGAGGTACAGAGCCTCCCCATCAGCAACACTGGCTGCTCTCACTGGCTCTACCATCTCTAATACTCTAAAAGAGGACCAAGCAGGTCAGAGGAGATTTTATTGACTGAGGAATTTTTCATGTTTTGTTTCTTAATGCATAATATCAGTTTGAGTAATCGCTGATTTCTTAGCAGGTGTCAAAAATTGTGTGCGTTTTTTCCATGAAAAGTCTTTGAGAGAGATGTGTAGTATTTGTTTCTTGTTTGAACTACAAGTTCCATTGCTCAGTTAATCAGTGATTGTGGAAGATGTTTAAGAAGAAAGAAAGTGGAGGAATACTGGTATATGTGGTGCCCTTTTTGGTTATGCATTCAGTTATAGGACTGGATTTATGCCATCTGTGATGAAATGGAAAAGTATATTCCTATGCTGCTAGTTTAACTGGACTTTGAATTGTTATGTAAAAATGGACTGCAATTTAGAAGATGAAATTCTTGCTTCCTAAGCAAGTTGAATGTTATAAATTTTGAAGTAATTTTGCTTTTTTGAGGTAGTTTGCAAAATTTTGGGGTATTCTCTTATGGATTTACTGAAACTACCAAGTTAGAGAATCTTAGGATTTTATCCAATTTGTCAATTGCTTCTCTTCTTTCATGCATACATCTGAAACTAAATGAGCTTGCTTTCTAAAATGTTCAACAACCAGAGGTATTTTCATAAAAACAAATTATACAGGACATAAATATTCTTACAGGGAAATTGGCAAAGATTTAGCTTGAAAAGCTATTTTAAATGCTGTATTTTGCCAGCTTACAAATAGAGTGCTAAAGAAGAATAAGCAGTTATTCTTGTCCAGTTCTTTAGTCAGTGCTCAGGAAAGTGTTGATCAGCTCTGGCAGGAGTTAGATCGTTATGACTGTATGCATTCCGTGTGGAGCAGGAGGACTTAAAATAGTAAATGCCTAGTGAATCTCAAATGGTCTTTTTATGTTTTCTTAAAGTCTCTAAAACTGCCTTCAATATGCACAGTACCATATGATTCTTAAAACATTCTATTTGTACTTGTATTTTAGCCTCATAAGTTTTCAGGCTGGAAGCAGAAATTGCTACCTTTATTAATTTTGAAGTCGTTCTCTTTAGTTAAATAACCTGTGAAATTGCTTATATTGTTCTGGGAATTAACACTGAATGTGTGGGATTATGAAGCTGCCCCTACACACAGCTTCTAAACGCTGCAAAATATAGCTTATATAAATTTCTGTATCAACTTATTTTAAGTCCCAAATAGCATTCTTCCTTGTTTGCTGCTCCTGTTAAGATTTTAATGTTATGGAGACACACATGCTGATTTGATTCCTGTTGAATATTTCAGCTGCTAACACGAGCTGCGGGCTGCCACTGAAAATGTTAAGGAAGACTCCAATATATACATGTGGAACATACCTGGTGATGTTGGTCCCACCCCCAGGTGGGTCAGGCAGTTCTGCAACACGCTCGCTCTTTGGAGGAACAAGTGCTTTGTCATCTTTAAAAAGTAAGTCAGATACATTTCTGGCAGGTTAAGTCCTTCATGATAAGCAATCAACTTGTCAGAAATTAATTGGCAACTTTGTTCTGTGCAGTTCTTGCTTCAAGCTTGGTGTTCAATATTTCGGATGGGCAGTTCACAAGCCGAGCAGATCTCATTGATGCTGCAGGGAGTTCACTTGGACGTGGTGCTCTAGTACCAGGACTTGGTAGGTTGATCTGTTTTCAAGAACTAAACACATCCCATCCTTAAATAGTTGGATTTAGGTTCACGGTGATGGATTCTGCAGTGAGGTTTTGTATCTGTAGTGAAATTTTGTCAAGTTTACATTTTTGAAAGTTCATAACTTCCTGAGGAGATGTCATGTTAGTTACTGCTACTGGAGACTTAATTATTTGAAACATCTGCACAGATGTATTATTTTTAACAACATTTAGAATATGCTATCATAGAACTGTTCCTGTCTATAGCCCATTTATCCCTTTACATTTACTGTTACAGACCTGCTTGTGTTTGTAAACCCTACATAATTAGGAGATAAGTCTCTAGGTTTAGCACTTTCAACAACTTGCATCATGCGGACTATCAGTTTTGGTTAGAACTATTACCAGTTAATCACAGGGCACTATTATTAAATTGCTGTGTCACATGACAGATTTTTTTAAGCAAATAAATTAGATTTATATCTACTATAAAGGTATTTTAGTCTGGTTTTTGGTATGATTTTTAATTCTAAAATTTGGTGTGCAAAATGTTTTCCTCAGGTGCCTGTTATGATACTATGAATAACATGATATGGACGTGCTCTAATGATTACATTGACCAGTGGTGTAATCCTGGGAACCAGGCATTCCACTGTGTCTGCCAGAGGCTGGGAGTGAGCCACGTCATTACAGAGCCCAAAGGTGAGCTAAACCTACAGATGAAATATACAAGTACCATAGAATAAATGCTTAGAAACTGCCTTCTGAAACTTTCTATTAAAACATGAGTTAAGCCTTGGAAAAAGTTCCTTGTTTGAGTTGCCTGGTCTTTGGTTTAAGAAAGTGAAAACCAAATAGAGACAAACTTGAAAGCTTCCAGAATGTTGCTACCTTTATCACATTAGCGCAGATAACTCTTTTGTTTATAATGTGGGTGGGAGCCCTGATGTTAGAGATAATGATGATAATAGAAGGCATTTTAGAATAAAATTCTAGCCCTTTAGACAGTGTTTAAACTGATTTTCTTCTCCTAGGGGATGCAACAACCACAAATGAGGTTATTAACCAGTTACTGCACCATGTTGGTGCCATGTGTATCCACCAACTCAATCTGCTCGCAGCCAGCAATAATCTTCCCATAACAAATTTCCTGGGGAAGCAGCATCCAATCGAAGCACATCATCTCAGCAGTATCTGTGACATTATGGAGAAAGCTATGGTGAACGGAGATACTTGTATAATACGCTGCATCCTTGTTGTCTTCCAGGTACAAGGATATCTTTCCTCGTAGCTTGAGCGTGCTAATTGAAATGTAACTGCCACCTTTACAGATTAAGGTGAAATACTGAGAAGTTTCTTATTTACTTCATTTCTTTTCTTCTGCCAGGGGATAGAAATAGAAAAATGGCTTGTTGGGCTGCAAGAGTGCTAAAGTTTGGAAATTCAAATTCCATTTTTGGCTGATGCTTTTTAGCAACCTAGACAAATATTCTGTGAAGCTGACTACAAAAAATGAGGTGACATGGATGTAGTTTACATCCAGAGATGTAAACTCTGAGTTACAGAGTTTTTAGAGTTGTTGTTGAATTTTTTTTCCTAGGTGGTTTTTAAATTTTTCTTCAGCCCACAAACCGAAAGAAACAGAGACATTGTGAGAAGGTCGGGCCTATTGCTTTGGCAGCTGTTGATGGCACCAAGGGACCAGATCTGTGCAGAAATTCAGAAGGAAGTTTGCCTGGCTATAAGGTAAACATCTGCCTCATCAAATGCATCTTAGATGCTTTATAATGTTAAGTGGCTGAATATTCAAGATGTATTCGGTAATTATATTTTAATACAAGAAAATGTGGAACAGCTTAATGTGATGATAATTACTTTAATCTGTATTTGTGGAGAAAAGCAAATAAATTGTGTTTGAAATGATCATAGTGTATTAACAGGTAGTAATCCTTTTCTTGCCATACTTCGTTTGTTGCTTTTTATTGAATAGCTTTTGGAGTTATTTCTTTAGTGCTCATTATAATATAGCTGCTTAATTCCAGCAAGGTTTTCTCCATTTCAGGGGCGAGTGAAATATCTTCAGTGTTTAGTTTATATAGTTCATTGGTGCTCTGGAGAAGGTAATGCCAGGGTTGTTAGTTTTAGATCAGTATTTCAAATGACAGCATTGGAATTCTCCCACGCAGAGGGAATGCCAAGGGAAGCAGAGTGAGTAATACTTAAGGAATGCTGTAAGATTGAAGGTCCAGGTTAAAACATGGGCGGAGTAGTAAGACTGTCTAAAGAGACAGATTTAAGCTTAGAAAATGGGAATCTGTTTTGGAAGAAGTATGGCATTATGTTTTGGGGCTGGCACTTCAAACACTTAAGCAGGATGGCTGCTTTAGCTTCACATCATGTTAGCTGCTGCATCTCTTGAGCCTCATGCTGTGTAATTTCCTTTCTGTGACTTGTCAAAAATAGCAGAATGACTAAGTGTAGGAAAGGTAGTGAGAAGTGTGATTGTATATTATGAAAACGAGAGAACATAAATCTCAAGGACAAGGAATGCTGTCTCAAATGTCTTAAGCACAAATGTAATCTGCTTTCAAGTGGGAAGTGCTCCAAAGGTTGAGGAGAACATTATCTTCTGACGATCAAACTGTGTTTTTTCTTTCTCTTGGTATGCGTGTGTGCTATCCTCCAATGACTTGTATAAAATCAGAGATGGGGGGGAGTAGGTAATATCTTTTTCTTTTTTTCCTCCTGTCTCTGACTGGGATTCAGATATCAGTAGAACCCTCAAACGTAGTTTGCAACGTATGGTAACTTTTCCTGGTGTTTGAATCACATCATCAACATGAGCCAGAGGTGGGAAGGCTAGGAAGGTCACAATAATCTTTTCTCTCAGAATAAAAAACATACCATTTTAATGACATACCAGATGTAGTGGAAATACTAAGTCACAGACTGAAGTAGTGATTGAGCACCTGGTGGGAAGGCAGGGCCAACCCAGGGGGAGCTCAGGTGAATGCAATGTACCTGAGTGACCAGAAGAGGTGAAGACAGGATCCACCCATTCCCAGCCCTTATTTAAGGGTTGGCAGTGGAGGTGAGGGTATCTCTTGTTGAGATTCCTGCACGTCTGAGGCCTTCCAAAGATAAGCAGCTCTTTTTTTCATTTCTGTATCCCTGGCTGCTGCATTTGGGCTCATTTTCATTTGCTGTAGCCAAAGACTTTGCCACCCTACTATTGCCAAACCATTATAGGATTACACTAGAGAAATAATTAGGAAGGGGAGTGGAGGTTGGGGATGTTTTGGAAGGAAAGAATTCTGTGTTATATTTTCAATGGTTCAGACAGTCTCAAAATACTGTAGTTACTGTGATCTTCATTTCTTTCTATGTTGGAAGAAGCTATTGCCTGGTAATTGTAAATGGTGTCAGGAACTGTGCCAGAAATCTGTTCTGCTTTTTCACAAGTCCATTGAGATTTTGTTCATTCTTACGTATGTTAACTAATACTTTTTTTTCTTTAGCTCTGGTTTAAATATCCTGTATCCTGGAGAAGCAGAAATCAATAATTTATTGAAATTGGTCTTAACTGAAGGTGAGAATCTTTTATTGACACATGAGAGTTTGTGTTTCTAATTGAAAATAAAATACGAAAACACTTCTCAACCTTTTGAGGGAGACCAGTTCAGAATATGGAGTACTGGTGTGTTTTGAACTCAGGCTGTTCTAGGAAATTGCAGAATGCTTCAGTTTCTGAAGCTGCCTTCTGAATGGTTCTGTGTGTTTGGGGTGCAAAAGAAAATTTGTCTCACTCAAGGAGCTGCTTGAAGTTTGAAAGTTTTAGATCTGTTGTCTGCCAGTGTGAATGATTTTTTTCTGGTCTAGCTTACACTTTAGAACCATTTAGAAGTTTGTTACCTGACAGTTACACAATGACCAGAAGTAATTTTAGTCCTCATTAGAAAGGATATTAATCTTTCTACCTTGAGCACAAAA
>JAOWBP010004343.1:6283435-6334092 GCA_028571105.1 Tragopan temminckii | reverse complement strand
TGCTTAGCACTTATTGTCTACAGAATTTAGAATCAGGCTCTCCATGACAGAACTACTGGCACTAATGACCAATGTAATAATAGAAACTATTCAAATTGATCAGTTTTCAGTCAATGGCGGTGGTATTTATGTGGAATAACTGAAAACAAACTAATTTCTCGGCTGACAATGTCCTCATAAGCTGTGTGTGCTAGAAACCTGGTACACATACTGAACAAACATTTGTCTTGGTGGGGACTTTCATCCCATCCAAATGGAAGCTTATCGTTTTCTGGGTAATTATTAAACGCTTGATTTACTGTCTTCTGCTTTGTTGTTTAATAGTTGTCAACAAAATTGGGATGCTAACACGTTGGAGAAATTGTAATGTCATCAAGGTTCTAATAGAGATTGGTTTTTTAAATGCAATGTAAATGCTTTCTGATTTCTCAGTCACTTGCTGTCTGTTAAAAGTTAAACAGATCACTTGGAGTAGTAGTGATTCTGTATGTTATAAAGTAGTTGTTACTATGTAACCTTGATTATTTCAGATTAAAAGGCCTGGAACAAATTACAAAAGCTACTATGCTTGGTCATCTGCTTCCTGTCCTTCTGACATCTCTGATGCATCCAAATTTGCAAACTCTAACCATGGCTGATGCCTTGATGCCTCAGCTGGTGCAGCTGGTTCTCTATACAAGTCAGGTATGGCCTTTGTGTCAGCAGTTGTCTACATGGTACAAAAGATGTTGCACACGTGTTCTAAGACACTTTCTGCAGGAAGTGATGCACAGATTACAATTAAAATGCTCCACAACTCCAAAAGCTGATGTATCAAGTAATCATTAATTGCCATTAAGAACATACGATATAATTCTTAGTAATAAAATCTTAGTGATTGGCTATTTGCATGTTGCTAACATTGTATGTTTTGTCCTGCAGACTGCACTGCTGCTTAAAACTCAGTCTCCGGTTTTTTCAGAACTGAACAGTTCTCCCAGTGGTGTGTCAGAACAGAAAGGGAAATTGTTACATGATGAGAGGTGATTTCACATTTGAGTCTTTTTCATGGGATAACCCATTAACTGTAATGCTCATTTGACTGTTGCTGTGGGATAAATCTTAAAACGGTGATCTAAAAGTAAATACAAATAAGAAGTCAGTTCTGCAATGGCCTGTAAGGCTGACTGGAAAATATAGAAACTTTATAAAACAGAAGTGGTTCATTGTAAAATTGCCTTCCAGATAGAATTCGATGGTTGATCTCTTCAGGATGTTTGCACGGTGTTTGGTTTGTTGTTTTTTTTCCTCAAGCATTAGGAGTTAGTTCTAAATGCTGCTCCTAGAATAGATTAGGTTAAAGGATGACCATCATGAGAAGATGAGTCATGAGGTGCAGTATTGAGATAATATCACCTAGGGATGGAAGTGGTTTAATTTATAGTGAGAAATTGAACAGTTTTAAGTTCTGCGTTAAATTCTTGTCTGAACTCAAAGCTGTACTATATTTCCTTAGGACAGAAAGATTCAGCTAAATTGAATAAAATATGCTTATGTCTATTTGCAGTATTACAGAATGTGCAGTATCAACATGTGATAATGTACGATATTCTACATGAAAACGCCAAAGTTTTTTTCCCTTCCCCCGAATTCCAACCTTCAGTGAAATAAAGTATATTTTGTAGCAGTATAAGCAACTTTGCTGGTCCAGAGGGTTTTTTTTTTTTAGTATTGACAATCATATGTTAGAATCTCTATATAGTTTTGTTTACTTATTGTTTATGCTTTCCAGTATCCAAATTAAGTGTACCAGAGGGAAGAGTTCAGATGTGATGAGTTGGAGTTAGCAAAGTTATTTCTAATATAGAGAGTTCATGGTGTTTAAATTCAGCACGTTCTCTGTATCAATACAGAGAGGTGTTTCCAAATATTGTATAATTTGAAGTTTGAATATACAGCACAAACCCACGCGTGAATTCTAGGACTAATTTCTCACTGTTATTTCAGAATGCTGGAGGAGAAAGAAGAGCCAGGTTTTCTTACAGGCTTGAAGATCCCTGCTCCTTGGGCTGCTGGGAAGACTGTAGAAACAGTTCATCCAGTCAGGGATAACTATAAATTTAAGGAAACTGTGCACATACCAGGAGCCCGCTGCTTGTATCTTAGATTTGACAACAGATGTTCTTCACAATATGATTACGATAAGGTAAGCCCATGCCAACTATATTCTTTTCTTGTGTATTGCTGTCAGCAGCGCTTCTTTTTCATCTTTTCTGCCTCTTGGCTTTCTGGGTGTTTTACTGCTAGTGGTCAGGATAGTGAAGGAGGTTTCTATTGACAGAAGATTAATGTATACTGTAATGTCACAGTCTGCTTGCTTTTATGTTCTGAAGTACAGGGATGCTGAGGGGTTATTTCTTATGTTGCACAAATGTGAATAACTTCTCAAAGGAGTTCTTGAGTTTCATCTTAGCGCAGAGAAGACTAGATTTAAGTAAGTGTTATAATGTAAAAACATTAACGTGAAGAGGTACTGAGATGGAAGATAAATGATTCCTATTTCATTTTTATTATTCTTATAGAAACAAAAAAAAGTATGTGCCTGATTCCTCTGGTATTGGTTCAGAACACAGTAACCAATGGTTGTTGATTAGCAGTGAGAATTTTCTTTTAAGAGTTAGACTCTATTTATGACAAATATTCACCACAGATGTCAGAAATGGTAGTAATTAGATACTGAAGGACGTACTTGCTCCAGAGGTACAGGCTTTTTTTTTTCCTTTCATAACCAACTCTTCCAGCTTTTTTTAAATGCATTTCATGATGGCTCAGATTCTCAGGGTGCCTTCTTATTCTTATTGTTCAGTTTTCCTTATTAAAATTTAAACTAGCTTTGTAGATTAGTACAGGTTACTTAAATTGGGCAGAACTGGAATAGTTACTTTTTTTGGTGATAAATGGCTTGTTCACATGAATTAATATAAGTGCTTTCAATTTCAAGAAAGGAGTTGATAGCACTGTTCATTTTTTTTCCTTAAGTAATCAGAGATACTTGTGCAATTTTCTAATTGTTGCCCTGTATTCCTCAATACTGCAGATCAATATCCTGCAATACTGACACTCTCACTGTCGCTCATGACTGGTTAAGTTCCTCCAGAAAACTTTGGGCCTCATCATGTTCCCAGTGAAGTGGCTGATGAAATACCAACTTTGATGGGAACAGGATCAATCCCTCTGTTTTAAGAGAGGCAGAGTGTTCTAGTTGGCTCAGCATGAGGACTGGGAGTTAGGATTTTTCCTGGTTGTGCTGCTGACTTGCAGTGTGACCTTGGGGACAAGTCACTGAACTTCCTCTCTGCCTCAGTTTCCCCATCTGTAAAATGGGGATAATAATACTTGCCAACTCCCCTCACAAGGCTGTTGTGAGGATTTGTTAATGTAGATAAAGCGCTTTGAAAATATGAAGCGCGGTGTAAGTGCTAAGTATTATTATTATTATTAGATTTTCTTGTTTTTCTCTTACAGTCTAACAGTGTATTTTATGTTTTGAAGTTGGTGATCTATGCTGGTCCTAACACAAACAGTAGGAAGGTTGCTGAGTATGGAGGCAATACACTGGGATATGGCAGCCGTAGTGTCTTAGGAACCGGTTGGCCGAAAGACTTAGTAAAGGTACAGTATTACAATCCCACAATATTCCACATAAACAAATCCTCTTTGGAAATCATGTCAACTCTGTTTTAACCCTTTTAGCAATGAAGTCCAAGCTTTTAAGTGTTACGATTTTCCATATCAGAGCTCTTCTTAAGTGGGCTGCTGTTTCCAAGGACGTATCCATGAACTTGTCCATCTGTTGCGTGTGATGCTTCTCTTTGAGCTTATCTGTTTTACTTACTGCGTCTTACTGGAATTCATTAGAGGTGTCTTCCAGTCCTGCAACCTCTGATGACACTGCTGTTCTCATACATACATCTTCGTAGGTTGAATTCTGGCCCGGTCTGAGGCAGTGCATGTTTTCTTAGGGTTGTTATTTTTTCAGTTTTTGTTGTTTAGGTTTGTGGGTCACCTTTAACAAGTGGCAAATGTAACTTTCCAACCATTTGTGTTGGGTTTTAAAGTTACATCAAATACTTTTTGCGGTATAAGTTAGATTTTTAAAATGCCTCACACTTGTCAAAACTTCAGTATTTCAAGAGTTTTGTAATACATTCCCTCATATTGTATGCCATGTGTTGGTTCTTTTCTCACACATTTGTGCTCCTCTGTTGTCCCATGTGAGAACTGAGCTTATATACATAACAAAATAGGATTGCCAAAAGAAGAACAAGAAGTAATGATCTGGAAGACAACCCCAGGCAGTTGTTCATAATAATGGGATTTTGGTGAATTTTCAGGCCTTGATTCTTTGTGATGTTCTTTTAGCAAAATCTTCTTCTAATGTCTTGACATTCTCCTCCTTGAAGAGCTTGGCTGTCTTCCCACCTTGCATGATTTTTGCGGACAAATGAAGAAAGCATTTTGATGAAAAATGAGGCTGCATAACATGAGCTGACCCAATAAATTCTTCTTGTGATTCTCCCACAACTTTTCTTTGTTGCTTTACTGTGCTTAGCCAGCAGCAAAATTAAAATCACATTGTCCACTAAAAGATGCTCTTACAGAAAGGAAATATATTTTTTAAATCAGAGTATGCAATTAGAGATAAAAGAAATACCTAAATAATGTTCATTAAAAACATTAGTCTGTAAAATAAGCCACTTTTATGAAAAGCTTGTTTGTTTGCCTCAATTCTTAATTAAATCTCTTGTTTGTTTGTTCTTTTTTTTCCTTCCTCCTCCCCTTCAAAATTTTAAGGTGGAAGGAGATACAGTCACCTTCTCCTTTGAAATGAGGAGTGGTCGTGAGCACAACACTCCAGACAAAGCTATGTGGGGCTTTGCTTGCACTGTTCGAGCACAGGTACTCAAACATGACAGGTTCAGCTTAAATCTATCTTCTGTTACGTACTTGAGATCAAATAGAAATGTACTTAAAAACTGAGGTTAAATGTTAAAATTTAGAACAGTAATAGCTTACTTATTTTGGACATATGTTTAAGCGTATAGGATCTAAGTTTTGGCATCCTTAACTAGAGGTGCACTTTGGCATGTAACATGCTGAATGTTTTATGAAGACAGTTATCACCAAATTTGTGTCTCATGTCATTGGCACTGGCTTGGATGAAGTCTCATTAACATCCATTGCTGCTTATAGATGAGACTTTCTCTACAGAAATGGTGATAATGATACCAGGCTATAAAGAAGAGTGGGGGGAACTTGAATCCTGCTACTGAGGAGTTAGGACTAAGTCTGTGTGATGAGATAGTCAGGCCAAGGACTGGCTGAACCAAAACCAACTTTGCTGGTGTTTTTTTTTTTTCAATTTATTGTTTTGAGTCACTCTTAATATATTGCTTTTAATCATTAAAGCATTTTTTCAGTATATCTCCCCATAAGATATACTATTTTGAAATATGCGAGGGAAGGATTTTGTGGTTGACTGATTGGTGCAACTCATTGCTGTTCCTACTGCAGGAGTCTTCAGAGGACGTGTCAGGAGGCCTGCCCTTCTTAGTTGACCTTGCACTTGGCCTTTCTGTGTTAGCTTGTTCTATGCTTCGGATTTTATATAATGGACCAGAAATTACCAAAGATGAAGAAACCTGTCAAGAGCTTCTAAGATCTAAACTATTACAAAGGTAAACAAGCAAAAATTTTATCTGACATTCCATTTTCTGAAGGAAGACTTTGTAGTTGTGCTCAAGTCCTGTGTTTAAGGTGTGGTGCAGAGTTTGTTCAGTGGTTCTGTGTTGCTCAAAACTGAGGAAATATTCTGTAGAGTAGAGGTTTCCTTTGGAGTAAGGAGAAGAGTCTGGGATGTGTGGCTTTCATCAAACTTACAGTGTTATGAAATAAAGCTGTGTATAAGTCTTTGTAATGTTTTTTTCCTCTAATGCTTTTTTCTGAATGAGGAGGGAGATTTTGAGGGGGAAGAAAACAGAATCCACATCCTTTTCTTGTTTGCTTATGTTTTCAGGTGCCAATGGCAGGTGGAAGCTAATGGTGTAATATCTCCAGCCCTTACACCAAGTCCTTCTCCACTGCCTCTTACTATAGATGAGGACAGAGAATTTACTTATCCTTCTGATGTGCTGGTGCCTCCCATTGGACACTATTTTGATCTGCCTAGGATTAGGCTGCCTCCAGGAATCATGATAAAACTCAGGGAAATTTCTGGACGTGCTCGGCCTCAATTTAGACCTAGCATAAAGTAAGTAGTCATTGCTTTATTTTTCTAAGTTGGTTTTTGTTTGAGATGTTTGGTACCAACGCAAGTATTTATTAAAAAATAAATAAATTGCCTGCCTGTCATCTTGGTGGTGTGCATCTGATATGCTGTAAATACCTGTCTGTGAATGCAGTGTTTAGCAAGCTGTAAATGTGAGTTGTCCAAGTTTGTCTGTTATTTTTGCTTAATCAGCTTGGCTTTACCTCTAACCCTAGGGAAGTGATTCAGCCCGAAGTAATGGAGGAGATGGTAGTTTCATGTGTGATTAAACATTTGAATTTGGTTGATGCACTCCAGTCCCTGATAAACTTCCAGTATCAGGAAGAACATGCTGAAGAATATGATTTACTTTGTAAAATTATGGGAGAGACTTTTAAGAAGCTAAATGCCATGGAGAGACAATTACAGGTACAAAACTATACAAATAAAAGGTTTTTTAGTTTGTTTGAGAATAAAGGTGTATTAGGAACATTTTAGAAATCTAAAAATGCGAAAAGTACTTTTTTTCTTTATAGAGTCCTTGTATTCCTTAAGAATAGGTATCTGTAGTGTTATTTATTTCTTTAGAGCGTGGCTGAGCTGGAACAGAAATGGCAGAGTGAGGTCGATGATGCCATGCATGGGAAGCTGGAGAACAATGTTCCCTTCTTCTATGATTATCACTTCAATGAGGTAAAGCATTGTGGCTGCTGTGTGTGCTCGTGCTTCTTACTGCTCTCTCAATACGCATTCATTCTTTTCCTTCACTTTGATTAGAGCAAGATGAAAGAACTGGAACTTCTGTGTTCTATGAAGGAAGTTTCTTTTGATGGAAGTGATCTTGAGAATGTGGTCCTGGCATTAAGGTTAGTAGCTGGATGCTGAGCAGACCGTGTTTTAAGTAGTTGCAAAGTTTCTGTGAGTTCTGTAAGAAAGTGTGCAGGGTTGAAGTTGCATCTGTGCATAAAATGCTTAATGAAGTTGGCCTTATCTCAGTAAATCTCTGACACTTACCAGCTGCTTTTTCACACCATTGTTAAATGTTTTCAAAACAATTACTAAATTCATTGGAAGGCTTGGAGACTTAAGGGGAGAAAGCAATCTTTGGAAACGAAAACATTCAAATGAACTTCCAAATACAAATGCAAATACTTTTAAATTTAATTTTCCTGCCTAAATACATTAATATTAATATCTGCAGCTATGAATACTAATGTAACAAATTGTCTAGTTATTACCTTTTTCTTGCTTTGTAGGCATAAATAATATTGTGACACTGTCTTTAAAATACTTTTTCTCGTAGTATTTCAGAAGGCATTACAATGTAATTGAGTAATTCTATTTTCCTTTATCACCATCTCAGGGAGAAGTTCTTTCAAGAGGTGAATTCACTGATACAGAGGACTTATCACCCCCTAGCAAAAACAAAAGCATTAGTTAAAAGCTTGATGAACAGGGCAGAGCTGTTGCTGCATGTCACTATTGCAGCCCAGTCTGGTATCACAAGAAGTATATCTGGAACCCCTGCAGAGACTCCAGGTAAATATCTCACTACTAGTATTGTACTTTTTTCTTATTTTCCTCTGTCTCAAAGATATAATTTATTCTTCTTCTTCTTTTCCCTCAAAATTGAACTGTATTTACTTTTTCAAATTAAATAAGCTCTTCTATAGTAAAATAGGTTGAGCTTTTGTTTTTTTGTTGTTGTTGCTATGATGATTTTCAAAAGCAGTTTGTAAATAACCTACTACACCAAGAGTAATGTACTTTCATATTATGTAATATTGCAGCCTGTAAGTCTGCATCTGAAACAAAGGTGATATCCCATGCAGTGCGCCAGCCCGTCTTCCTTCGCAGTATGTCAGCACCATCTGACTTAGAAATGATTGGTAATGAAGATATTGAGTTTGCTCGATCAAGTCAAAGGTATACAAGGCTTTATTCAACTAAGCTGCTTCACAATAACGTGGCTTGTGTTGGTAAAAACATTATAAACTTTGCAAGCATATCACTTTGTTTTTTTAAAGATGGTGTTAACTATCTGTTCTCATATCTAATATTGTGTATGCTTGTAGGCGGCGCCACGTTACCAGCCACAGAAGTAGCTCTTTCACTCTTCTGCAATCACTGGCCATTGAGGATAGCAGAGATAAACCTACATACAGCGTCTTACTGGGGCAGCTCTTTGCTTTCATTGGAACTAACCCTGACCAAGCGGTATGCCCTTCCAAACCTGCTAAAATGTCGTATTCTTGAATTCAAACTCCTGTGCTGAGGAGAGGTGTCTTGCTTGTGTCTCATTAACAAACCAATGCCGTAGGTATCCAGCAGCAGTTTTCTGCTCGCTGCTCAGACGAGGTGGCGGCGTGGGAACACGAGGAAGCAAGCCTTAGTGCATATGAGAGAGCTGCTGACTGCGGCTGTGCGGGTTGGTGGGGTGACGCACCTCGTGGGCCCTGTGACCATGGTACTGCAAGGAGGACCGAGGTTTGTCTGTAGCTCTGAAAATATTTTGGTCTCTGTAGGAAATGGCAAATTGCATTGCATAAGACAGACTGTGAGAAGTGTCTCAAAGTTGAGAGATCAGGTTTGCAGAACTAAGCTTGTAACGTCCACTTGCACTGGGCTTTGTAGGATGAAAAACTTCCTAAGTGCATTTATTTGGCAGTAGATTTTTTTTCATTTCATGCTGAGATGATGCCTATGGGTATAGGATATTATCTTGGCTGACATTAAATTCACTTTAATTAGATGCTATTAGTAAATGTAGCCAGTACTAATACTGTGTCATCTAAATTTGCTAAATGTTTTCCAAGTATTTTGTTTGTAATCTGACTTCAGTCATATTTTAGGTAAAAGTCCCATACTATCTTGTTTACATATATCTCATATTGGGGAAAAAAAAAAAATAATTTGCAGTTTATTTCTAAATATTCTTTGGGTAATTCATAATATATCTTAACTTTTGTAAAGCTATGCTTGGAAGTTTGCTTTATTTAACTTAGAAAACTGTTATTTCAAATGTCTTACCACCAACAGAATTGAAGAGCTGACGTGTGGTGGGATGGTGGAACAAGTCCAGGAAGCTTTTGGGGAGACTATGACATCCGTGGTCTCGCTGTGTGCTCGCTACCCCATTGCTTGTGCAAATAGCATCGGCCTCTTATGCACTATACCTTACACAAGGTATGAAATATTTCATACAGAAAGGAAAGGATCTGCACTTGTCCTTATTAGATTTTTACCTTAAGGGGAAACGTTATATAGTATAAATATATTTCTCCTTATAAAAAATAAAAATAAAAAATCTGAGAACATTCTGCTAGATTTTCTCGGAGTATAGGATTTTATGCAGTGAGGGGAAGGAAGAAATAAAGCCATCTAGTTCTGCAAAGTAATTAATTGCTGAGTTATGAGTAAGCTCTTGATTCTTTTTGGATCTATTGTTATTAACTGGAAAGTTACTTTGGTAAAATCTAAATTTCTCTCCTCATACAGGAGTGAAGAGAAGTGTTTGGTACGTAGTGGCCTGGTACAGCTTATGGACAGGCTCTGCAGCTTAAGCAGCCAGACAGAATCCAGTTCAAATGAAAAACAGACCAAGAAGCAGAAGGTGGCCACCATGGCTTGGGCTGCCTTTCAGGTGCTGGCCAATCGCTGTGTTGAATGGGAGAAAGAAGAAGGTAGGAATGCTGCCAACTGGACTTATATTGGTTATGTTGGTGTGCTTTATTGTGTGAGTGTGAGAAGTGATGTAAATGTGGATTTAAAATAGTGTTCTCTCACTGCTGACTTAATGGCTTCTTTGTTCCTTATACAAATGGATACAAAAATAAGTTGGCTTTCTTGTTGGTGTTCTCTGGGGTTTTGTGGGTTGTTGTTGTTAATTCTTCTGTAGTCTGAGGGTTCTTTTGTGTTCTTATTTCTTTGGGTAATTGTTTCTGCTTCAGACATGAAGAAAAACTTGTTATGCAGTGTATCCATTTTTCCTGCATAAAGAGAACTGCGTTTTAACCATGCTCGTAGGAGTGTGTATGTGCTGTGGGTAATTTCATGTCTGCCACTTGGCTCTGCCTGGATGTGACAAAGAGCCCAGAGACCTTGTGCAGTCGTTTGTGTATTTCTCCTGTTTGGGGATTCACACCATGATATGCATACATTTATAGATATATGGCTATTTCCTGATTGGATGCAAAAGTTGTATTTGTTGTATTAAGCTTTGTTTTTACTTTAAGTTGTGATGTTTTATGTCTAAATGTGCTGTGGCCAAACAAAAATACATTACTATATTCAGTGTATGGGAAAGGAACTTGTAGTTCTGTACTTTTGTTTTTGTTATTTATAACTTTGTGCTCTTGAATTACTGTTAAAGGTGGTTCAACAGAAGCTGTTCATTCTGGTCTGGCTCGTCAGGTCTCCAGCCTTCTTACCAATCACCTTGCACGAGCTACAGAGTGTTGTGGTAATCAAGCTGCAGGAAATGATGCGCTTCAAGATGTTCTCAGTCTTCTTAATGACCTGTCAAGGTACTAGGCCTTTATTTGTGACATTTTTTTTTTATGTATGAAAGCAGGTGGGTGTTCTTTTTCTTCAGTTATTTTTGACTTAATAAAGCTAAGGTGATTTTCAAACCATTGTATGAACTAAGTCTTATTTGAACTTGGTTTCTAAATGGTGCTATCAAGTGTTGTTATGATTGTAGTCTTTTCAGATGGATTTTTTAATTGTCTTTTAAATAAATTTGTTTTATTTCAAGGTTGCAGTCAAGTATTCCTTTTTCTTTTTTTAACAGCAGTTCTTTTTTTCCCCCGCTTCCAGGAGTCACATAGGTAAAGCAATCCTGAGCCAGCCAGCCTGTGTGTCCAAACTTCTGTCACTTCTCTTGGATCAGCGTCCCTCTCCAAAGTTGGTTCTTATAATCCTTCAGTTGTGTCGTGCTGCTCTACCTCTCATGAGCGTTGAAGACTGTGGAAATGTAGAACTGCCTCCCTGGAGTTACTCTGTGCCCTCCCTGAACAGCGAACAAGATGATCCCAGCGACCCAGCCTCCAAGATTGCATCTCTGCTCTTAGCAAAGCTGGCAGACTATGTAGTACCAGGTACCACCATCTTTTGGTGTCGTGCTAATTTGAGGAATTGCTAAGCAAGTCTGGCAGAAGGCTTGAGTAGGAAAAGGTACACGATATGTCGGTGTTCAAAGATCATGGTATTTCTGTCACGCTCTCTTGTGCTGCAGTGACATTTTAGATCCATCTTAAGGGTTTTCAGCATTAGTTTTGAGGCCAAGAAAGTTTGTTGATGACTCTCATACTGTCTGTCTCTCTATTTATTTGTTCATTCCTTTTCACTTCAAGGATGCCAGACGGTTCTTTCTCCAACTGCTTCTGAACCAGATACTGCTTTAGCAAAAAGCAGCCCTAAGAGTTCTATAAAAGGTGATAAAGACCCTGGAGAAGAAAGTGAGGCAGTGGATGGCAAGCTTTCTATTTTCATCCATAAACGGGAAGACCAGTCATCCCATGAAGTGCTTCAGCCATTACTGAGGTATCTGCATTTGTTCATTTGGAATTAACAACCACTTCCTTTTTTAAGTTCTTAAGCACTACAGCTGTAGAAGAATGTGTGGTAGACATAGTACAAAGTGGGAAAGCAAGATGTCTTCCCAGTATGTTGTATTTCCTGGCAAACAATAAGGCAGGCAGTACAAGAATTGTTCATATGCTCAGCATAATCCTACGTGGATAAAAATATATACTGCTATACTGAATCTTTAGCGAGGTAGTAGCAGAAGGGATCTAAATGTTTCTTGAACTTCTCTCTTTTGTTTTCACTATTGATCGGAGCAGCAAAGCTGAAGGAAACTGTACATAAATGTCACACTCCATCACAGCTTTCTTCTTTTATACGTTTTCTTTTTGGCTTGGAACATGCAAATATTTTTATGTCTGAAAAAAGCACGTGAAAAATTAGCTACTTAAGTAGTATTGCATCAGAAAAAGTGAATGTGTTGTCATAATTGATACTGCAGACTACGTAGGATTTACAGAACTGTTGAAACAAAATGGCTTTAAAGCTGTGTTTTTAATGTATACACTGGCTAATAACTTGCTATTATAGCTTCTTCAATGTTCTTAATATGCAGGCATATCTGCCTGGATTTAAGATCTCTGAGTGTTAAGCTGTCAACCTTATTATCTCCTGTGTTTTGCACTGTTCGTCACGTCTCTTCCCACTCTGAGGCTGTTTTGAATTCATGCCTTAAAATGATGCTAAAAAGTGCATTTTTTAAGTGTTCTTAGATGGAAGGTTAGCTCAGCACCTAAATTGTTAGCAAATAGCTAAATTTAATAATAATTCCTTTTACAAATTACAGTATACTTGGGTACATCCTTAATTATCAAGTATTTCTCTTACTGTTGATCAGTTCTGTTGCAGAATTTGATTTCAAATCATTTAAAGATGAGCATAACAGGTTAAACTAGTCTGTATAGTTCAGACGCTTTTTTTCCACCAGTGCAAGTAAAGCTGATGTGTTCTGTTTTCACTCTAACAGTAGCTCAGAAGGTCGCCCATTCCGACTAGGAACTGGAGCCAACATGGAGAAGGTGGTGAAAATGGATCGTGACATGACTAAAGTAAGAAAAGAAGTAGAGAATTATTGAACTGATGACCAGTTGGAGTACTTTGTTTTGATTGATATTAAATCCCTCACTGTGTATTGTTTTCTGTTTTTCTTTTATTTTGCAAAACACATTAGAAGGACATCTCTATGTCATGTTAGCAGTAGGTAGTTGTTGATGTAAATAGTGTCAAATGCATAAATAAAATTTCAACTAGTATTTTCTCCAGCTATATATCATGTTTAAGCTTCTTTAATATTCATTTTCCATAAGTTCAGTGCACGTTCTTGGTGTGAATTTTAAATCACCTGTTTAAACTCAATTTTTGCATATATTTTCAGATGTGCTTTTGAATGCTTGTACAGAAATATTCAGATCTTATTCATTTTGGTTTTGCTTTTTTAGGCTTTTTTGGTCAGAAAAGATGTTGAGCTAAGACTAGAATTTCTAAAAGCACTCAACCCACATTGGTCTCTAATCTTTGTAGATCAATTAGAAAAATTCTCATGACTGGTAATATATATACAGAAGGATGTTTTGATGTGTTAGCAGTACTTCTGTGCAGAGGGAGGAGGGTTAAATGCCAATATAGTGTAGCTAAATAGAGCTAACATTAGTATTTCTCTTCTCACAACTGTATTTTCAGAGTGGCTGCTGTGAAGTTATCACAGAAGAAGCTGCTGCAGCTCTTCGCAAGGCAACTAAGTGGGCTCAGTCTGGTCTGATAGTTAGTGTTGGGCCACCCATAGAAACTGTCAATCCAGAAGCGACCAGTGGGATGTCCACTGGGGACAAAAAGAAGACTGCACAGACATCTATTTGCAGAGAGAGGAATTCTGAGCTTGCCAGGTAAGTGACTGCGATTCTGTACTTAGCAGATATTCTACATTTTTGTACACTGGTACTTATAGTGCTCTAGAAAACAGCTTGGAAATTCATAAACTTCCTGTTTTTGTCCTATATATTGTTCTGGCAGCTAAAGGTTCTTTCCTTCTCTTGTTTTGCACATTGTTCCCTTTGCTGTGTGTAGGACTGACCCTGTAAGACCATTCATCAGTGGTCACGTTGCAAACAGCATGGCAGCAGAAGTGATTGCTTTGCTACATAGCTTGTTGATGGCACCAGAATCAAATGCAGCTCAAATATGGACAACTACTGCTGAAAAAGTAAGTAAACAGAAGATCAGGTATCACATTGTAATCAAACATATATTTAGTAATTAAGAGGACTTAATTATTAGTGTTTTGCAGGAGCTACTCCTTTCCAATTTGCTATTTGTAATGCTTTTAACAAGGACGTGTAATTGCATGGCAGCTTCCTTTTCTACTCGTCTGTATCTGTCCCACCTAAGATGTCAGATATAGTAAAAAAAATTATCCAGTAGCGAAGAATATATTGTTACTTGTCAGCAACTGTAACTCTGATAATGAATGCGTTTGCATAGGTCTAGTTACTTTGCTTTTGCTGGGTAGTTACTCTACCTTTATGGTTGGGTCCTTTCAGCTGTGACCTCTGAAGGTCTCAAGTGTTGGCTAGAAAGTATACAGCACATTGCTTTTATGTTCCTCTAAAAGCAGTAACACCTAATCTGTTGCTTAGGCTGAATCCTCTAGCAAAGACTTCTGCTAAATTTCTATGTATATCTCTGTGATTCTAAAAGTTATTAGGGAATAAAGCTGGCTTTGATGGTATTCACACTTCAGAGGGTTTAGAATGTTTGGAGTTACATAATTCACTTTGAGAACAAAAATAATTCATCTGAGACTGTGTGGGCTGGAGGCTTGGGGTGCTGGGCTTTGTTTGAATAGTGCTTTGAAGTCATTATCTGGTACTTCTGCTTCTGTCTTCAGGTTCTATCTCGAGCTCTGATGTACATTCCACAACTTGGGAAATATGCAGAGAGTATTTTGGAGAATGGAAGTAGCAGCGGAAGGAAGCTTGCTAAACTTCAAAGAATTGCTCGACAGGCAGTAGCTGCTCTTTGTGCTCTAGGTGGCTTTAAGGAGACAATTAAAATCGGTTCTGAAGTTCAGGTAATCTGCCACCTTTCACATCTTGTACCTTTAGATGACAGTTGATTCTTTTGACCATCTTTTGCCTGCTTTGGCATAGCTGCAAAGCAGCGTGCAGATTGCCTGCAAATGCAAAGCAGTTTCAGTAACACTTGTGGAGACTGCAGTTGTGTGTTGAGTCTGCGAGGTGTTAAACACTCAGCATTTTGTTTGTGAATCCTGAAATTTATGTGTACCTTCTTTGGTTGTAGGTTTTAGGTAAAGGAATAGCAGGAAGCATTGGAGTTGTGGCATCTATTAATGAACAAGAAGGTATAGCAACGGTCAAATTTCCGCCTACCACTATAGACAGTAGAAAGACCTCACAAGCATCAGACACTTTAACTATTCCGTTATCTAGGCTCTGTGTTCCAAGATCTGAGGTACGGTAGCTTATTAAGTATAGTATTAAGTATGATATCAGTTGTGGTTTTTCTTCACAGAAAAATTCTACTGGCAATTAATCTGAAGCATGTGAAAAGTCTGTTTCATCTTTGATTAAAGCTGTTTTGCTGAAGTTTGCCTCATTTTAAACATCTCTTAACAATATCTGTATTTAAGTTCTCATTGAAGTAATACGAATATTCATCTTTTGGTGCTTAAAGATGTTCCTTTGCATACTGTGGCGGGGTTTCTTTTCCTTCTTTGGCTGGGGTTTGGTGCTGGTTTTGTGGTAGTACAAAATGAGAATTAACTCCAGGTAATAAAACGCCCTCATTTCGTAGAAACTAACTACTTGAATTTAACTTTTTACCGTGCCCCCCCACCATCAGGCATTGCCTCTTCATAAACTGTCCATTACTGAGAAGGTAGTACAGGCAGTCCAGTCCATGTTGCTTCCTCAGGAGGGAAGTCTATCTATTCACACCTCACTTCCTGCAACAGGAGATGGCTCAACTCCAGTAATGGCAGTGGTCCGGCTCCTTGCTGAAATAAGAACCAGGTGAGGAGTTGTTTCTGTGCTGCACTCCTGTCTGTTTTGATGTTGTACAAAAGAAGTTCAAGCAAATTGCATGGGTTCTTGTATTTGTCTATTGGTATTGACATGACAGGGATGTGATAGGGACAACACAAAAATTCCTGTATGCTTCCTTAATTACGTGTGGTGCCTGGACATTGTTGAGAGTACCAGAAATGAAGTGCCCCTTGTAATACTGGACAGATACTTTCATGCAGGTGGACACTAGGAGGGGAGGGAATGTTATCACTGTGGAAGTCCTAATAGATAGCTAAAAAAGGCAAAGAAATACAGTAAACATTCTGTCTTTTAAAAATAGTCCAGAGTTAAATAGAGGTAGATACAGCGGTGAATTCAGTGTATGCTTTTGTAATGCATAAAACATACTGTTTTTCTATTAAGAGCATGCCTGGTGATGGCTCAGCTGTTAGAAGACAGTTCATTCTGTGAAGAATTCATTCAACAGTGCCCAGCTGCTGTAGAGGTTCTTAATTTGGTAGCACAGGAGTGCAGCCCTGGTAGGTATACAGCACATCATTGCAGCTTTGTTGTCATGTTCAGTTCAGAGACTTAACAGCTTTTGAAATCATTTCAATATTTTGTCCTCTAGCTGCTTAGTTTATGAAAACTACCACAGTACTGTATGTCTTGTCATAGTTGTAGAGTTGTTGTGGAAGTAATGTAAGAGCTAATACTCAGACTAAATCATTTAAACATTAGGTATAAAGTTTAGGCCAGAATATGATTACACTGTGTCACAGAAGACACAAGTCCTTGGACTAGCACTCTGGTACACCCAAAGACTTCACTGCACTTGCTTCTATTGTAAGCTGCTCTGTATTCTTTGATATTATCGTTGTGTTTTCTATTTATGATCTGCTTTCTGCTTTTTACAGTGGTTACCTATGTTCCTTGTTTAGCTCTTGATTTCCTTCCCTTTTGTTTAAGGATAAGCAATGAGCCCAGCAGAAGTCCTAGTTCAAGGGCAAGTTTAGGAACGTGTCAGAGCCTCTCAGTAGAGGAGAAATGGTTGAGGCAGAGGATGTTAGGGTAGGAGCCAAGCGGATGATCTCTGGTGTGAAAGGGAACATACTGATTTTTGACAGTAAGCATAAATTAATTTGACTTCCTGCTTTTTTTGGGCTGTAAGTTTGCTCAGTAAATGACCTCTGTGTCTTAACTAACATAATAATGTCTTTGCTAACCAAATAAAAATTAAACATGAGGAAAACTATTGCTTGTATAAATTGGATTCTGTCCTTACTGTTTTTTGTTAATTAGGTGAGACACTATTTGATTACATATCTTAAAATGTAAATGGTGTATTTGTTTCTATCGCGGCTATAAAAATGGAATTGTTGGATTCAGAGTAACTAGATTAGCTTGGAACCTCATGATTTGGTTTGGTTTCTTGTTACAGGAGAGAGGCTCACTGTTGTAGAAATGCAGTGTGAAAGGTTAAGGATGTTGTATCGTGACTGTGCTCGACCCCCACCTCCTCCACTCCAGGCAGACAGAAGACAGGTGAGCACAGAAGCAGAGATGAGCAGAGTGCCCCTCACAGATGAGTGAGCCACTGAGCGCAGGTCGTCTGCCTGTGGTGTTGGAGCCAAGCTGGTTGAATTTTTAGAAATGTTTCATTTCATATGAGTTCATGTACTGGGACGTGATGTCTTGTGATTGTAGTTATAGTAGTTATGTGCTGTATTTATGTGCCTTTCATAAAAGAATGTATTAATGGATTTTAGGAGATGACTTCAGCAGTAACTGGAGTAATCTGTTCCTGTTTACAGCCCAAGGAAATCACTTGGAGCCCATCAAGAGTGTTTCCCCCAGTACGAGCATGCATGTTTTCATCACATCTTGCTGCTGTGACTTTTCTGGCTGATCCAAGTGCGGGTGGGGGACTTCCTCGGGGCACGTTCATTTATGCCACTTCTCCAGTTCCTGTGCAGGTAAGAATTGACAACCATACAACAGCTTCTTTCACTTAATATTTAGTAATGCATGAGAAGTAAAACTTTTTGATTTTACCTATGGCTTGTAAATAACTTTTTTTTCTATTTCTAGGCACCATCATTCTACTGGGAAATTGAAATAGTTTCCTATGGAGATACAGATGATGACACTGGTCCAATAGTTTCATTTGGATTTGCTACAGAGGCAGAAAAACGGGATGGGGCTTGGACAAACCCAGTGGGCACCTGTCTTTTTCATAAGTATGTTGGAGATGCACATCAAAAATCAGTCTTGCTCAGTACACTTAAATGCTCCTTAGAGAGAATGTTATAAGCTCGTTGTGGCAGGCAGCAGGTACACTTAAAATTTTGCCTGTACTGTAGTTGTGTAGACTTCAGTTGCTATTGAGTTGTGATCATTTCAGAGCTCTTATTAATTTTCTTCTTGTATTAATTCTTAGCAACGGGCGAGCAGTGCATTACAATGGCTCCAGCTTGCTACAGTGGAAGAGCGTTCGATTGGATGTCGCTCTTTCCCCCGGTATGTAAGAGGACAGCTAATTGGTTTAACTGGTATATCAAAAACATTCCTTAAATGTAAGGGAAACTGTAGATGATAAAAGAGGTAAATCCATGCTGTTCTTTTGATGATATATTTTGATAGGTGATGTAGCTGGAATTGGATGGGAAAGAACAGAAGGAACTCCACCCCCACCAGGGCAGCCTGCTAAAGGCAGAGTTTATTTTACTTACTGTGGGCAGCGACTTGGGCCGTATCTAGAAGATGTCTCTGGTGGAATGTGGCCAATCGTTCACATACAGAAAAAGGCAAGTTCTTAACATAAATATCTTGTTTGATATATGTATCGTTTTGATAATTGAGTTGAGATAAGGCTCAAAATGCCGTACCGAACGTGTAATACTTTTTCACAAGTATTAGATAAAGCCAGCTCAATCCATTCTATGTAACATTTCTAGCTATAAAACAGTAGAGTGCTGGTTTTTATCTTTATTGCATTACTCTGAGCGCTCATTTTCTTCCCAGTGTGCATATTTGTTTTGTTACTGTTTGGAACTTTCTCCCCTGCGGAACACTAAACAAGTAGCTAACTTGATGACACTGCATTGTTCTGTGCTAGTAGCCCTTCTGTTGTTGTTATTCTTTCCCAGTGGTGACCTTGCCACAAAGTATACTGGCTAAATATGCTATGACTTGAAACTGGGGGAGAAAAAAAGGAAGTTCAAAGTTTGTGGTTGACAGCTTAATACTTTCCCAGCTGCGTCCAGTTTTATAGCCAGTAATGCTGGGAAAGCTGTATGGTAAAGAGGAGGACCTCAGAAACCCACAGGTCATCTAAATTCTTTATCTGTACTTTGTTCCAGAACACAAAAGTCCGTGCTAATTTTGGATCTCGCCAATTTGCATATGCTGAAGGCCAAGCTCACAGGAATGCTGCTGATCTGTGTATTGACCTAGCTGAAGAAATCAGTGCCAACTTTGAGGCGTTGCCATTTGCTATGGCTTCTGATAGCGATAATGATGCTGGCACCAGCATAGCTTCTGATCCTGGGACTCACGGACCTCCCTGTAGAATTGCTGCTGTTGCTACGGCTCAACAACGTAAAGTGATGGTTACCGTTTTTTAAAAAGCTCTGAGAGAAAAATTACAATCAATTCAATAGGGTTTAAGCACATTCTGACTGTGTTTGTAGATACTGCCTATTTAGGTAAAGCAGTACAGTACTTATTGGCAAATATGTGCTTATTTTGTTTAAGACAAGGCAATTAAATAATAATCTTAGTTTGATCTTCCTTTCTACAGATGCAGCGTATCTCAAAAAATCTCACTGAATAGTTCTACATGCCTGCTAGCGTGTTGTGGTCTCAAGATTTTTGTATGTATCTTGCAGAATATGACAGTGACACGTCTTGTCACTATAAAATGGAACTAAGCTATGAGAACTTCATCACATCAGGGCCCGATCCTCATCCCCCTCCTATTGCAGATGATGAAAGCGATGATGACGATGATGATGATATTCCCAGGGTGAGCAACGTGGCAAGCACTGCTTGCTGTCACTTGTAGTCAAAATATGGATCTTTGTAATTCAGATTTTCAAGTTTTTTGCTACAATGCTATTTTAAGGAAAGTAGAGTTGGAATTAATAACTTTTCTTCCTTTTTGTTACTCTAAATGTTTTTCCTCTCTGTAGGAGGACCACTATGCCCTGCTGGTTAAAGCCTGGGAAACAAAAGTTTTCCCTACAATTAGAAGAAGATTCCGTAATGAGGCTGAGAGGAAATCTGGGCTGGATCAAATTAAAGGAGCCCTACAGTTAGGTATGGCTGTGTTTCATTCCATGCAGTTGTTTTATCTTTGCCATTACTGCATATCATAGCATCTGTGTTTTGTTTGTCTTACTGTATTCAGGGCTGGAAAATAAATTTTTTCACTTGCTTTTTTTGCCAAGAGCTTAGAATTTGTTTTGAGGTCATGATTTTAACCTGCTTAACCTTTTTACTTGCATTGATTATTTTAAACAAGGGAAATGGTTTTAGAAATTGTGGAAAAATCTGTTGTACTGCCCTGAAATTATATATGGATCCAGAAATATTTTGGAATAATGGGTTGGGAAGGAATTATCTACACGTGAAACTTTTGAGAAACTTTAGTAAGAGAGAATTTGTAAGCGAATATAGCTCTGCCAGTATGATACATCTGTGGGAAAGTCACAGTAAGAGCAGAGTGAAAAGTGAGAAGCTGGAGCTCTGATAAGTCAGGATAAGTCAGGAAAGCTCTGCTCTCTATCATGTGTACTGAAAGAATTTTCTAAGCAATTAGATATCTGCCTATGATGTTAATGAGAAGAGTAATTCTTAGCCCATCAGGAGTACTTTTTTCAAGCAGAGGGGGAGATTAACTAGCATTCCTTTCTATCTGCCAGGAATGGTTGATATAGCACGACAAACTGTAGAATTCTTGTATGAGGAAAACGGAGGCATCCCAAGAGACCTCTACCTTCCTACCATTGAGGATATCAAAGATGAAGCAAACAAGTTTACAATTGATAAAGTACGAAAAGGTAAACTCAGCAGAAGAGTATATTAGCAATATACTATAGTATATAAGCAATAAGAAGCCAAGGGGCTCTGGTGCCAGGGATGTCCTTTGTAATTTGTTAGTCTGAGGAAGATGCTGAGCCTTGTGTTATTTTCTGCCCAGGTCTCACTGTTGTGACTCGCTCTCCTGACAGTAACAACGTCACCAGCAGTGCTGTTGGAACAGCTTTACCCAAGTTTGCTATTCGGGGAATGCTGAAGACATTTGGTCTTCATGGTGTTGTCCTGGATGTTGATTCAGTGAGTAAAGATGCATGGGAAGGGCATTTAATGTGTCAGCATTTACACGTCTGTGTGCAATTGTGATTGAGTGTACTGAAGTGCTTACAATACTGATTTGGTGCTCTTTTTTGAAGGAAAAAAAACCACACTGTTTCTGTGTTTTACAGTGTTATTTTTGGTGTTGTAGGTGAATGAATTGGTGCAAGTAGAGACCTATCTCAGAAGTGAGGGAGTTCTGGTAAGATACTGGTATCCTATTGACATGTTAGAAAGGCCACCTGCTGGCTATAGGAGGACTGCAACAAATGGATTGGTTACCCTGGACAATACCAATATCCAAATTCACAGGTAAAAAAAAAAAAGAAACAAAATTGGAGACCTTTTGATTACCTGACTCAATCTACCACGTTATTACATGTGGATTTTTGGTAGGAAAGATGCACTTAAACTCACGAAAGCATGTTGTCTGATTTGTATGAAGACAGGATCTTATCTCTCACTAAAATAGTTGTTTGTTTTTTAAGTGAGTATTTTTCTCCATAAGATTTTAAAGACATGAAGCAGTAAAAGACCTTGTTTTGTTTTTTTAAACATCACTAACATGCAGTTGGTTTTACACAACCTGAGCAATTTCCTGGGGCTTAAATTTACAAAAAAAGCTGGAATGATGTCAGAGAGGAGGGGGACAGGCATGTTTTCTTAAATGCTGAGTAAGAGTTATCCATGTGAAAGTGTTTTTATATGTATCTAACAGGTATCTTCTTTGAAGCTTTTGTTTCTTGTCCCATCAGTCAATTGATCTCTATGGGCTCAAGAATTCTGGATTTGCTTTGTGGAACTTCTAGTTCAAAAGCCTTAATTTGGTACCAGAATTAGGTGGGCTGACTAAAAAAGATTTGGATTTACTGGGATTTACTACATTAATGAGAATAAACTATGTTTGGATTCAAAGGCAGCTTACTGGATTGTGTTAAGCGTGTTGAAGCAAATGTTTTGATATTTGTGTTCTCTAGAGAGCTTTTGAGAAGTGAAGCTGCACTGACCAAGCTGTACTGCCGCATGGCGCTCCTCAATATTTTTGCCCCCAAATCTCCACATATGTTTACCCGCCTGTTTCACATCCCCGCTATCCGTGATATCACTCTGGAGCACCTGCAGTTGCTATCCAACCAACTTCTTGCACCACCTCTTCCTGGTAAACACTGATTTTTATCACAGCAATTTCTTTGATACAGTAGTTTTCTGTGGCCAGAAGAAATCTGAAGAGTTTGGCACTTAGTAATTGTTAATTGTTTCAACGGGCTCTTTGATGTAATTATCTTAATGATATGGTACTGAAGTTCAGTTCTTGCTAATGATTGAATTTGTGTGCTCGAGGAAGTTCAGAGACTCTCTTGAGATTCCATTCAGAGTGCTGCTGTCCCTTTGTTGCCATTGGCCTTCTGTTCAGGGGAGTGGGGTGGGGGTGAGGGAAGTATCCATACGGGATACCTGTAAGGAAACTAAATGCCAGTTGGGTCTCAGTTTTCAAAGCTCAACTATTCTTCATTTCACAAAGTGGTTTGTCCTTTTCCTACTGGAATCACAGATCTGATTAGAGAATGTATGTGCTGAATCATGGAAAAGGATCTTGGGCTAATTCAAGTGAGTGTTAATAAAGGCAATTATTGTGACAAAGCTATTCTGCATGCAAAAAGATGCGTAATGTGGCTGAGGCATAAGGATGAAAGAGGAAATGCTAAACATAGGCTGTTAATAATTGAAAGCAAATAGCTGCCATTGAAGAGAGTGCACTTAATTCCTTCAGTGACTTTGAAACTTGGCTACCTCTAACAGATGCTGCACTGTAACAGAACCTTTTGCAGAGTACAGCATTACTTTGCATGGCTTTGAGAATAATTTTACAAGCTTTTCTTTTCCTTTTTTAGTTTAAAAGTAGTCTAATCCAGATTGTGCTAATATATACAATTTCCAGACTGTGACTTTGAATTGCCCACTTCTTTGTGCACTGCATTTTGATTTTTTTATTAGCTGTGGAGTGACAACCATGAGATGTTGGCTTGATACCCACTCAGAGCCACTCAGAAGCTGTCTTGTCTGTATATGGGGACAGCTTGAGGACAGATAAAGCTGCTTTCACCTCATCTAGAATGAGTATGAAAGAAAGCTGATCATTTGTCTTCCCTGTATTTATGTAGTAAATGAAGATGTCTGTTTTCACATGTGGAAGAAAACAAAGCAGCTGTGAACTCTTACAGCTCAGCATATGTCTGACAGACCTCCCTAAGGGTGGCTTTAAGGCAGATGCAGAATACAGCTGGCATTTAGAGGGCTAGCCCATCTGGAACCAACTATGTTAGGAAGCAGATTTGGTCTTGGAAGGATTGTTCCTACTGCTCACCCTTGGGAAGAGGATTGCACTGGCTCAGGAATGAAAGTAACAGCTTGTAATGTCCAAGTACTGAAGAACTTATCTTTCCATTGCCTATTTCACAGAGTGCATAAACATTTGCATAAAAATTTGATCTCCAAATTTGTTCTGTTTTACTTATTACAGATGGAACAATCAGTTCAAGTTCCATTCTTTTGGCCCAGTCACTGCAACACTGCATCCATTCCCAGAACTGTGCTGCCACAGACCTCTTCTACCAGGGCAATTCACAGGCCATCAGAGAGTGGCTTACTGTTGCCATCACTCGGACACTGCATCAAGGAGAGGAGAGCCTGTTAGATCTCACTAAACAGATCTGCTCCTTTTTGCAGGTAAAATATTTAGTAATTTCTTGAGAGCAGTGTTGTTCTCAGGGCCTGCCTTTTGTGTAAGAAACCCTTGGTTTGTGTGTGAGTCTAACTTTTGTAATTGCAGAATCACAACTTTTTAAATAGCACCTGTTGCACTGAATTGTTTCTCTAGCTGGATTATACCACTATTTTGGTTGTACTGGGGACACAGCATAAGCAATAGCAGTACAGCAGATCATATTCAAATGAAGAAGCCTCACACTACATCATTACTTGTAGTGATATATTTTACTTGAAAAGGAGGAGGGAGGTGGTTTGCTGCTGCTGCCTGGGGGCTTTCATTATGAAATGTTGCATTACAGACTGCACCAGAACAGTTTCCTGCTGAGGAATTCCCAATTTCGGAATCCAAAGTCAACATGGATGTTAATTTTCCTGGGGCTGCATTTGTAATTGTGTCCTGTAAAGAAAGCCAGTCTGGATTCCGCAAAGAGTAAGTCAGTCGTTGAGGGTCTGAGAGTGACAAAGATGAAAGACATTGCTGCCTGTGCTGCTTGAGTCTCTGTGAATCCTGAGTATGCAGGTGCTCATTGTGCAGATTTTTCTCTTCTCAGAGACTCATTTTCTGAGTGTTGGGGGGTAAATATTGCAAGGAGCTTAATCTTGCTGTCACTGTGTTGAGATTTTTAGTAGCTAATTATACTGAAGTCACACTGTTCTTTTTCTTTTCTTAGTTCTTCCCTGTATAAAGCTCCTTGGGCTCGGGTGCTTGTGTATGGGCTGGGGCACAAAGTTAAGAGGAATGGCCAGTTAAACCTGATTGAGGCAGTGTGTTACCCTCGAGACGCCTCTCCAACCAACACAGGCCTAACACCTCCCCCAACAACCAATCAGTACCCTTCAGTGATCACTCCTACAGACAAAGTGCACATCAAACTAGGTAAAAAGCAAGAAAATTTAAACGTCTTTTAACTGTACTATCAGAAGTGACATGGAGTTGTGATATGTGTTTTCTCTGACCTTTTTGCTTAGGAGTGTCTCCTCCTCCTGGAGCCGTGCTGGTCTTGCATTCTCTTCCCCTTGAGTTCCCCCTGGCAATGGCATTCACAGAACAGCTGTTAACTTGGAAACTGGAAGATGTGGATGGGAAATCAGAAGATGAACTGGATACTATTCCTCCTTCAGTTCTTTTGCAAGTAGTGGAATTTTTAGGTGAGAACGCAGTGATTTTACTTGGCAATGAGCCGAAATAGCATGCTGGTTCAGCTTGAGAGTTTGAAAGAGAAGAAATAAAAGAAAAATGATGGAATTTCTGAGCTTTTTCATTGTATTAAAATTTTTCTTATGCTCACAGAAAAAAAATCTACTTACATGCATGTCTTGAAGCAGTCTTCCTGGTTTTCTCTCTGCTGGCATACATCCTTTGGAATGACCTGTAGTTTGCTTTTTCTGTGTTACTGTTGCAACTCTCATAGTAAAGCTACTAATAATGAAACAGTGCTGACTCCAGTGCTTGTCTTTCACACGCAGGGAACTTTCTGTGGACAACTGACATGGCAGCATCTGTGAAGGAATTGATATTTCATCTCTTGGCCGAATTGCTTCGCAAAATTCACAATCTGGAACAGAAAAAAAATCCTGCAGGATTGTCATCTTCTATTGCTCTTCAGCTGAATCCCTGTCTAGCTATGCTTATGGCCCTGCAGTCAGAACTCCACAAGCTGTATGATGAAGAAACACAAAACTGGGTGTCTGGAACTGCATGCGGTGGTTCTGGTGTTGGAGCAGCTGACCAAGGAAGATTTTCAACATACTTTCATGCTCTGATGGAAGTTTGCCTTGCTGTAGCAGAAGTAACTCTACCTATCAATATGAGCGTAACAGCTACTGTGATATCTTCAACAAGTGCACCAAATCTTAGTGACTCTTCTTCCTCATCTTCATCTTCTCCAGGACAGACACCACAGAGTCCAAGCTTACTGTCAAAGAGGAAAAAAGTCAAAATGAAGCGAGAAAAGACATCATCTTCAGGCAAAAGATCTTCATCCAGAGCAGCTGAAACGGATGCTGCAATCCTCAATATAGGAGGAAGCAAGCCTGAGGATATGTTATGGTTTCATAGGGCACTGACTTTGCTTATCATTCTCAGACACCTGACGAAAAAGGATCCACAAGGGTTGGGTGTGACAAACGATGCTGTAGCAGATGCGTGTCAGGCACTGGTAGGACCCACAGCTCACAGCCGTTTGCTTGTCATTTCTGGAATACCAACTCACTTGGAGGAGAGTACTGTCAGAAATGCAATCAGGAAGGCGTGTAATGCGCACGGTGGAGTCTTCAAGGATGAAATCTACATCCCTCTGCAGGAAGAAGATCCCAAAAAAATCAAGGACAAAGCAGAAGGAGGAGAATGCAGAACTGAGCTGGAAAAGCCGACTGTTTCAAGTAGTGCAGACAGTCTGGATATCAGCAGCTCTAGCAGTGTCACACCTGCTATGAGCGTTAGTGCGTCAGCGTCAACAAGCCAGGCTTCCCTGTGCAGCTCACAGGGTATCTCCCGGACTGTTAGTGACATCTCAGTTGATCAGTACCAGGCTGGGCTGGAACTGGCTATCCCACCAGGACTGTTAGAGCCACACATTTCCAGCCAGGAGAGCTTGGATCTGTCACACTGCAGTACTGGGAGCCTGGGCAGCCTTGGCAGCCTCGGGGAGCCGCTCGACAATGTAGAAACAGCATCAGTGTCTGATGTCGGGTCGATGTACACAGTCACATCTCTGGACAACCAGCAGCTTCTGTCACGGCCAATCAAAGGTTTTGCTGTTGTGGAGGTAATAGCTTTCAGTCAGGAAGGGGCACTTCTTTGGTCAGGGTTTTTGTTTCATTTTAATTAATCAAATATTAAGCACAGTGGTCTGCAGCCTTCATCTTAGGGAGTCTTTAAACCACCAGTTTCTGGAGAGAATATGTAAAGGCAAAGATCTGTTCATATCTTCTTTCATGTAATTTTCTTCAGAGACTTACTACCAGTTACTGCTGGAGATTAATTTTGAGATTAAGGCAATTCTTTAATGTTTAATGGCTACGTTTTCATGTATTTTAAACCATCTATGTATCTGTACTAATTGCTTTAGAAGAGATGACAGACGTTTGCTGATGTCTGATTCAAAATTAATTTTAAAACATTGTAGGATTCTATCATTGATGCCAGATCTCTCCAGGTTTTCAGCTCTGCACGAGAACCTTCTCTGTTGCACTAACTGCCGGCTGCAGGTTTACCAGAAGCTTGCTAAAGTGCTACCATTTTGATAGCTTGTGAATTGAGAGAGATGTTTTTACATAGTCTGGGGTTATACCTTTCAGAAGATAATCAGCTTATTCAAAGGGAAAATCTTCAATTGCTATTCTTAAGTTATTAATTGACAAGAAGACACCAGTGCTGAAATAAACCATCAAGTGTGTATGGAAATCTGTCAGCGTATTCACCAGCTCCAAGTCTGTAGCTGCACTGATAATGATGCATGACAGTTATTGTTGGAATTGAAGGAAACTATTGTTCCTGTTCCCAATTCTGTGTAGCTGAGACTCTAAGGCTTGTGCTATTGTAGTTATTTCTCTAAATGGACAATTGAAGCAAAGACAACGGAGTTGCAAATAACGACAGGTTACTTATGTGAAACTTCCAGCTTTGTCTCTGATCTTTCTAAGGGCTGTCTCCAGGCTAAGAAAAGGAACAGCTGTTTCAGAGCTTTGCATGATGAACTCACAGCGTGATGGTTGGAGTTGCCAGATTTTCATAAAAGGGATGTTTTCTAGGTGGAGCCTGAATTATGTTGTCAGATGATTAATGTAGAAGAGTGGTAAGAGAGATGCAATACCGATTATCCATATGGGGAGGAGAGAAAGCTTAGTATCCAAGTTAATCTAACTGGTTTCATTATTTGTACAGATACGGTCAAGAGCTAAAATAGAGAAAATCCGAGCCAGCCTGTTTAACAGCAGTGATCTCATTGGTTTGTCAAGTCTGGATGGTGAAGATGAACTGATGGAAATGTCAACTGAAGAGATTTTAACTGTTTCTACTGTAAATCAGAGTTTATTTGACACACAAGGGAGCCCGGCACTAGAAGACTACTTCAATGATAAATCAATAAAAGGTATTTGCTTTTCATACTGGCAAATATCTCACTTGTATTGTGACATACAGGGAATCAGATTATATGATTATCCAAATAATAATTATTGTTAAGCCAAAAAAAAAAAAAAGGACGACATTCGATTGTCTGTTGAAAATGGGGTATTAAAGTTCAGAGGGGTCAGATCTGCTACTAGAACTTTTCTAAGCTACTTTCTATTGGTGCAATTGGTGTGTGATAGAGTATTTTATCTGAATGCAAAGTTTATTACATGTTTCAAACTCTGAGGACTTATGGTATTTTATTTCCTATTGCATTTTTTTTTTGTGTGTGTGTTAGGTGAGAAATTGGTCCCCGGTGCTCGGGAGGTCCTTACAGAAATATTTAAAAGCTGTGTCCATTCTGAGCAAATGCTGAGCCTGACTCCAACAAAACCAATTAAGGTTGCTGATATCTATCTTAGTAAAGAGCAGATAAATTCTCAGACTCCTGGAAACCTCCTTCATGTGTTCTTCACAAACGTCCGCCCTCCAAAGAAGGTGCTGGAGGACCAGCTTACTCAGGTAGTGCTTTGAAAACTCTTTTCGGGATCTTTTTGTGTAACTCAAAAGCATTGGTTAATTATTCATTTTCTGTGTTGGAAGATTCTAAGGAAATACGGTGTGCCCAAGCCGAAATTTGACAAGAGCAAATATAACAAAGCAGGCAAAGAACAGCATCCAGTGAAGGTTGTGAGCACCAAGCGCCCAGTTACAAAACCACCCACAAAAGAAAAGTCCATGCTCAACAGTGTCAGGTTAGTGTCTTCAGCCTCTTGGCAGTTAGGAAACATTTGATTTCTCTTTAGGATCCAGATTGTTTTCTCCTCTGTGTTTCCTTGTACTGATTAGAAGAGGAAACAGGGATTTTGAAAACATTCAAGACATTCAAGCACTGTTTTGGCTTTTTTGAACAGACATAAGAAAACTTTAACGTTCATTTCATCCCTTAGCCGAACTGCGTTGAGTGAGAAGAAACCTACTGTAAAGCCAAAGTCTCCTGAGAAGAGCAAACCTGAAGAGAAGGACCCTGAAAAGTCTCCCACAAAGAAACAAGAAGGTAGTAATTCTAAAGGACTCTTCTTCAGTGTTGGCAACTTAGAAAGCAGATATGTTTTTGGATTGCCATGCTTAAACAATGTCATGATAGGTTTGGATTGTCTTTGTTTTTAAGTAGGCTAATGTAGGTTTTTTTCATTAACTATTTGATGGTTCTATCTCTGCTGTCAGTTCCTGAGGAGAAGTATTTGACACTGGATGGATTTCACAGATTTGTTGTTGACCGATCTAAGCAGGATATCCGTAGTGTGTGGAGAGCTATTCTATCCTGTGGATATGATCTGCACTTTGAAAGGTAAGTTCTAGAAATCTCTTCTGAAAGATAATGACACTGCTGAATGTGCTTGCTTTGAACAAGTGTTCCTACTCCACGTAGCATGTATGTTCCAGCAGGTGTAATGCCATTTGCATTTCAGATGCGCCTGCATTGATGCAAGACATGCACAGAAAGCATCTCGAAAATGGACACTGGAAATGGACGTGGCTCTTGTTCAGTACATCAACAGGCTTTGTCGTCACCTCGCCATTACACCGGCACGACTCCATCCACATGAAGTATATTTGGATCCAGCTGATGCAGCAGACCCTAGAATCTCCTGTCTGTTGAGTATGTATGCTTTGTAGCGTTCAGAATTGAATATGCTTTGTGGTGTTCTTGTTTTTTTGTTCTTACTTCCATACTGTTTGTGTGTTATGTCAGAAAAGCACCTGTTGGAACTACTGAATCTTTTGGAGAGAGGTTCTCAGGGATATCCAGGCTCCCTGGTTTCACAC
Source organism: Tragopan temminckii (assembly GCA_028571105.1). NCBI lineage: Eukaryota > Metazoa > Chordata > Aves > Galliformes > Phasianidae > Tragopan > Tragopan temminckii. The sequence continues at coordinate 6,304,127 of JAOWBP010004343.1, read as the reverse complement.
AAGATTGGTTTTTTCAGGTCCATTTACTGAGCAGAGAGCTGCTCCAAGCTTGAAGTGACTGAACACAGGGATATCCTCTTTGCATTAGTGCTTATTGGAGAACTTTAATTAGCTCCATTTATTCAGGGCACTGTTCCATACAGTCAGCACTGATATTGCCTGTGGTAGAATTTCAGTGCAGCTTCCTCTTTCCTGCTTCAGCACAGGGGAAGTAAGGAAAGGTAATACAATGATTTAAAGGGTAGTACTGAAATCACTAAGCTCTCTGGGTCTCCTGCCTCTCTTTGTGCTCTCTACCATACTGTCCTGCATCCATGAGGCTTTTCTCAATAGCAGATCTGGGTAGTGCCCTGGCTGTCATGCAGCAGCTGGGATGTTCCTTTGGAGATACTGACTGGAGCCTCTGTGGGCTGGGGGAGATCTGAGTCCAGGTCCTCCAAGGAGAGCCTTGGCTATTCTTTGTCACCACAGTGCCTTTGGCAGTACTGTTAGAAACGTATTGCAAGCATTGTGTGTGCTCTCCAAGCATACCTTCTAGATCAGGCTGGTTTGGGAACTTATCTGGTGAGTTTAGCTTGAAGGAGGTTTAAAAAAAAAAAAAAAGTTGAATTTCAATTCCTTACCCTGGGAGACTTCACTCACCTAAATCCTGTTCAAAGCACTGGGTTCCTTTTGAGAATGTCTCCAGATGAATGCAAGTTCACTAATGGAGAAAGACAGAGGACTCAGTTACCAGAGATAAAGCATCCAGGAACGGATGTCGTGTTCACTGCTGTGCTACCATTATCTGCTCTCGTGGTGTGTAAGGGTCTTGAGAGTCTGTATAAATGAGAGCCCCTGTGGCTCCTGGACTGGCTCCACTGGGAGGATGGACTTAACAGTAGGTAGAGAGCATCTTCAACTCTGACTGAACTTTTCTTCCTCAGATGTTCCAGTTGAAAGTCTCCGCCTACGGTTTGCACTGCTTCAGTCTCTCAATACAACGTTGGAGACATTCTTCTTACCGCTGGTGGAGCTGCGGCAGACTGAGATGTACAGTAACAGCATTGCTGCCCTGCTGCAGGAGGCCAAAGGTCAGCTTCTCAGGGAGCATGAGTGTTGCCTGAAGGGGAATTATCTTTCCTCTAGCATTACTGTAAAAACATCTGATTTCTGAAAGCAGTTTGGCAAAGCGTTCCTGATTTCTGTGGTTACTGGTGGAGTTGCTAGGATCTATTTATACAGTGTTAGAATTGTGGTCAGCCATGTCCTAATCCAGTGCTGCTCTTCTAGTACGTATCGGCAGCAAATACTTAATAATTGAAGATGTGGATTAGCCATCCGTCTCTTAGCTACCTAAAGAAGATGCAATTGTTGTTTGACCACTGTCCATCAAAGATTTTCAGAAAACAAGAAGGGCAGATTAACTGCACCAAAACTTGTGTTTCTTTATTTAGGTTTAATCTTCTATGACACAAAAATAACTGTAATGAACAGAGTGCTGAATGCCACTGTACAAAGAACTGCTGATCACGCAGCCCCAGAAATCACCTTGGATCCCTTGGAAATAGTTGGAGGTAAGGGAAACATTATCCTCTTCAAAATTCATTGTAATTCATTGTAAGGCATCAGACCTGTCTTACTGAAGCTCATGCTTATTAATGCAAAGTCCTCTGTATATGGAGGTTATGTTTTTCTTCTGTTTGTTTTTGAATAGGGGAGATCCGTTCTTCAGAAAATTCCTACTTCTGCCAGGCAGCAAGGCAGCTAGCCTGTGTGCCATCCTCACAGCTCTGTGTCAAACTCGCCAGTGGTGGGGATCCTACGTATGCGTTCAACATCCGCTTCACAGGGGAGGAGGTGCATGGGACAAGTAAGTTGGGACTGGGGTTACTAGTGTGGGTCACATCGGGTGCAGTTGTAAGAACTTACTCCAGGTGGAATCAGAGTTTCTACCAGGTTGTGGCTTGTGTTGACTTTGAGGAGCAGCATTTGCTTGTCATGTTTGTTTTCACGCACATGGGGTTGAAAAAAGCATCCAGGAATTAAGCAAGCCAGACATCTTTTAGCTAACAGAGCAGGAAGCATCTGGGCATACAGTTTTGCTGACTAGAGATAGGAAATGTTTGAAACGTGGGAAGAGCATTGCATAAGAACATTTTTCTTCAGGTTGGTTGATGTTTAGCCATTGCAAACTCAAGCTGTGCTGATAGATATGTATGAACTTCAACTTGTCCTGAGCTGAGTGGGTGGTGACTGTGATAGGAAACTGCAGGAGGTTTTGCTGCTTTAAAATCTGTCCTTGATTTTGCAGTAAGTGGTATTAAAACTGCATTCTACTGATTTTTTGCAAGGAGATGAACAGCATTTCTTGTCGTGGTCTTAACAATTTTCATGTGACTAATTAAAGGAATGAATCTAAAAAGGAACAGACATTTTACTGCCCTGCTTCACCTAGTTGGAAGGGAGACAGACTCCTTGAGACACAGTGGTACTACTCTTCATCAAAAAGTGTTAAATGTTAATCTTATGGTATTAAGCAAAATTATTTTGCCTTCTCTTCTGTTTACGCTATTTTAATCAGTAGGATTTCTTTTTGTAAATTCTCCCTTACATGGACCTGTTTGCATGCTGACTTCTTTTTGGGGTGTTAGGCACTTTCCATATTGCCAGCTGGTATCATCTGTCAGACTGTGTAAAGGAAGATTCTTGGGAGTGTGTACCTATTACTGAGCAAAGGGCTGCCTGATGCCCGCTTTTCATGTTAAAGTCCTTCATTATTGACAGTATCTCTAAAGAGATGTTGTTTCCACAGCTCGGTGTCTTTAATGATTTCTGGTACATTGCCTCGCTGCTTACAGGTGTGGAAATGCACTGCATGCAGCATAACGCCCTGTTGGTCATCTTCTAATCATGTTAGGAATTCCATTTGCAGACCAGCTGGTGTGTGTAGCAAGTGTTTGTGCTAGTCTTGTGCAGGGTGCTGGAAGACAGAGCAGCAGTTAGGAATTCAGCAGGAGGCAATTCAGTGAATATCTTTGCATACAAGTACACTATTAAATTGTTGATGTGAGCATGAGTGCCAGGGCTGGCATCTACCCACCACTGTTAGGTCATGTGTCTGTGCAGCTGGGAAGGTTAAGCACATAATGTACGGCTTGAAACATGATTTCAAGTAGAGCAGCAAATTTGGAATTAAATGGCAATAATAACAAGGCCCTTCGTTGTTTTTTTTCGTCCCTCTCTCCTGCAGGTGGATCTTTCCGTCACTTCCTCTGGCAAGTTTGTAAGGAGCTGCAGAGCTCCTCACTCTCCCTTCTCCTGTTGTGTCCAAGCTCTGCAGTTAACAAGAACAAGGTGGGATATGTCCGTGCAAGAAATGAAGTTGCATGCGTTTAAACAGGAGTTGAACACATTTGGTTAGCAATACAGAATAAAATTGGCTTTATGTATCTAGGCTGTACTTCAGACACTTCCCACAGCTAAAAGACGCACTGTCAAACTGCTAACGCAGATACCGAAAAGTTGTGTGAATGCTGGTTAACCAAGCTTGTAAAAGGAAACCAACTTTTATGTTGCTGCTTTTGATCATTAAGTTATAGGAATGTGATATAATGTCACTGCATAATATATAGCCTCTATGCCATGCTTGAGCAAAACTTTCTGTAGCCACTTCAGTAATATTCATCTTGTTCAAATAGGTGTTTTCAGAATGTTCTCAAAATAGTGTTAATTTGTGGACCCACTCTGTACAAATCTGTTGCTAAATACTGGTTTGTGTACTCTGTTCTGTTTCTCTGAAGGGAAAGTACATTTTGACACCTAGCCCCATAACCTATGCAGAGGAGCAGCTCTTCCATTTCTTTGGGCAGCTTCTGGGTATTGCAATTCGAGCAGATGTTCCCCTCCCGCTCGACCTCCTGCCCTCATTCTGGAAGACCCTGGTAGGAGAGCCGCTGGATCCTGATGTTGATCTCCAGGAAGCTGATATCCTCACCTACAACTACATTAAAAAGTTTGAAAATGTAAGCATTTTTTTCTCACTACTTTTTTTTTTTTTTTTTTTAAACAATTTCCCCCGTAAGTACATTGTTCTGATAACAGAGAGATTTTCTGACTGGTTGACCTGATTGCTAGTAGGTTTTTGTCAGTTGGGCAGGATCATGAAGTGTCTCAGCGTATGGGTGCAGGATGTTACATCCTGATGACTGGAAGAGCTGTTGGATCTCGTGCTGCCAGGCACAGTGTAAGAGTTTGTAAAGTGCTGGCTGAATCTCTGTGGTGCCAAACTAAATGATTATGAACCAAAGCAATTTCTGCCTGCTGGTGTCCATGATGTCTCCAGCCAATGTATCAGTGTGCTTTGTACACTGCGGTGTACAAAACTTAAGATGAAGTGAGTTGCAAGGATAAGATACTATGACGTGTTAGTCATTGGGTACTATATCTGTGCTTTGTGACAGATAAATGATGAAACTGAACTGGAAGCTCTGTGTGCAGAAATTGCTTCTCAGCATCTAGCAACAGAGAGCCCTGACTGTCCTAATAAGCCATGCTGCAAATTCACCTACCTGACCATGACAGGGGAAGAGGTGGAGCTTTGTCCCAGGGGCAGGCATGTCCCAGTGGGGTGAGTACCAGCTTTCTTGGCAGGCTTTTGCTGTGGGTTACATGTGGAAGAAGCATCTCTGGAATAATTTTCCAAAAGCCACGCTCTCCCAGAAAGCTTTTGTAACCAGCTGAAGGCTGGAACAGTCTGGGAACACTTTACATTGGTTGAAAGAAATTTAGAATCTCTAGCACTGTTCGTTGCTTTTTGTACCATAAGAAATAAATGGCTGAGGAGCAGTGCTTATGAACCGCTTGCTGGCTTAAGCAAACAGCTAGATATAAGGCTTGTGAGAAGTGGGTGACATGAGCACAAGAGAGGAAGAGGTGTAACTTGGGAAGCATCAGAATACAAATGGATTAATGATGAGACTCCAATTGTTCAAAAACAATGTCCTTAAAACCCTCCTGCATGTATGTACAGCTTGAGGGTTGTACAACAGGGTTTCTTAAGCACTCTTCTCTTGAATCTGCCCTCTCAGATGGGAGAACAAGGATGTGTATGCTGCTGCAATCAGGAACTTGAGAATGCGTGAATTGCAGACTCCAGAGTGCATGACTGCAGTGCGTGCTGGGCTTGGGTCCATCATTCCCCTGCAGCTTCTGACCACGCTGACCCCTCTTGAGATGGAGCTGAGGACATGTGGGCTTCCATACATCAACCTGGAGTTTCTCAAGGTGTGAAAAACTCTCTATAAATCTAAAATGCATGTGCAGTGTGACATATTCTCAACCAAGAGTATTAGCAGTTTGCTATTCTCCTCACACAGCAGCAGCAATGAACTGCACCAGTCTTGCTTGTGAAACAGGAGCAATGTACACCACCAGACTAGGATAAGCCTGTTAGAAAAGTTGATGGGTTGAACAGATACAAAATTGCTTATATTAATGGTCTGCCACGGTTGGATTTTGTAATGATTCTGAAAAGGCTGAAGACCCTGGGGAGGGAAGTGTAGACAGCATCACCTTTTGTTGTCTTAGTGTAGGTGGGGAAGATTTGAGGGAGAAGAAAGCAGCAGTGGACATCATGCTTTTTCTCCACTAGGCACATACCATGTACCAGGTGGGACTGATGGAAACTGATCAGCACATTGAGTTTTTCTGGAGCGCGCTGGAGATGTTCACTCAGGAGGAGCTCTGCAAGTTCATAAAGTTCGCCTGCAACCAGGAGCGAATCCCCTTCACGTGTCCTTGTAAGGACGGGGGTCCCGATACCGCCCACGTCCCGCCTTACCCCATGAAAATAGCCCCCCCCGATGGAGCTGCAGGTGGGTTTGTCTGCTGTCTCTTACAGCAACATCAGTTCTGCTTACATTATGATCATAGTCTTCAATTCCTCCTTTTTTAATTAAAAAATGATCTAAAGTGCAAATAATTGCTGCAAGACGCATGTAACTGTGGCTGTAAGAAAAGATAACCTGTCTTTAAAACATGTAATTCTGCGGAAGTTATAATGAAAATTTGAACTGTTTCACACACCTTTAGTCTCTAGAAGGCAGATATTTGTCGTGTGCTTTTAAAGCGATAGAACTGTCAGAAATCAGCCTCAGAACTGTGCAGAGGTACAGCACTCCTTAAGCTTCCAGAGGATCCATTTTAGGAGAATTTTGTTCTTTTGATATTTGTTAGTATCAAGCATAGGGAGGGATGCTTTTGGGGAACAAGGCAAAAAGCACGGGTGCATTCAGACTCCTGGCACTTCTTTCCCCTCAGGTTCTCCGGACTCTCGGTACATCCGTGTGGAAACGTGCATGTTCATGATCAAACTTCCTCAGTACTCATCACTGGACATCATGCTGGAGAAGCTCCGATACGCCATCCACTACCGGGAGGATCCTCTCAGTGGCTGAAGGGACGGGGGATGCCTCGAGGTGGCCCTGGATTGTTTCATGACTGCTAATGTTGGAAACCCTTCCATTCGCATAAAGACACCTCCTGTAACACTGTGTGATGGCTGGAGGTTAATTTATTTTGTGAACTTTGGTTCCCGTTACAATAATTACTGGAAGACTTACATTTTGTATTTGTAGATTTTGTGGTGGACTGGTTATTTTGCTTCCTTGTTTGTGGAATATTTGTAGGATAGTTTAGTAAAGACCAGTTTGTGTATAATTTAATTTTGAAAAACCTTTAAACATGTACATTTCTAATTTTCTAATTCAGAATGATATTACCCACACGAACATAACTAAAGTGAGGATGTTCTGAGGCTGAGAGAATTCCGAGGTAAAGGCTCATAGATCTCTCTCCTTTGAAGCATTTCTGAGTAGAGTGGAAGGAATCTGGCGTGGGAGCAGATTGCTGCTGGTTGCCAGCCAGAGCTGGGCACAGCGCTGCCTCTCTCCCAGCTGCAGGACACGCAGGGCTTCTTGCACTTCTTGGGTTTTAGAGCAGAAAACACGCTGCCAAAATGCATGTTTACATTTCCACCATTTTCTTGTAACTTTTTAAATTTAAGCAAGCACACAGGTAGCTGCCACAATTCACGTGGGGTTTCAGCTTGACTCTTCTGATTAGGAAAGTTTGTAAGTGAAAGAACCATGAAAAGGAACATAACTCAGCGGCGTTCTTGCCCTAGGTGTTCTTGAATGTCTGCTTTGCTTAGTAACAAAATAATTTCTTCATTGTAATTAAAATATTAGCAGAAACAAAATGGCTTCTCTCTGTATGGCTTAAGATATGAGCTTATAATCTGTGACTTTATCCTCTTTCCAAACAAGCTTTCAGAATAATCAGAGAATCACAGCAGACTCGGAGCAGCCCAGGTTGGAGGGACCTCCCGCCCTGCTGTGGGGACGGGGAGCCTGGCTGAGATGTCCCGTGCCCTGGCCATCCACTGATGAGGATGCTGCCGTGCCTTCGGGGAACTTGTACCAGTGAGTGATTGTTCTCACTGTAAAATATTCTTTTCTTATATCAAGATGAACCCTCTTCCAGTGCAGCGTTTACCTGTTGTCCCAGCCTTCTCCATGTGGCTCCTTCTGAGGAGAGAGCCCCACCTCTCTACAGCCACCCTTTCAGTACTGGAATACTGTGATGAGGTCCTGCTTGAGTCTCCTCTGGGGTGAGAAGACCTGACTCCTTCGGGCTCTCCTCTAAGGCAGGATCTTCAGTCCTGTGGTCTTTGTGGACAAGCTTTGCACCCTTTCCAGTCCGTCCTCATCTTTTGTGACTTGTGGAGACCAGAATTGGGCACAGTACTGCAGGGTGGCCTGATGAGCACTGAGTGAAACTCTTAACTCATTTGTACTCAAAAATGATTGATCTCTGAGAGCAAGTTATCCTAGAACTGTGACGCTTGAAGGAAGTATGAGGTGAGGGGCAAGGCACAAAGTTGCTTGTTTGGAAGGTAGAGCTTCTATTGTATATTCACAGGTCTTGGTAGGTTACGGAGAGAGAACGGTTCTCAAAGCTTTGGTGTGTCACTAGGTATGTTCTGCAGTGGTTTCAAAACAGCCCATCAACGTGCACATCTACCTTTGCTCATGTAAAAACAGCGTTGCTCTGTAATGGGTGCATTTAAAATTAAAGCATTGCTTTGTTAATCACTTCGAGCCAGACCCAAGTGAGAATTACCTGCGTGCTGAAGAACTGAAGAGAACATACTGAAATTACTGCTGTGCTACTCGGCTCGGTGCTATATGTAAGTTAAGTGCCAGTACTGAGCTACAAGTTATTTATTTTTCTTCCGATGTGCTTAGTGCACATCAACCACATGAAAGGTCTACGATGGTGTGTGTGTAACTGTGCTTCAAGGTGGGTATTATTTGTCTCTTTAGAAGACAGCATACACTAATTTGGCTTGTCAGTGGTAATGGGAATTGAAAAAGCTGTATTTATTGTATATTACTGTGAATATTGGGAATGATGAGTGTGTGGTTCTTGGAAGATAATGTGCGAGTAAGAGAGAAAAAGCCTAAACAAGTGTGTACATTCTTGTTCTTCTGTGAGCGAATGGAAAAATGTGTGTGCAACAGTTGTAGAGATAGTTGTTGGCATACAGAGTCTCCAACTCCTGTGGTTAGGAAAGCTGTGTTCCCTTTTATGGCGTATGTCCCTTTTCAAAGGAACAGATACATGTAAGAATATTTACTCCTGAATCTTGTCCATTTCCTGGTAGAAGCGTATATGTAGCTGAGAAATTAATCAGAATAAAGGCAAACACACACACTGAGCTTACAGTGATCAAGGGGAAAACTGAGCAGAACAAATGGCTGGAGCCATTTTGTTCCCATTTCAGATGTGCATTCTCAGACAGGTGCCACAAGGAACTGTGAAGAGCATCATCTGACTTTCATGACAGAACTGTTGTTGCTGACAATGAGATGTTTGGGGTTTCTTTCTGATGATTGAATTGTGATTTCTGTGTTGGTTTTAAATCTCCCATTTCAGGCCCTCAGTACTTCAAGTGGACTTGCAAATACCTCACGTGCAGGTGTTTGAGAACTCAGTATGCCAATGGTTTCTAAGGCTCTGATTACAGCTGTAAGATAACTGCTGCTAATGTCTGTCTTCTCCTTCCAAAGAGCACATTTGAAAGGAACATATCTGCATCTTGGCCCTGAAAAGTCTGCTGTAAAGTTACTTGATACGTATTTATTACAATTATTTATGAATACAAATAACAAACTTAGTCAATGCTGTTTACACCTTGCTGTGTAAATGAAGCTTCTTATACAGGAAAATTGTCACATGAATAAATAACCTTCACTGACTTCATTTTTTTTCTGAAGAATGGTGTAATCCCTTCAAGAGGACAAGTTGTTTGTTTTTAAGTTACTAGGAGGGAAGTGCTGCAGTGGTTTGACTGTAGCACGAATGGCCTTTTAATTAAAGCTTTTCTAATCATCATTACTTTCTTGTGCTTTAAATGAACTTGAGATTGTCTGTAATAGGCTTGTTTGTCAAAACAAAGATTGGTTTGTGATTTTTTTATATATACTCAGAATGTAAAGTTATACTAAACAATGGAAAAACTCTGAAGCTGGGTATTAGTTCTAGCTTGGTGTGTGTCCATCTTGGTACCGTACACAGCATTAACCTGTTAAGTGCTCTTGGCCATACAGTGTACACTTGCATAAAGGAGATTCTTAACATCCTTCTAGATGTATTGTGTCCTTATTTGGGGCTGGCAATTAAAATAATCTTCCAGTGATGATGCTTCCTTGATGAAGAGGATTAGAACTACTAGAAATGAAGTTGCAGGCTTTCTGCTTTAAAGTCCACTTTTATAGGTTAATTGACTGTAATTTGTATTTACTTTCACCAGAAATATAAGTATTTTGTACAAAAGGTGAAGTAAAATGATTGCTAATACTTTTCTTAGTTGAGATAGTTTGCGTTATTTCTCAAGCGTGAGAAATAGTGCTGTAAACCATGGTGTCAGCTCCATAGTTTTTCTTTTTTCATGCTGTTTGAAGCAAGGCACCTACCACCTTTCTCACACGACAGAAGAGCCAGCTTAGCTTCCTTTATCTTAGCAGTTTTCCCCAGAAATGCCAGCGCAACGTTGGTTACCACCTGTTTTTTAATACCTTTCTTCTCTTATAAATATATATATAAATGCTTACAGGTGGTGGAAGCGTTCATAACATGTCTTTGTTTCAGAACTGAGACTGCTTCAACCACCTCTAGTCCTCTCCCTTGCATGCTACTGCTGCCATGCCCTACAACAGCACCTAGCTAGTTATTGCTGCTAATACTAACTGCTGTGCACAGTTAATGACTGTGGGCATCAGCCTAAAGCTATTATCTAAGGCCTGCCTACTGCAGTCTGTGCATCACCAATTCCCTTATGCTGTGCCAAACAGGAGGGATGCTAACAGCTCTCATAAAGCAAATTGACAAAGACTACTGCAGGTAATACTCATAGAACATAAATCGATGAATTGGCATTGTTAAGCCTGTGGTGATAAAACTTACTGCAGAAGGGTTTGCAAATGCTCTGTGAGGGTGTAATACCACTTAAATTAAGATTTTCAGTGCACACTGTTTCAGGATAACATTAGATAAATTTATTACAAGGAGTTTTAAAAAGCATTGACTAATACAGCATTAAAAAGCATTTTACCACACAATCCTGGGATTAGAGTTCATCCACTAAAGAAGTCATGATCCCCCATGCCCTCAGCCCTTCAGCTAACAAACTGGAATGTGCAGCTGCCTTCTGTGCTGCGGGGTCCAGCCAGAGCTAAGGTACAACAGGAAGCTGTAAGGTAGCAGTGGTCCTGTCCCCCTCTTTTCAGCTGCTCACTACTCCAAACAGCTAGATTCAGGTGCCACAGACCAGCCCCCCTCACAACACTGGATGTTCCCCCATACACCAGCACAGAGCATTGCAGAGGGCTCTGACAGGATACTGCTTCCCCCTTGTCCCCCACCTAGTCCTGGCTGAGAGCTTGCTTTGCTTTTCTTTATAGCATTGCTGCCTTCAGAGTAACTAGCACTGAGCAAGCAGGAAACATGCCTAGAGTATGACAAAAGAAATTCTTCAGTGGATGCTGCAAAAAGCTAGTATGGAAATAGGGATGATGTGGTTCCCTAAGTAGAAGCATATTAGCAAATAGATATCTTAGGAAGTTGCTAGTGTTGATCACAGAAGTAAAAACCTGTAGTATACACTCACAAATTAAAAAATACATATATAAAATGATCACTGCCCATAAAAATTTAAATTCATATAAAGTTTTCAATGACATGGCAATATAGCAATTACTTGCGTTCAGATAAATAAGTACTATAGTGCATAGTGGATTGCGCAGAGTGCTAGGTAAGTTTTTCATGTGTGGTGGATCACTCTTCCTCTGGATAGCCAGACTCAGGGCTCTGAGGCTTTGCCTAAAAGGAAGGGGGGATAAGAAAAAAAGGCTGCTTTCAAAAGGTATTAGCTAAAAAACTATTGATAAAAACCTTGCTGAAGCAGGAAGGACTGCAAGTAGCTCATCATCCCAGCAAAAGTCACCACAAAATGAGGCAAATGTATCTGTCTCACCTAGGCACCGACTTGAGGGCTAACTACTAGGTGACATTTGCTCTTCCTAAGCAGTCCCATTCAGCAGAATGAGCCAAGCAAGCAGTAAACAAGTCAGGAGCACCTAAATGCTTTGTAACACCCATACGCTGAAAGACTGAAGAGCTATTTGTTGTACTCTGAAGCAGTGCAGGACATAGAGCAAAGCACCAACTTCCTATCAGGTTCTGGCTGCCTTACCTTCACCTTCCTGTTCCTGAAGCCAGCTGGAACATCTGACATTCCCAGATTCCTTCCTCCTTCACTTCTGATGCTGTAGAAGAAAAGCAAGGATGCTTTCAGATGAAGCAAGTCTACTGACTTCAGCCCTGTCACTGCTGAATAAGCAGTCTCTCCACATGGGAAGTTTAGAAGCTCTAGGAAGTAGCCCTGCATTCTTCTGACTCTTAAGGCAGTTATTTTTGTAGGAGAAGAACTGACCCCTCTATTCAATTGCCCTTAGGTATTTCAGTAACACACGTGTATGGTAGATTTAAAGACCACGTGATTCAGCCTACTGATAATTCAAGGGAGATTAAGCAGCAAAGAAAATAAGCATTGAGCCATGCAGGCACTATGATTTCTGCCTTTGCAGCACCACAGTTCCCTCACTGTTTAGGGCAGCCCTAGAGCAGCTGCTTGAAACTAAAGACAGCACCTCAGCAAGCAAGGTATTACCTTGGTTGGACTGGAGAAGTTCTGGACAAGCTGGATGTGAAGGTTTCCGAATGAAGGTTCTGAGTAGGTCTCACACGTGGTGTTGCCCCACTGGCAGGTTCACCTGCACCTCTGTTCTTCAGCCTTCCCTCATTAGCAGCCACCTTCCTCGGCTTCCCTCTTGAGTTCAGGGCATCACCAGTTCTCACGGTACCAGAAGAGGTCAATGGTGCATTCCTAACATTTGCTGCATTACTCAGTGCCCTGTTCCCTCGAGCAGCACAATTGAGTCTCTGCTGCCTGAAGCCTTCTATGCACCGGGGAGAAACATCTCCTGAGGAAAAAAGCAAAGGGGAACTTAATAGGAACAGTAAACGCAACATCTGTTCAGATAGCAGAACTACACCTAACTTCCATTCCAGCAGTATAGGACTTCAAAAAAAGGGATTTCTCAGGATACTGTGTTTCAGACATTTAATTTTTCTCACATAGAACTAGAACAATGGTAGAAGGTACAATGCTTACATTTTAGAGACAGAAAAGGCTAAGAACATCTATTCAGCTTGGAGCGCAAACAATGTCCCTGCAAGTGAAAAGGAAAGCAACACATCCAAGTCTGTTTTGCCCACACCTTGATGCCTGATTCGCCTCCGAGCCAGCTCTGGCGATTCTCTTCTCTCTCTGTTATCTCGAGGAGATGGTGGCTGCTGTGATGGAAAGTTGTCTGCTGGGTTGGCTGTGGCTGGGCGTAAGTCACATTGATCCTAAAGCAAACCATTAATTTGAGTATTTAAATGACAGGTCATTCAAATTTATTCTTGCAAAAACATTGCAGAGCATTGCCCTTCAAAAAGATTAAGGTTATGAGGGATTTGTTTTTCAGAAGGGGCAGATACTGGCTTTCTGACACCCACACTTTCTCTTACACTCATAAACTAGGACCAGTTACTTGCTATCACAGGCCCTAAGGAAAAAAAATGGAACTGCCATCACCAGCCAGAGCTGCCAAACACAGCCACCCTGCACCTGGGTATTGCTGCCAGCCAACCAACAAGCACTGTTACTCCATGTTCTGCCTCACACCTAAAGACGACTGCAGAGCAAGTCCCAAGCACGTGGCAAGCAGCCCTGAACTACTGTCACTGTAAGTCTGACCAGGTTCCCAGTATCACCCTGACAGCAGTCTGTGTTGCATACCTCTTCCCTTACCTACACGGGTTACAGCTTTGTGCTCCACTGCCACCTCAGCTGTGATTCATACAGCCTGGTTTCAGTGTAACTTCCACATGTAAATCAAACATCCATATTGTGTAATCTCATGGCCCTTTCTTTAGTTTTCACAAGAACTTTCAAAGAACTGTTCTTTTTTTTTTTTTTCCCCCCCACTAGGAGCCCCAGCATACTACAACAGCTTAGCTGTTACCAATAGGCTTTATTTAGGAAGGTCTGTTTATTTAGAGGGGAAAGTTACATGGGTTCCCAAAATATTCCTCTCCAAAAGGACAAAGAACTTGGCAAACTTCTTGAACTAGATGTGACAGCACAGATAGAGCTCTGTTTTTTACCTGATGATGAAAAAGTATCTCCTCTTCTAGTTGGATGCCACAAAATTCACAGGGAATGATAATGTTTCCTTCTTCCTGGACAGCTGGGTACCAGGATGAATAATCAGATCTACAGCTGTTGTACCCAATATTATGCAGGTCATCATATTTTTGTGGATCCAGAGAACTTCTTTTACTGAAGGAGGCAAAGGCACTTGCTGGGTTACAACCTGTCTGTTAAGCAAGCGACACAGAAAAGTTAGCTATCTCATTTAGCACACAGGGGTTTTAAAATTAATGCTGAGCAAAGATAAAATTACTAGACTTTAACTGTATCACTGAGCAAACACTGCACCTTTGTTCGGTCACAGTAACAAACAAGTCTTAACTGCAAGCTCCTAGATACAATACAAAGAAGTACTACACCTGATGAAGAATCAGATCTTCAGCAGGGTAGAGCTCCTCACAAAACTCACACGGCAACATGATCTCATCACCTGCAAAGCAATAATGGTTATATCCTCTACCATAAAGAGCCTGGCTGCATTTGGATCAACTTAGATTCAAAATTCCTAAGCATTCAACTCCTGTTCTGTAGCACAGAGTAGCACCCAAAGCAAGTGCTAAGGTAATAGTTACTGCAGTCCCACTGGTTGAGTTTTGTGAATAAATCCACATCACTCAGAGAGATAATAATGTTTTGGGGTCAAAGATATTAAATGGTTTGGTACAAAAGCCTATTACAGTCTCAGATAAATCCCTTTGTACCATTTTCCCTTTCAAATTAAATTGGCACTTCAGGTCTCTTGCAGACGTTGAATAAACATGATGGGAAGGCAGCAAGGAAGTTTGTTGTTATGAATCCCTAACCACTGATGAGCACAGGCACTTATTTTGTTTCTAAAGATACACCAGTATTTCATTTAGAACTGAAGGCATTTTTTCATCTCTGGAATAATATCAGTACTTATCCTCATATCGTTCTAAACTGTTATGAGTTGAAAAGAATTTCTGGATGAATGTATCAAGGTCAGAGCTCCACTACACCTTTTAATCCTTCCTCCCCTTCTGTCTTGCTTTACTTCTGTTCAAAGAGGTATTACTGTTTTTTGAGGGAACAGAAGACAAATTTTAAGGAAAAAATGGCATGCCTATGCTATTATTAATTATTTAACAATTATTTAGAGGTAGTCTCAAAGAGCTTCACTTTGATCTACTTAGATGATCTTTGACACTGAATCTAAGAATCCTCTTTCTCTCTCAAACATTTATACAGCATTTATACTTACATTTCATGTGGTTTGAAGTGTTCAAAGAAAGTAAAGAGTCAGAAGAAAAGGTATTTGAGTTGTCTGTTTCATTGGGAGAGGAAGACGGCACAAACTCTTTGGCATAGTGGTTTTCCCAGACGTCCCTGTGAATCTCTGCTGCAGTATTATTGCGAGGATTATTCTCGTTCTGAAGGCTAAGAGCCAACATGTGGTCTAAATTGGCATTCTGCTCTTCATAAAGTGAGTTAGTGTTTTTGTTTCTCTCCAGCTGCTCCAGTCCATACTCTTCAAAAGACGAATATAAATTTTAGGTAATGCTAAATCGCAACAATTACTTAAGCACATTAGTCTAGTTCAACCCAGAGGATTTCACATGTGGACACTCATGGAGTTCAGTATTTCAAAGCCTAGGACATTCCCTGTATCAAATTGGGAAGAAGGAAAACAGTCATCCTATTTTTGTTTGTAACAACAAAAAAAGATGAGAAAAAGAAAAGGTTGTTCCTCTTACGCAAGCATTATCAAGTTAAGAAGTTCTGTATCGTACCTTGTGAACAAGGTTCAATTCTAATAATGTCATCTACTCCTTCCTGAAGGCTGAACTTTTCAACCTCTTTAATATATGAGTGGGAAAACTAATTCCTTTTAATGATACTACATTTGACAAATGGGGACTATACACACACAGAAGAAAATGATGAAATATTTCCTGGTAATAGAGTTATACATAAAGACAACCAAACACCACCAACAAAAAAACAGTTTCAAAACAGGGCCCAAGACTGAACTGACAGTGTCTAGAGGAAGGCTAAGCTTCTCCCATGCTGGCATACTTCAAATATCTCCAGCATTTCATTCATCTCAATTATACAAGAATTTTAAAGAAAGCTTACACACGTATGAAATCTTATTATGAACATTCTTTAGAAATCAGTAGAAGTGGACAAGTTACAGTTCTCCAAGCATTTAGCTTCATTAACTAACCCCATAAGTTATTTCTGCAAGCCAGGCAGTCTTTTATGGCAATGACTGTAATGTAGCACTTTGCAGTGTTAAACCCTCTGAGTGGCCCCCAACAGAAAGCAGAGCACACGTTCAGCAGAGAGCTCATGGAAAGGGCATGTCTTAAATGTGACACGACCCTCTGCATGTGGAGGTGGGAGATTAGAGGCTTATGAGCAAGCAGAGGCATTTATAATAGTCTCAGCTATGTCCAGACAAGCTGTTACTGCAGAAATGATCAGCACTACATATGTGAACCACATACAGATCTTACCTAGCCTTCTACTTAAAGGAAGAGTGGAGTTGCTAAATAAAAATCAAAAGAATCTGAAATGAGCAAACAATTCCAGTGTCATTTTTAAGCTAGATACTTCTTGAGGTGATAGCACAGGCAATGTACTGGGCTTTTGTCCAACCAGCTACCTCAGAAGTCCTCCATTTAGGAGGTTTATACTTTTGCAGCTCTGTTCCAAAGCAAAATAGTGCCACACTCATTGCCTTCACAGCTTTTCTTAGTTAGTTTCACATAAATTTTTTACTTGGATCACCCAGCAAATGTCAGATTTAAAACAAGTTATTACTTTCATCTATACCTTACCTTGATTTTGATTTCTTCGTGTTCTTGAAACATTTCTTCTGCTAATGTCCTTAAGTGTTCTGTCTCCTACACAGTTGCTATAGATCTGCCTTTCTAGTGCCCTGGGCATTCTCCACAAAGGCCCAGCACAGTTATCTGATCTTAGCTGGTTTCTAATGTCTCGAAGGGCATGCAGACCTGCATCCTCTTCCTCAAAGCGAGGCACTGTTTTGCTTACTCGCTTCACCTCTTTCCCACAGACTTGGGGATGCTCTTTTAGATCTTTTACCATTACGTTAAGGCCACAACCACTACACATCTCAGTCCTAGCTCCACAGTAACTTTCATGATCCTGAAGCTTATTGAAAGTAAGCTGGATGTCACAATGCTGGCAGACTGCAGGACGCAAAGGGCACGCCAATGTCTAAAAAAAGAAGAAGGGATTATTCTTCACATATGGAAGACGGAGGCAAAGGTAGATGGAGGTTCTCACTTTACTTGAGCTTGCTATTGTTTCTTTAGCTAGATACAAAGCTACACCGAAGAGCAGCCTGAAATAAAACACTATACAAGAAACATAAGAACGATACATTGTATAACCGGTGTAGTCAGAAAGCTGTCAGCTGAAGCACTACCAGTATCCAAAGCATTCCTTTCACATCTGTAATGCTTTCACAGCTGATTCACATAATGCTTTTTAAAATTCGTTTTTAAGAAACATTCTTCACAACCACATTTAAGTACTGCTAAAAGACATATTAGTGTGTGTTATACCAGGGAGCAGACTTGCAGCATATTTTCCACTCGTTCTTTACCCTGCACTGAAGCTAAAAATATATTAAATACATGTTATAATTGAAGATGCTGCAATAACACATCACCAATCAGTAAACAAAAGTACTTCACAAACTTCCAGTATAAACTACTTGCAGTGCTTTGGACTGGATGTATCCTCAAAGAAAAAATTGTTTTATTTCCTCACCAATAAGCAGATCTGCATGGCACTTCCAGAGCTGTCTTTCACTGAGCCCGAAGGAAAATAAATAAAGGAATTTATAACAAAGTCGGCTGTGGCAGCAGGGAACTGCATTCAGTAACCCAAAAAATCCCAGTGTGCTCCAGGATAGTTTATTTTACAAGGTTTTTTAAAAATGTCTGTTTGGACACAACTTGTTAAAACTCATAACAATAGCAGCAGATACAGAAATGAATAACATGAATGGATATATATATTTTTTTTTTAAGTTAATAATTGTATTCTGTACTTCTGAGGTCCTTTGCCATTTTTCATCTTGATCATTAATAAGGATCAAATTACTAATTATCATAGATATTGCTTTGATAGGAAGGCTTGAGCAAGCAGTTTCCCACAACTTCTTTCAGAGAACTTGAATTTAGAAAGCATTAAATAAAAGGGATGCAGACTGGAATCCAGGTCTTGGCTGACGGGAGGACTCTAAGAACAGCACCTGGAAATACCATGCAGAATCTCCCAAGTGTGTGTAAATATAAGGTACACCAACCTCGTGATCCTCCAAGAGGCTTTTTTCAACCTTCATACTGCACTTGCAGGTAACCTACAATAAACAGACCTCATTAGATCAGATGCCACAGAAATCAGCAACTTCAGGGGAGAAGCGTTGCCATCACCTGCACATGTTCAGAATCAATGTGGTTCTTCATCTCAGCCTTTGGGACTGATTCATTGCAGTAACGGCAGACTTCAAGATTTCTGCTACAGTGGATTTCGTGAATGGTGAAGTTAGCAGCAGGAATATCCTTTTTGCTATGAGAAAGTCACAGAGATAATTTCTCAGAAAACAACCTGACAACAATTTTAAGCACTTATTTACAAAGAAAAACTCCTAAGAAAATTTTCTACAATTTTCCTGTTTAGAGAGCCAAGAAACTAAAGAGAAAGACAAGCCCAACCAGTGTTCCTACGTAGTCACAACGTGAATGTATATATTGTGCAGAGGTCACAATTTATCTTAAGGCAGCATGAAACTTCAAGGTTGATCCATTTCCTCATATGAAAGAAAAATATAACAGCATATACAAGTTATCAACTTCAACAGACTTATCTGAAAAAAATAAAAGCTTCCTCCCAAAAACAACTTGGCTTTAAGATGTTCAGCACTGCTCTACTTGGAAAAATTAAATAACTCTGTTATGCCGGATTTTTATCTTCACTGCCTACTGCTTTGTGTCCTTCCCAGCCACAAAGGAAAAGTACTGCAGGTGTGCAGTTTTCTCCTTTGTCAGGCACCAAGAAGCGAACAGTGTGGCAAAGCAGTGTGATCCAGCAGCAGTGTGTGAACTGCACGTACTTCTGGCAAACAAACTAGACTAACATTGCAAGAAACTGTTCAGATTTCAGCGTCTCTCTTAGGAAAAAAGGTGTGTTTGTTCAGCTGCTTGTATTTAATATGCAACTTCTGAAAACTACACCATTATCAGTAGACATATGACCAGTGCTGGAGCTCCTGAAGAGAGCTGGCTTATCAAAGAGACACAACTGCCACATCAACATGTACGTACTGACTATTTTGACATCCCTGCCTCCTAAGAACGTGTGTCAAGAAAAGCTTTGAATCACATCCTCTGTACCTACCTCACCGCAAATCAAGCTTTTGCTTTTACTGGACTGCCGTGGCAGCTGCCTGGTAATTCAGGAACTCGAGTAACGGCTGGGAAAACGGCTTTATAACCCATTAATACTTGGAAGGGGGAAGGGGGGGAGGGGAAGAAAAACCCAACCGTTTCTACAGAGAGTTGTTCGTTGACTCACGGCTTCTAACACTTCATAGCACTCCAAGGCGATGTTATCACCCACCCCACCCCAGCCCGCCGCCAGGTCCCGGCCCTTACCAGTTGCCACACAGCTGGGTCTGCACCTCCGTGACTGCAGCCATGGCCGCGCTCCGCCCGGGAATCGAAAGCGACAACAACACAGGCAGTTTCACTTCTGCTCGCTGCGGAGCCGCCCCCAATGGCTGCGCTCCCAGCAGCCGCCCCGGAGCTCTGCCGGTACGGCACTTTGCACTCAGCGATCCGCCCCGGGGCACCGCGCCTCGGCGGCGGCCAACGGCTCCTTCTTTCAGCTCCGGACCGGGACAGTCCGCGTCTCGCGGGGACGGCAAAGAGAGCCCCGCTCACCGCAGCGGCACAGGGAGACGAAAAAGCAGCGAGAGAAGCGGCCCGGCAGGAGTTAACGCCCAAACGGCCCCGCTCACCGCGCACCTCAATCCGCCGACACCGGACCCGGGCCCGCGCTTCCTACCGGCCTCTTCGCGCCCGCCCCCCTTCTCCTATTGGCCAGCAGCGAGCCGCGCCGCGAGCCGATTGGGTAAGGCGGTTGCCGTTCACCGGTCACACGGCCCTCTGCCCCGCTCGGCACCGATTGGCTGACGCAGACGTCACCGGGCAGCGGGGCGGCGCGGCCTGGGATGGGGCTGTGAGCGCGGGGTTCGGTCTGTTGTTTGTTTGTATTTCCTTCTCCAAGGAAAGCAGCTGCTTCCTGAAGTGCCCTAACCTGGGCCAGTCCACAGCTCCGGTGCTCGGAGCGTTGGGTGTCCCCAGGGATGGGGTACCACCACCTCACCCTGTGCAGTGCCTCACTGCCCTCAGTGCAAACAACTTCTTTCTTCTACCCTGTCTAAATCTCCCCTCTTTCAGTTTGAAACTGTGTCACTTTGTCCTGTCTGATTTCAAAAACATTATCTCCTATAGTTACGCAGGAAAAGGTCCCACAACTTTACTGCGGTCTCAGGACACGCCTGGCAGCAGCCGTCACACAAGCACAGAGCTGCTGGGACTGAATGGCGAGCAGTGCAAAGTCAGCACTGACGTGCAGATGCAAGCCCATCGCGGTAGGGGCTCAGCTGGACTCAAGCACTGCTTCCTAAGTAACACCTCACCTTGCCTCTTCTAAAGCCAAAAGCCAAAAGCAAACGAATGGGCGCTGGCACAAAGGTAACCATGGCTTTTGACCTCTTGCCAAGACCATGCTGCAATCCGCTTACAGCACAGCCGAGGAGCTGCT
>JAOWBP010004343.1:6254235-6268774 GCA_028571105.1 Tragopan temminckii | reverse complement strand
GCAGATGTTAACATATGAAGTGGAGGGACTTTTTTTTTTTTTCAAAATCATGAATGGGAATTCATTTGTTATCAGGAAGAAAAAAAGCTGAATTTGTGTGAAAACCATTGATTTGTTGTCAGTGCTTCTATCTGGAGTTTGAATCCAAGAACAGAAGAGCCAAGGAAGCATAATGTTAGACAAAATGTCTTGCTTTAGCAATTCAAGCACAACGAATTGAGGGGAAAAAAACTGAAAATGTAGAGCATGAGTACAGTTGTTTTAGTTTTAAAGAAAACTTCTGAGATTTATAAATTTAGTGGCTATCATCTGCCAGGTGTCTGTGCCACTTGATAGCGCTGGCAATGTGAGAAACAGCTGACAGCGTAGTAGTTCTTTAACTCTGCAATTCAGGGTAACTTTGTCTTCCTTTTTAGGGAAAACTTGTTTGAAAACTGAATTGCAGTTTTCAGATTATTACTGCCTCCTTGCAGTTCACCTGCTGCTTGACCTGTGGCTAGAGGAAGGTATGTCTCTATATTTGCTTAATACCACCTGGGATGGTTGTGGGTAGGCAGGTTGTGACTGTGTGGCCACTGTGCACATGGCATTGCTCATTAGCCCCATAGTTTTCAGTTTCTTCTTGCTGTGTGGTATTTCTGGAGCCTCTCAATCTTGCTAACATCTAAAGGGATTTAATTTTTTTATATAATTTGTGTAAGTCCTGGTGGAGTTCTGCTGATTCATGCAGCTCAGTGTTGTCCATCCCTAGAAGCTTGTTCCAAGTTCACCATGTAGATATTTTTCTCTCCCTTTGCACAAGTAATGCTGGCAACTCCCTTCTGATACCGGAGGTGTTTTGAAAAATGTTTCTTTTTCTCCTTGATATACTTTGTCTCCTGGATTCCTAGCTTCTAGACTTCTGTTGAGACTCATTGCTCTGGTTTTAGTAATTCTGTACTTCTCATCTGCTCTGCTTTATTAGTCTCATAATCTCAGCAGTGTCTCTCTGGTACATGAGAATTGTGCTCCGTGCAGATGTGAGCTGGATATTCCCTGTAAAGAATTATTCTTGTGTGGGAACCTGCTGAAAAAAGTACAAAATGAAGGGAGCTTTGATGTGAATTGTGCTGTCAGTGTGGAATGCCCCTCCCTGTTCACACCGGTGTTCTTATCTTTGTCACCAGGTGAAGAGATGGCTGTGTGGCAGTGCCTAACCCTTTTAGAAGAAGGATTATCTCATAGTCCTTCTAATGCTCAGTTTAAATTGCTGCTCATTCGAATCTACTGCAGGCTTGGTGCATTTGAACCGGTTGCAGAGCTCTACTCCAGCCTTGATGCAAAACACATACAGCACGACACCATCGGGTGGGTAGTATATACTGAGAATAATTGGTTGTGGTGACCCTCCGGTAACTGTTTGAGATCTTCAGTTGTCATTGCTACTGAAAGATAGCAGATGGTCAGATTTTCACTGTGTTCTGTAAAAGCGTTCTGAAAATATGTAATATGTATCTACTGAAGTGTGCTCTGCTTCTAGTAGAGTATCTTTCCTGTTTGATTTTAATAATTTCTGGAACTTAAGAATGTTAATTAAACAGAATATGATATCTGTGAAATATATATCTTGGTGCCAGTTGTAGCTAGGTGTTCCAGCCTGGGTCATTGCTGAGCAAAGTTTGGGAGCAGTGGTTAAAGCAAACACAACCAAGTGGCTTTGCCTCAATTAGTGTGTTTGTGAGTGTCAAAATAAAGTTCCTCCATCCACCTCATTAAATGAGCGAGAATTCTGAGCTTCCACATGCAGTGAAGAATTCCTTCCTTTACTGTTTAAAGCTTAAATCTTAATATGAATGTTGAGAGTATTCCTGTTAAATCTCCAGACTTTTCAATAAAGCTGAATTGGGCTGTAGCTCTCTATTCAGACCTGCATTTGAAATTCAGAATTCCCCAGCACGTGTGCTGATGTTTGACTTGTGCTGTGTTGTGTTGCAGCTATCTTCTGACACGCTATGCAGAGTCACTGGGCCATTACGCTGCTGCATCCCAATCCTGCAATTTTGCACTCAGGTTTTTCCACTCCAACCAGAAAGATGTAAGTTGAAAGAAACCTCTGCATCCTTGCAGCAGGGCAGTTATGTTGATAATGCCATACTGAATTCTGTGCCATACGTAAGAACTTACAGAACTGTAGTAGGTAGTCACACAGAGGAATTATACATGCAGCTTTGTGTTTATAGAGAAGCTTGCCTCAACCTGTGTTTCTCACTACAAAGGTTTGTAACTTGTTAGATGGAGTTTTGCTGTAGCTTTTTATTATTATACAAGCCAATTTGAAAACTCCAAAAGTTGCCATGATTACTTATAAATGAATGAATTGTGATTTGTGAGAATAAGTGTGACGTAATGTAGCAAATAAGTCCTGGTGTCATCTGACTTCAGGCACTTTGAAAAGTCACACAGCAGCCAGGGATGGTGGGTCAAGGTACTGATGACACTTGTACAAGCTCTGTATTGCATTCATCTGAGGCATTGTGGTTTAGTGATGACACATGTGGTGGGGAATGCTCATCAGAAAATGAAAGTGCAAAGAACAATGTGGGAGAATTTCAGAGGGGAAAAGTTAACTCTTGAAGTCATGACTAACTGCATTATTTTCAGGTGATAGGATCAAATTGCTAAGTCTGGTCTTGTGCTAATGAGAGCTGCCTGCTTTATTCAGTTCACCCCTGTGAAATGGTGTGACTTAAAAGAAAGTTGTCTTGAATGAGAACATTGAGAATGGAATGGAGAGAGAAGAGTAGTTAAATTCTTTCAAGAGATAGGGACCTTCCTAAATGTATGCTGTGACCTAGGCATCTATCATACTTGTAGCTTGCTGATTAGTAACAGTACTTGTCTATATTAGTCCTGATTGGAAAGCACTGTGAGGTACATTTATAGGGAAAACATCAGTTTCATTTCATATTTCCCATGGAAGCATGAAAAATGGGTTGAGTGGGAGAATGGTAAACAACTCTCTTGTAACCTTGGTAGAAATGCATTGGGCAAATTGGGGGGGGGGGGAGGGGAATAGTCCAGAACAGTAGTAGGAAACTATATGCATAATATTAGTCCATCTCCCTAAGATTTGCAAGACTGTCCCATTCTGAGAAGTTGGGAGTACAATCTCTATTCTTATATTTTTACAGTTTGTTCATTGCTATGAGGTGGGGGAAGAAAACTTTCACTTGACACTTAAGAAACAAAGGTGCAATCCAGTTTTAACCCTTCCAGTTACTGGCTAAACTGGCTGCAGGAGCTCTGCAGATATGCAGCTTGTTTTTCCACCATCCCGGCAGTAGGTAAAAAGACAAGAATTATCTGTACTGAGTAGTAAAGATTCTGAAGGTGCTCAGACAGTAATTCCTCAGATGAGTATCCTTGTGCTGTTGGCAGCAGATTATTCCTGTGTGCAAGGTGCCTGTTGCCATTTACCTGTGTCTAGAAGGTAGATGCTGAGTTACTGTGACCTGTGCCTGATGTGGACATTTCTCTGTAGGGAGGGGGATGCACAGAGATCTATGTGGGTCATGTGGTGGAAGCTTGCTCTCCTCTGCTTCCCTCACTTATTGTTTAAGCACCGATACTACTTGCTAAGAATCTTTGTATTGAGTACACTGAGTACAATGTTTTGTGCTAGAGTGAAGCTCTGGATCCAAACAGCTTTCTCCTACGTGCCTGTTGTTAGCGGTGGCAGATTTTTTTTTTTTTCTTCTTTGAGTAACTTGTTCAGTGTCTAACACGTACTGAATGACTTCAGTGAAGAGCATACCTGGAACCAATGCCTGGAACCAACTCTTTAAACAAAATGTTCCACTGCAGTGTGCCAGGTGAAAAAAAAGTGAACTGAAAGAAACTACGGGACGTGATTTATCTGCTTGGGAACACTGTATTGTAAAGCAGCAAGAAAGCATCTTTCCCTGGAAAACATTCTGGCTGAAGTAGGAAGATGGTCGTTCTCTTTGTCAGGAATGATAACGGTGCTTGCAGAGCACCAGGTAACTGTCTCCAGTAACTCAGTGTATGCACACTGGTAAAGGCCCACTGAACCATGTTCCAAGCGCTGTTGCCAGGAAAATGCTACTCAACTCATCGTCAAGAAATGCTGGGAAAATGGTGCCTGAATTGTTCAACTTGCCTTACTACTACATCTTAAAGGCTGAAATTGCCACAGAGGGGTAAAAACAATGCAATCATAGTGTGAAGCATGTAATACAAGACAAAGATGTGTCTCGGGATCCTGCTCATGTCATTTCTCTTGGAATACTGCAGCCAAAGAACTGTGAGCCATTGTTGTTCTTGAGTAGTAGCCAAATCTCATGGGTTCTGGATGTTCCAGTGGTTATTGTATTCAGATTGTTTTAGTAAGAAACCCATCGCAAGCTACATTAGCTTGCAAATAGCAAGTGTCTGCAAAAACAACTGTAACATGCAGATTGAAGCAGGAGAAGGCTCAATTCAGCGTGCTGTTCATCTAAGGATGTGTCAAGAACAGAGTGGGGGGGAAAAAAGATGGTTCTTTACTGTAAGATGTCTCCAATATCACAAGATCAGAATATGCCACCAGTTTCTGTGCTGCAGTGGTTCTGCTGGCGTTTCCCTTTCGTGATCAGAATCCTGGTATGAGCTTTCCTTTCAGGTCCCATTACAGTATCTAACTGCAATGTTAAATGAGGACTATCCTATCAAGGTTACCTTTTTACCTGATTTCAGCAACTGCCTGCTTCTCTGTAGATAAAATTTTTAGCTGGAATGTTTGCTACAATGTAAGGAATGTGTCCTGCAAGTGCTCTCTGCTATGCGTGGGACTCTGCCTAGAGCAGGAAGTGTGGCGTATGAACAAAGTGATCTGGTATTAAAAACAAACAAATATGCTTAGCTACTAATTCAAGGTGACCACTTTGGATATTGTCCTCCTGACTTGCTGAACTTAACAATCTAAAGTGAATCCTCTTTAAGAGTGGGTCTCATAAGTAACAGTCCTCCAGGATACTGTGCAGTCTTGACGTAATACTTCTGCTCTGGGAGAGGATGCCAATAAAAGGGAGAAGAGAAAAGGCAGTATTGCTATATTTGACTGATACTAAAAATGCAACTTCATTCTTCTCAAGATAGTCCTCCTTTAAATATGCAGAATCACAAGTAATCTCTCTAATTTTCTTGTGTCCGTCCGTCTTTAATTTCTCCAGATCCGCAGGCAAACAGAGCACCAACGTGTCTTATGGGGATTTTAAAACTACGTCGATGCAGTTGAATTAGCACCCATAGTGCAGCCCCGTAGCCTGACAATGACCTCTGCAAGGCTGTATATCAGAGGGTATGTTGCTAAATATTTGGCATATTTTTTTCATACAGTATAAATAACCAAATTGCGTAGGAAAAAGGTAGAGCTACCTAGAAGGCATTTCTTATTTTGGAGGGAGGAAAGAAAACAAAACGGGCTTTTAACTGTGAGTGATAGCTCGTCTTCTGTCAAACCCTTCCAGGCAGGTTGTCTTGGTCAGTACAATACAGATGCACAGATCTCAGTTGCCCTGACTTTCTGGTGCCTCTAATCTTCAGTGCATTTCATAGTCATGCTATGAAGAAAATACTTGATCTGCCAGAATTTCTCCATTGCAGAGAAACTGATTTAAGAATACAGCCGTCTGTATTGACAGGGATCATAAGTTGTTCACTCTGTCATTCCAGTTACTGTATATTTTAGTGAAAAATTCTGCTTGTTTGGGACTTCTTCATCACAGAAATCTTCTGGAAATTGCTTGGACAGATGAGAAATATTAGTTATGTGGCTTGTATTGCTGCGCTTCATCAGAGGGGAAGCAAACTATCCTATGGACACTGACAGCTTTCTTTGGTGGTTAGATTGTACTGTAACACATGTATGTGTGCGTGATATTATCTTGTGATACTGTATTTTAAAAAAAACTAATAAAGAGAAACAAAAAAATGTGTGAGTAATTTTCTTTATCTATGTTGTGATATGTGATGCATATCCAAGTCAGTTCCAGAAAATCTGGGATGTGTCTGTTTTGCCTGAAAGTACTTCTCATAATGAGACAACAAATTGAATAATCCATCTGGAAAACAACAATAAAATATAAACTTCCAAAATCATCTCTCCCAACCTATAAGTGTTTTTCAGTCTGTTGACAGTAACCTGATTTTGTTCAGCGTTGGTTTGCTTACTTAACAGCGCTGCCTAGTAGATCCTCTAGGCATTATTAAATTTGAGGAACAAAACTCCTTGGATGACTTATATAAGCAAAACTGCAAGATTCTCCCACAGTTTGAGTATTTGCCAGATTCGGTACCTCTGGGTTAGTGAAAACCACAGAAATACAATTTCTTCGTATTGACCATGTTAAACTCTTGGTTATTCCAAATTTATGGAAGTAACTAATACAAAGCTGGTGTGTGCTTTCTTGTAGACCTCAGAATACATCATTCAAGCCTACAAATATGGTGCATTTGAGAAGATTCCAGAATTCATTGCATTTAGAAATAGGCTGAACTCTTCCCTTCACTTTGCACAAGTTCGCACAGAACGGATGTTGTTAGACCTTTTACTTGAAGCAAATATGTAAGTACAGCAGAGAATGCAATACTTTCATGTGACAAAAATTAAGATTTATGCATAGGTAGAATATTGACCAAGCAGCACTTTGGCAAAAACCTGAAAGTTGCTCTCGGTTGCTCTTTCCTTCAGCATCCTTCTTTGTACTTGGCGTAATGCTGGTGACGTGTGAGGGATTGAACAGTGGAGAGAATGCAATTTTTTATGTGTTTGTTTCCAGTGATCAAATGTTTGATCTAGTAATATTTAATCTTATATACAGATCTTCTAGTTTAGAAGAAAGCATAAAGTCCATGAGTCTGAGCCCAGAAGAGGATGACATTCCATGGAAAGATTTGCGTGACAACAGAGACCTGACAGTCTTATTTAATTGGGATCCAAAAGACAGGTGAGCAGAAGTGTCCTTAACTATAGTTTTGCACCTTTTCCTACAGTATATGGTGAAGAAAATCCTTTCAGGGTAACTGAAATGTTCTCTAGACTGGCTGACTGCAAACTTAACATTCATTCATCACTTCTAGCAGTGCTGCCTTTTTACATATTAATGGTTTTTTGAATTTCTGACTATTCTTTCCTCCTAATACATTATTTGATAACTTCAGGTAGGCTTCTGTACCTGAGTGAAGCTTGCGACTTTGCAAAACTTAAGTGTTTTCCTGAAAACATTTGGTGCCTTTCTCTAGGGACATTTCTGAAGAACATAGGAAACTCTCACTGGAGGAAGAAACCCTGTGGTTGCGAATCCGGTCTTTAACTTTAAGGCTAGTAAGCGGACTCCCAACTCTTAGTCACAGTATTCAACCAAAGAACTCTGAAAAGACTGCAGAGAATGGCGTCTCATCCAGGATTGATACAATTCGATCTCTGCTTCAGCAGCTGGAAGCGGCAGTGGATTCAGGGAAGAAGTTTCTAGAACAAAAAATTCAGGTACCCGTTAAGGAAAAAGCTATCCTCAAATATTAAATGAACGTGAATGCAAGCAGAAAAACTGAATGCATCTTGTAACGTCCAGCAGGCTGCAGAATGCACTTAACTGACCCTGAGTTTGTAGTGTATGAATCTGACTGAGAGATGTGCCAGAGACAAACACTGTGTTCTGGATAAGGAAAAGCTGCAACACCTTTATCTTTTTCTTTGCTTCTTGCCTAGTATCCTGTCCTTGGCCCTCCTCCTACCCGAATGGCTGGCTTCTTCAGTAATGGCAGCTGTCAATGCCAGACTAGCTTGTTTTATCTTGTTAGTGATATTTATGAACTAGATACCAATGGCTTAGGTAAGTGCTTGAGGGGCAGGGGCTTAACCAGATGGTTATGAGGTGGGAGGGAATGCGATATGTTTCCACTTAGTTTGAAAACTGCTAGACATTGGGTGATGTGGACCAACCTATGACTTGTTTTATTTTTTGAATGACACTGTTACCTGGGAGACAGCACTGCAATGCTTTATCCATGTCTTCATTTTTGTGGTGTATGTTGATGTAATACAGCATCCTCTCTGAAAGCAGTTGCATTAGCTTTCCACTGCTAGCACTAAATTACATTTAAATGCCTGCCAGTTTTCTGGGAGCAGGAGATACAGAACCTATAGTTTATAGCTGCCTTTTTTTTTTTTTCTTTCAGAAGATTCAGCAGAAGTCCAGGAGAGGATAGGGAATAGTTTCAAGTCTTTAATAGAACGGCTAACAGGTAAGTAGTAACCCAAGAAAAAACTGGTAATTAAGTGCTTTGTGTTATAAGCTCCCAAGTGTGCTGCACATGTGGGAAAGTGCATTAATGGATCTGCAGACCTTTTTGAAAGATGCTTGAGAGCAAGGCTGAGAGTGCCCCTAGCTTGTCTGATGACAAAGTTGTTGCATCCACATAATGCACTATCACTTCATTACCTTGCAGCCTAATCTTAGCAACTGTTGTTTCCTGATACTTGATCCAAGTGTTGTGTAGAGATACTATTTGTAATGAAATACGAGTTAGAGGGGAACTTCGGAGCTGGACTTTCTTGAGTGTCTTTAGCCAAATTTATCAATAACAGCCTAGTCTGCAAAGCAGTCAGAGCTACACCAAGATACATGCTGGACAGAAAATGAGCATTTGGGTTGGTTGATCTGCATGTCCTGAATAAGGCTTTCCTTTTTTTCTTTTCTTTTCAGATTTGTTCAATAAATGTAAAGGTGACTTGATTGAAGTCAGAGATGGCACCTTGAAAACTCAGCCAAACCTGTTAGAAAACTTAGTCTTCTTTGTTGAGGTATTTTTTATTTTTTTTGCTGGAAAATGAAAGTTGTGGAACACTATAGAGTGGAAATGTTGAGACTAAAAAGCAGTGAGTTGCATGCTCAATCAGTCATGAAAACAGAGCTCTTGCATATTCTGAGTCTTTCCAGTATGTACACTAAAATGAGTTTAGAAGCCTCCTGTAAATGTAGCTTGTAACATACCTGTACCTTTCTTTCCAGACCATCTCCATCACTCAGTGGGTATCAAGTTACTGTGATGGTGTCCTTCGACCTTTTAAATCCAACCTGCAAAAAAAGAAGAAGAAAAAAAAAGAAACCAATGTAGCTATGGTAGATAATATATCTTTTTCTCCTCCACTTCCATCCCTCAATCCAGCTACTTGTATGGAAAGAAAAATCAGGATTGATGGTGTGCTAACAAACTATTTTGCATGAACTCTGCCTTGTAGAATCTGTGGTTGTTAGAGCTTACTTTACAACCTTTTTTTTTTTTTTAACTCCTTTTCTGCCTTCTGCCACATCTCTGACATCGTGTGACAGCTTTATAACAGGAAATACAGTTAGACTATCACAGATATCCCTGCTGTGAATGCGTTGCAGTACACTAGTTAACTGATAGTGTTTATCTGGATAGATAGATTTAAGCTTAAGTATTGGGGTATGTGGGTGTGGAATAGAATAAGCATTATGAATTGAGTTGTCATATAAAATTGTCACTGAAGAGACATTAGTATGTGTTTATAAATTAAAAGCATGTCTTTATTTATTTTTTTTTTAGCCACCTGTATTTACACACTTTCTGGATTATGTTACTGAACTACAGACGTTAACTTCCAATGTAATAGATCACATCAAAGGGCTTGAAATAATTCTGACTGCACTAAAACTTGAAGAGTTGTCCCTCAAGGACACTCTGCTTTTACAGGTGAGAACTTCCATTGTTATATGACTGATCAGTGTGCTTGTGTGTGACAGATAACCTGTTAAAGATGACTTAATTGCTATTAACCAAATATTAGAGACCACACTGAATATTGGAATGGTGAGTTGGTGTATTTTTGTAGTTTTTCACTGGTGCAGTGACTTTGCCTTGTCTTATGAGCTATCACTTAGGACAAAAAGAGATTTCTGATGCATTTGTCCTGAAGTAGGGAATCTGACCTACAGGGCACTGGCATACATGTTTATCTGGGAAGGTCCTAAGGCTTTTTTAACTGCGGAGGGTTTAAATGCTGCATTCGCCTGTTTCAGAACTGTATCCACTTATCTGTTGTTAGCCAGCTTGTATTTTTTCAGTTAGTTTGTCCTCCATTTCACAGCACACTATTTAGAATTTCCCTTTTCTTGTTGTTGTATGAAGCTGATGTAGAAGTATCTTTTTAAAAACAAAACACAAAACCGCTAAAAACTAACGAAGGAAATCTTAGACTTCAATGTATGTGATTTTGGGTAAAAGTTAAGGTAAGTTTTCCTCATATGAAAGAAGCTTCAACATCAGGTATTTTCAGATAATTGTTGATGTTTGTGATTGTCCTGGTTCTTTGGGTCAGGAGATTCCTCCATATTCCCATCCTTATGAAAGACATCAAATAGCTACACAAGGTAGTCCTGCAAAAACCGTGCATCAGATTCACATGGATTTAAGCAGAAGCACCTCTGGGAATCTTTGACTTTTTCTGTGTTTAGTTGTGATATTTGTGATTCCATTTGTTGTTTGATATGCTTGCAGTGAATCCAGAAATAGGCCATCTGCACAGCTCTGCTCAGAGCCAGAGCTGTGTTTGCAGCTCTGTGCATTCAGAACTAAAAAGTGCTTTTAAAAAAAGTTCTCGTGTTCAGGTGTTAGTGAAAATTCTGATGTGATTCAGGAATGGGGTATTACTGTTGATGTGCCAGCCAAAGCTTACTGCTGAAGTGAGGTGGTGGGGGAAGTTTCATGGGAGAACTTGAACAACTGCTACTGAATGAATGGTTTCTCTTTTGCATTTTGCAGGAAGAGAAAAAGTTTACAAAGACTGTGCAAGGGAAGGTCCAGAGCAGTTACCAACACTCGGTTCAGGAAATTGGAGAACTGCTGAAAAAGAGACTTGATACTATTAAAAAACTAAAGATTTGAGAAATCATTGACAGACTCCACAGGAGAGTGATACCAGAGTCCCAGACAGAAGCAACATCCAATATACCATCACTTCAATCCAGAACTTCCTCATAATGCATGAAGGACTTAAAATCATAAAACGATTTTTTTAGGTATTACAGATGTATTCAGCTGACTTAAATTATTGTACATAAACGAGAAGCAGGGACCCTTATTGGGGTTTGACCACTTTTTATACATGTTCATAAGCATATTACAACAGGAGAAAATTGAATAACTTTCTTCCCTTCTGATCTCTAGAAACAACTGGAGATGGTTGTTAGCAGCAATAGAAATCCAGTGTAAAGCATAGATCTCAAAGGAGTTGTATTTTCATCACCATACGGTGTTTATAATTTTTGTATGGTCCTTGCCTTGGAATGCAGAAGCTGTAGATGCCCGCATTCAGCCACCTCCAATGAAATGAGCCAGTTCTGGAGCTGCCTATGTTGTCCACAAGCCACCTGGTCCTACTGAGTTCAGCGTGTTGGCCCAGCAGGGAGGCGGGAGGCTGTGCTGACAGATCACCCTCTGTGTGCAGCTTTCCAGCAGAGCCTAGTGGTGAGGTTCCTCTAAGGGCTGAACGTGGAGAGAGCTGCTGGAGGAAGGAGGTAGTATCAGCATACACAAGGTTGCTTTCATGTTCGGAGAAACTTCAAGCCTGATGAGGAGCAAACTTGGCCATTAAGCTTTAGAGAGATGGGAGTCAGCGTTTTAGCAAAAGACAGAAGTAGAGACCATGTATATAATAGCTGCAGTGATGTCTGACACTGCGTTCTAATTTCATGACAGTTTAATGTAAAACAGCAATCATCATGACTTCTAAAGAAGTGTATTTAGATTACTGAGACTTTAAGACTTAAATATTTTCATAGAAATTAAATCCTATTGGCTTTGGTTTTAAGTTGGCAGAGGTAACTTTTGCTTCCGCTGTAGTATGAGGCTGAGAATACTTTTTATAACTGTATGCTTGCTTTTTGCTGTTGATCTTTGATTATTCAAGTACTAGAGCTCATTAGGCATTCTTGTAGTGCAATCACATCATCTGCTCCCACTGAATCTGCATTTCTGCTGTTGTTTTTGTTTTCATTTTAAATGAGTAATGCAGCCTAAAACTTGTAGGCAAAAAAAGTATGTGTTGCACCTACAATCCAAGGGACAGGTCAGACTTCTACAGATTGGTTCTGATTTAAAGCAGCTAGTATCTGAAGTCTATATTTAAAGTTTTAAGAGAGCTGACAATCCTTTGTCATCTCTTCTAATATGTTTTGTTAGAAATGCTAGAATGTTGATGAGAGTATTTTTTTAAAATAAATCCCCTGTGTAAAAATTCCACATTGCTGCTCTTGCTGGATTTAGTTTTGCTTTGCCCCATCCTGCAAGGGAAAGAAGGCTGTCAGCAGGTTGTCTAAATTGTAAAGGAGATCCTAATGGTTTAACTGTGATGTCTGGTAAGTGCTCTGGGCTGGAGGAATACCAAAATGTGTTAAGTCTGTTTTATAGTAATACTTTTCCTGAGCAAACTGAGCTGTCTTATACGTTGTATAGAAAAACCATTTTGGAAAGAAGGGTGTGTTCCTTAAATTAAAGCAAGACTGATAACTGATGTTGATGCTTTGAAACACATAGGGTATGTGCAGAGATTATGCTATTAATGGAGAAGCACTGAGCCAGAAATCTGCACTGCTCATTTTAATTAGAGGAGGAATATCAGCAATGGCTGATAGTTGTCTGTCCCATCCCTTTCCTATGGCAGTGCAAATGTAGATAGGGCTTCATGCAACACCAGTGTTGAATGCAGAGTTGACATGGCATCTTCATCCAGAGGGCACAGGCCAAGGGCTGGCTTGTGCTGGAGTTTCCTTGCACTGCTGCTGCAACAAGTTGAATTCAACCAGTCATTTCAATAAACAACACTGACATTGTAAGTGAAGTAATGTTAATAAAATCAAGCTTTTATAATCCCGCGTGCCAGAAAGCAGAACTTGCTTTAAAAAAAGTTTTCTGCATCCGTTCCCTTAAAAGCAGAATTGAAACTGCTGGGGGAGATGTATGTCATATGAAGCAGTCTGAGAGGAGATAGAAGCATGGCTCGCTTCCTGTCAGCACTTGGCATGGCTCAGGTCTGCTGGTGGCTGGTCTCAAACCATCTGCAAGTCTGCACAGGGAATGCTGGCTGTGTTTCAGAGCTGCCTGCTGTCCCATTTCCAGGTCTGGCCACTGGTGAATGATAAACTTGTTGGATACAATTTTTTGATTACTCAGTGTTTTATAAACCAGATGCCATCTCTTCACAAGCTGTAAATCCTCTCTGGGAGGAGATGGAGGGGTACAAAAATGATTGTGTACTGATTGTCTGGGGGCTTAGTTGAGGGAAAAATTCTCTTACAAATTGTGTACAGTTAAATATATATTTCTTACAAAAGAGTGTTTCCCCTCCAGCATATGTCCCACCGGCACTTGGTAAGAAGTTCAAGCTATAACCCATTGCTGCTGTTCACCCATTTCCACTCTTGGGTGGGTTTTTGTTTTTGGTGACGATTTGAATAGATTACTTGGGGAAAAAAAAGCCCTACCAAGTCTACTGTTTACAGACCTACAAAATACTGCTTTTGTACTACTGGGATCATGAGCCACGATCCTTTTACAGATTTCCTCAACTCTTCTCTTTGCTTTAAATTGGTGTCTGATGTAGATAAAGGTCAGAAGTCTCTTACCCTGCTTTGTCTACATCCAGAAGAAAATGTACAATCCCTCTGTGTGTTCCCCATCATTTTGTACTTTTTTTTTGTACTTTTTACCACTTCTAACTGTTCAAGAGTTGCATTTATATGTTGCGATCATTGATAATCATGACTTTATTTTAACCGTTAGTAATCTTAAATGGGATTTCTTCTTGTCTCTGCAGCCTTATCTGAACTTTCTCTTCCTTGACTATTCATTGTAATTTATGACTGTAGAAGATATGTATGCCTCAGCCTTCTACGGACATAAGTGACAGAACTGCAAAAGATCTGCTTTAAACTGGATGGGTTTATAATTTATATAAAAGTCAGTTTCGTTACAAATCAGTTTTACTGCCTCCTTCATTTTTCTGTCTGGATGGGTGTGAGGTAACTTTGGTCAACCCGGGTATCCTGGTATATGGCAACGGAAAAACAAGTTAACTACAGCGAGAAAGATAAAGAGCCCGGAGTGTGGATGGGGATTCAGAATTATGCTTGTGCAGGGAGGGAGTTTGGTTATGTCCGTTAATGTCATCCTCTCTCCCTTTGCTGCTGAGGCTTTGTGCGTTGCTCGCTTGCGCTTTACCCGGGCTGTCAGGGCAAGGAAAGTGCACAGGTACCAACACGAAAATCTCCACGTGCTCGTGGAACGCTCTACCTGCGCTCTCCAGGATCAGCCAGCTGCTTCCAAAGCCACTCGGCCCACTGTACGCCCGGGGCCGCACCTGAGCCCCGCGCAGGGGGCGGGAGGGGGGCGGGCCGAGCCCCGGTGGCGGCGGCCGGCGCTCACGTGACCCACAGCCCCACTCCCTCCGCGCTCCGCCATGGCTGCGGCGGCAGCTGTC
>JAOWBP010004343.1:6208891-6249909 GCA_028571105.1 Tragopan temminckii | reverse complement strand
CGGGCGGTGCTCAGAGCCCCGAGAGCTGCGCGGGGATCGGCGGCGGTGCCCATGGCCAGCCCGGAGGCGGCCGCGTCCCGGCTGGAGGGGGGCTGGCAGGAGGTGAGCGCGCCCGGACGGCCCTTCTGCTCGGCTGTCGTGGGCTGCGTGAGGGTTCTGCTGGGCTCTGCGCGGCTCTCCCTTAGGAAAAGGTTCTTCGCCGGGGGCGGGGGGCATGGAACGGGCTCCTCCGAGCTGCTGGAGCGGGGTTGGGGTGCCTGTGATTCCCTGGCGGCTCATTCTCTGGTTGTCCCCCAGGTCTACTCGGCTCTCCAGTGGATCCATTTCACCATGGCCATGCTCAGGTACAACGGACGGGCCCCGGCAAGAAGGGAGATGGTGTATCCCGGCCGTGAACGTGTTCCCATCCCAACCTGTGCTTTGTTCTGTCAGTGTTATAGGTTCCAGCTCCATCATCACTTACGCCATCTTTCAAAACGTGGTGCGATCCCCCGAGGTAAGGACTGTCAACCGCAGAATATCCGAGTTGAAAGAGTCCCGTAAGAGTCCAACTCCTGACTGCAGCCCTTATTCTCTCCACGCTGAGCTGTTGGCACCTTGCACATCATGTTGTTTTTTTTTTTTCTGGCTAAACCTTGTTTACGGCGGCTGGGAGGCAAAGGGCTGCTGCAGAGTGTGACCCTTTGTGTGGTGCAGGTTTGAGATTAACCTTGAGCTGTGCTGTGCAGGGAGAAGTGGGTTCCTTAACACCGAGCGAGTCCTCTCCTGGGAATGAGGTTTTGTTGGTGTGCTCTCCTCTACAGGGCAAAACTCGTGGAGGGCTGAGGAGCTGTGTGTAGAACTGAACTGGCAAACCCCTTGTGGGAGATGCAGGGACAGGGGTCTGTCTGTGGGGTTTTTTTTGAGTTGTTTTCACAGGCGGGTGTGCTGCAGAAGCTGGCACAGCTCGGAGGTGCTGCAGAGTTCAGACTAAACCAGACTGGGCTGAACGGCAGTTTGTTGTGCTGAACCACACAGTGTGGCTTTGAAAGGTTTCACCTTGGCCATGTGCAGGAACAGTTAGCATTTCTAATGCCAGAGCAGCACCTGTCACATCCCAGGTGCATCGCACTTGGGAATCCTGCATATCCGAGATACACCAGTCACCACAGACTCCATCTCAAGCCTGCCAGGCTTTTCTGTCCATGTAAATCCCCCCTCTGTTCATCCAGGACCTGAGGCAGTGCACAGAGCTGTGAGAAGCTGTGGTTCTTTGTCTGGGATATGCAGCCTGGTCTGTGGACCGTGCAGATAACAGGTTACTGCTAAGAGCAGTAGAATGGTACAGCTGGCAGCTGTGTTGTAACAGAGCTGTCTTTATACTTCCCTTGTCTTCAGCATGGGTTTGATCTTCAGCCCACAGTCGAGGACTTTCAGGGAATGCAGTAAATTATCCTCAGTGAAGGAAGGCATGCATACAGGCTAACAAGTGACATGCCACTGGATGGAGAAGGGTAGGGAGGAGAATGTGTGTCCAGGGCAGATTGCTTCTAGGTAGAAACAGCGTGCCCAGCACATCCAGAACGAGCTGCAGAGATCTCAGTGTACTCCCACTGAGGAAGGAGAGCTGGATCTCTGCCTTGGTGCTAGGATGGTTGCTTCCTGACTTCATGCTGCACTTAGTGCCTATCAAAAGCTTCTTGGGTTGAGAGCTGCTGACACATTGCCTGCAGCTGGAGAGCACTGGATGTGGCTCTTGAGATCCTCCCCTCTGGTGTGGAGTGGAGCTGGGTGAGGGTCCCAGAGTGACTCAGCAGCCCCAGCCCATTGACTTCCAGCCCGCATTACTCAGGAGCCCTCGTGCTATTTACTGGTCATATGATGTGGCTGTGTCTCTCACTGCTTGTGAATTACACATGGCTCCAATTCACAGATGAACTGTTGCTGCTCAAGAGAGTCCAGATGTTTCTGCTCAGATTATTTTTGCAAATCTGGATAGGGTGGATATCAGCCAGAATGACCCCTTTTACATCAGGTTTCCAAGCTCTTGTTCTGCTGCTGGGGGATCCACTGCTGGTGTTTCAAAAGCAGCAAACTCTTCACTAACTTCCCTATCTTCTTGTCCCCACACTTCTGGTTTTATGGGCAAATTTGCAAACAAAGGGTCTGGAAGAAATCCATATCAAAGCTTGCCACAAACTGAATATTCCCTGGGTCATGAGACTCCAGAGTAGAATATAAACAGCTCTGGAGGCTGGGAGGAGAAAAATATTATAAACACTTCCCCCTCCAACCTCCAGCTGAGGAAATCAAATATTGCATTCTTGAAACTTGTTGGGTTTTTTTTGTGTGTCTATGAAGTTAATAAAACTTCAGCGTGAGCTAAATCATTCAGAAGAAATGATGGCAGGCAATGAACGTGGAATTTCCTCTGTCATGTCAACAGGTTCTCTGCAGGCAGATGCCTCTGGGCAGCGGCCAGGCATAGCAAGATCAACACGTATGCTCCAGCTTGGCAGCTCCCTGAATCATTACGTCTTTACATTCCCTTCCTCTATTTTATAAATACCGTTTGGTTTTTTTTTCTTTTCTCTTTTGCAAATAAGAACCACGTTGCTTTTTGCTTACAACTGTGCCACCCACTCCTTTGTTTAGGTCTCTGCCAAGACAGCTCCTCAGCCATCTGTGGTGCTTCTCACCAAGGACACGTGTTGCTAGAGAAAGGGGTCACCTGTGTGGATGCAAATGTTGCTGCTTTTCTTATTTCAGAGCTGCTTGGCTCTAACCTGCAGTGCTCACAACCTTAAAGCTTCCCAACCTGCCATCCTCTGCCTGCCAGTGCTTCAGTTCTGCACCAGCAATGGAAAGTCGAGATTTACCACTGATTAAAAGAGACATTTGTGAATGTAGTGATGTAGAAGCTAGCTCCAGAACTATATTTACCGTGTTGCTGTGTTGAGTAGTATGAATTCAGAACTGGAGAGGCAAGGCTGTTTGAGGAAACACG
The DNA here is from genome assembly GCA_028571105.1 of Tragopan temminckii. Classification (NCBI taxonomy): domain Eukaryota; kingdom Metazoa; phylum Chordata; class Aves; order Galliformes; family Phasianidae; genus Tragopan; species Tragopan temminckii. The sequence goes on along the minus strand of JAOWBP010004343.1, from coordinate 6,246,923 downwards.
TCCTGCAGGAAGCTGAGGACTGCTGTGCTGCTGAGTATAATGGAGAGCCCAGAAAGTACCAGGCAGTTTGCCCCTGAAACTGCCAGAAGGACAGCTCTGGTTCAATCAGCTGTGCCTTGATCCTTTTCAGCCTTACTGACCTCCTTCTTTTTACTCGCAGTGAGGAGCAGAATACAACACGATGGGTGGCAAGCATTTATGTAAAGGGCGACGCTGAGGCAAATTTCACCCAAAGGCTCAGTTCCACGAAAAAAATCTCAAAATCAAACCCTGCTGAAATGTTTCCTTGCTGTGTTTAGTATTATAATTTCCTACAGGGAAGAAAAGAAGCCATCATTTTCTCTCCAGGTTGCTGAAAATTAGGTAGGAAAGACTACAATTAAGAATCTAGATAATTAGGCTGCTTTTCCAGAATGTGTGCTCTGCCACTAACAGTGTCAGTGCTGGCCAGAACTTTGCACAAATATTTTCCTGCAGTGTTTACAGCCCTTTTGGCCAGTGAATGGAAACTAGAAGTAGGGTGGAAACTGCCCTTAGAGGAGATGTGACTATTCCAGGCAGATGCAGCAGCACACGCGAGCAATATGTGACAACATTCAGTCTTAGTCATCATCTGAAATGCCATGAAAACATAGGAAAAATGTCTGTTTTGAGTAATTTCACATCTGAAGAAGAGTTTATGTTTACCTGATGTTTGATTGTTCTTTTAGTTGATTTCATAAACAGAGAATCCTATCCAGATTCTCCCTTCAAACCTGTCTCATTCTGCCATAGAGTAGTAATGGGGACCTTTGAAATGTTTTCTGTTAAGGTTTGATGGTGCTCTTGGATCCTGGGGCAGAGAAGGTGTTTAGAACAGGGCATCTGCACAGAGGCAGCTCCTCAGGGCAAGAATCAAAGGGCTTTTGTCTGCCCTGCCTACAGAACTGGTGGTGAAAACACACCTAGATGCTGTTGGTGGCCATGGGGCTGCTGTGACCGTTGTCCAAACCTGCTGACCAATTTGACTTCTTTCAGGTTCGCCCTCTTTTCTACCTGAGTCTCTCTGACCTATTTCTGGGCATGTGCTGGATCGCTGGAGCACTGCTCTATAGCACACCAACCTCCAAGCAGGATCTCATCTGCTACAACCTGCAGGCAATGGGACAAGTAAGTATCCTTGGCATCACAGTTCGTGCTGTTACGTTGTGCTCGTTGCTGTAATTAGTCTCCCAGCAATCACAGCATGGTCACTGGGGACTGTTTCGAGACAGGCTTTGGCACAGGATCCCCGTGTGAACTTGGCTAAGCAGATCTCTTCATTTGTACAACAGATATAACAGTGCTAGGGTGTGGGTACAAATGACTTGTGAGAGGCAGTAAGAAAGGCAAGGAGAGCATGGGATGTTGTGGTTACAGTGTTTGGGTTGCTTCTGTAAAGTGAGTAGATGGGTCTTTATCTATTTCCTGCTGGCCCAGTGCCAAAGATTATCTGTGTGCTTCCCATACTGCAGCTTTTCAATTCCTCTTCGTGCTTCTCCCATTCTGGGCAGGAACAGATGCATTCTGGCATTCACTTAGGCTCAAGTTTAACATGTTAGTCGAAGAGCTGTGACCTTTCTGGTCTCACTGACTTGGTCCTGTGGATGCTCAGGGACTGCTGTGTCCATTCAACCTCAGCACCATGCCCCAGCGATTCATTTTCAGCATTCAAGCTGATTTCTGAGCCTAATTGGAGTGGAATGAGTGAAATGCCATTTTCATGATAGTTTGCTTTCATCTCACCAAGTTCCCATTACAACATTAGGTGCTACATATCACTGCTCTTGAAAAATTCTTCAGGACACAGCTGAGCGTGGGCCACAGCATTGGTTTGCAAGGGATGGTCCCTGGTCTTAATGGTTTCCTTTCAAAGTACCTACAAAAATGTGTCTATGAAGAGCAAGTGGCTGTTGGGAGCCTCTGTGTGTGTTGTGAGGGCTGGTCCAGCTCCTTGGAGCAGGGTGGTACCCACAGATAGGAACTGTCTCTGCTGTGTTGTAACATCTAAAGCTAGCAAGGCTCTCTGTGGACCTAAAGAGAGAACAGGGAATTGTATGGTGTGAGAACAATCACACTGCTCTGTGTTTGGGAATGGGCGTTTGCTGCCCTGGGATATTTTCAACAGCTGTGCCTTTGGGTGAAATTGTGTTACTCATGGTGGTGAGTGCTGTGCTCAGAGAGCAGCTGTTCCTCTTCTGGCTCATCTCTGCTTTCTCACGCTCCCTTGTGCTGCTGTGGAAGCAGTGTAATATGTTCATTCCAAGAGAAGCAACGGTGCAATTGGCCATTTGGGAATGAGGCAGAGCAATATCAAAGATGTCTTTCAGATGATGGTAGAGGGGAAGGTGAGAATAGTTCAAGAGAGGCTTTTCAGAGCCTGAAGGTAGAAGGAGCCTGCGGAGATGTGGAAGAGGAGTTGCAGAGATGTTTCCCTTGTAGTTTTGCCTGGGGGACAGTCCTTGAAGTTCAGTGCTGATCTTTTTACAGCCTGGAGAAGACATTTCAGTGCTGGAGGAGAAGCAGGTTGGGTGCACACAATGTAGCATCATTTCTCAGTGGTGACACAGCTTTCTATGCTCTCCTGCCTTTCTGGCTCTTTTTTACCCTTATTTTTCCAGCCTGTGACCAAGCTTTTCAGGGACACTAGTGAAGGGAGGGAGCTTTACTCCCACTGAGTCTTTGCAGGACTTGTCAGGGTGCAGTGCTGGGGTGTGTGGGGTGCCTGCCCCATCCCAAGCTCAGCCACAGGGTTACTGGTCCTCAGCAGCAGGACAGCTGAGATAGCGTGCGTCTGGCAGGAGCTCTTGCTGCTGTTTGCTCTGTGAGAAATTAAAACAAATGGAGCACTTGCCATAGCAACAGCACCCGCGTGGTGCATGTGACACACTAGAGGACACCTCCTTGCTCAACACCCCAGCAATGCTCCTGTGTGGTGGGAACATCTTGTATGTGTGTAGGAGCCAGCAACAGGTTTGACCAGTGCCTTCTACAGAGTATAAGTGATCTGTAAGTAAATGAAATATGAATAAATGTCTCCTGACCCTGTCCTGCCTGTGTGGAGAGGAGAAGTCTTGCATTCCCGGGTGTCTCATATATACATGTGGCTTGTTTGCGCACAGACATCTAAAATCTGTAAAATGCAGTGAGCCACAGGGGAGCTTAGCGCTCATGTTTACAGAGAGCCACATCATACTGCATATGATTTGGTTGTCTGGAAGCATTTCCTTAGGAGCAGGACAATATTCTGGCTTATGCAAACTGTTGACCTTCAGTTTATTACCAAGGACTGAAGTTTCTGCTGATGGAATTCCCTTAGCATCTCTACCATTTTGTAAAGGAGGAGATGGCTTTATTTCAAAGACTTTTTTTGGCTCCAGACTCTTGGTTAAACTCATGATATTAAATGTAAATAGTTCTCCCTTCTGCTATGCCTTAACTTTCTTCTTTTCTCCTCTTTACTTTGCCTTTGCATTGCAATAGTGAAGTCCAGAGCAGAGATTGTGGTTATAATTGCACAATTCCCCCACATTCTTCCAGTTCAGTTCCAGTGGCCTAATAATGTCCTGGCAAGCTCCACTCATATTGCTGAGCACAATGGGGAGCCACAGAAATGTTATAATGAGGGACTTCCGTGTCTCCCAGCGCCTGCTCTATCTCCTCCTGCAGGACTGTCCCCAGCCCAAGGTAGGGCTCAGGGAAGGAGAACTCCCTTCTCTTCCTTCTGGAGACTTCACAAGTTCCTTCTTCCAAAAAAGAATGCGGTGCTGACATTTTGAGCTCTCCAAAGCATTTTGAAGTGCAAGAGAATTATCTTTGTGGACTGTTTTGATGACTTTCCCTGGAAGTAATTGAAGAATGGCAATGAACACTCATTAAATCTCCTCTAATGAGCTGGAAAGTCACTGTAATATTCCTGCTGCAGTGTAACAGCCCCTTGGACTGAGCCTCTTGAGAATCAGCCAAGAGTGTTTGCAACCTCAATGAAGGAGACCAGGTTTATTTAGTGACTGCATTCCTGGACTTAGATGATACCAGGTTGACAAACCTGTGCTCCATACTGCTTTGGCAGAGGGTAGAAAATCCACAGGAAAATTCAATAGCCCAGCCCTTCCTCTTTGCCTTTGTCACTGAAGCATGTGTTTCCTGTAACAAACAACACACGCGTATATATATCCCGAGGTCAGGCAGCACTGTTTGCACTTGACTGCCTGGAGAAACCATGGCTGGGGATTCAGAAAAAGTGCAAGAAAGATTTGTTCTTTTTACAGAAGATTTCAGGTATTTGGTTTCATCTCAAGCTTCAGGCAAGGACTCGGAAACTCATTGTGGGGAAACAGTTTTTTGTATCTTTTCTTTCCTTCTTTTTCCTATGGAGGGAAAAGGGCTCTTAGTGTGTGAGTGTTCACTTGCTGTGAAAGCGTATCCTCTGCCCCCTCTTTCCTCTTTAAAAATACTATTGTTTTCTGTTTCTGTGAATTCACTGCATGGTGAGCTCATTATGTGAGTTACAAAATCTAAGTGCCACATCTGTGTTGTATTTCCTAATGGACTTGGAATAAAGAAGATCAAAGTGCCTTAACCCCTTTTATATGATCAGAATTTGAGCCAAAAATGAGCCAAGTCACAAAGATATGTATTTACAAGATAGTCCTTCGGTCATCAGCTCTCATGTCCCTGATTTAGGGCCAAAGGGAAATTGCTTTTGTGCAGACTAAGGTGAGACCCCCTGCACACTCATCCCACACCGGTGCTGGTTGGGGATCTCACCTTTGGCAGTCCACCACACTGCTTAATATCCTGCCTTTGGCCCGTGCTTCATTGTTGAGGAACTAATGCTGCTACAGGAACTATTATTATAGAGCTAAAATACTGGTTGTTTCTATTTCTCAGGTATTCTACGTGGCCTCTTTTCTATACACTGCCAGCTACACCTGGCATCTGTACATGGACCTGAAGATGAAATACAGTCAGAACCTCAACAGGATGCCCCCCACAGTGAGTAGGATAGATACACAACAGCTGTTGGGTACTGAGGTATAACTGTGTGGGGTTTAAGAGGTGCGTATATGACAGTTTATCTTGTCAGAAGGACTTTGAAGGTCCTTCTGCCCTGCGACTGTATGAACTGATGTATCTTGTTGGACCACTTAGGTCAGGAGAGATACAGCTCAGTCTGCTATAGGATCTCAGTGAAAGATTAAGTTTGCAAGACTGAAATGGGCAAAAGCAATTGTCAGTGCATGTCACAGAGAAGAGGAAGCTCAGGACTCTGTATTGGTGGAGTTCTTCTACAGAACAGCAATTTGCACCAGTTGAATAAATGGTTTATTGCTTTCGCTGCCTTCTGCCAGTGCATGGCAGAGGGAGAGCAGAAGGGACCTGAACAGTTTGGAACAGAGAACTGCAATTTCTGTCCTCCCCAGATGTCATACGGAATTCAAGAATGTCAGTAGTGTATAGTGAGAGTTTGAGGTAGGTGTGACAGAAGGGAGCTACTGATAAAGGAGCGAGTTGGCTCCATGAAGAATGGGCGGTCCTGACTTCATCATCACTGACCTTTATAAAAGCCCATTTTGGAGCTGGTGTAATCACTGGGAACTGAGGAACAAGGACATAGTACTCAAAAATGCTCTTTGAGTTACAGGCTAAACAAACACTTCACACACCATGTGATCAAAATCTCTACTTGCAGTTGTTTCATTCCTCACACCTGGCTAAACAGTTGCTCTGTTACTGAAATTCTTCCTGTTATATTGCTGCAGGACAACAGACTCTTTATGCAACTCTTCCCATTGAACACACCAGCCCCAGCCCTGCCTGTACCCTTCCTCTTCCCCAGACATTTGCTGTACACAGCAAACTTTGAGTCTCAGGTATTCCATCTGTCTGTGCAGAAGCAGCAGGTGGGACAGATCAATGTATTTCAAGAGATCTTGTCTGTAGGGTTTGGATCTGCTTGTAGGATTGGTTTCCTTCTTGCTGGGTTCCCATTCAAAATGCAGCACCTACAGTAAGTTCCCTAGCACTACAGCTGTGCCCACATTATATTCTCACAGCTGGTGCGTGGATCCAGCTGGCAAAGTACATTTTCTGGTGAGCTGAGACCAGGACATCCCAATTGCCTGCACTTCTTCATCAGAACATGAAGTTTCTGAGGGCCAGGTTGGATGAATGAGGAGTACAAAGAATGGCTATTTACCCCAAGGAGCTCATACAGTGTCTGCTACTTGTCTGCTTCAAAGTTCCCCTCTCCAATTCCCACATCTTGAAGGAGGGCATGTCAGTAAGCTTGTGGAAGTGTAGCTTGTGTCTATTTCACGTCAGCATACAGTGAACCCTGCAGTATCGATTCAATGCCAAGTGGAAACAAACATTTGTATTTGGTCTGGGGATTTATCAGCATTTTAGAACCTGGAGCTGCTGGAGCGCTCCCTAGGAGCTGGTTGCTGGGAGCCACTGGCTGTACAATCATTTAACTAAACTATTTGGACTTTGCAGGCTGTAGATTATGCGAATTGCATTGGCCGAGTAGCAACGATTTTGTCCAGGTAAGATTCATTTCCCTCTGGCAAAATGATGAGTTTGGTAAATTATAATGCACTGATCCCTGCTTTGTAGTTACTCTGATGTGAACTTTACTGAATGTTCAGAGCAAGAGTCTTTGGATGTAAGGGCCTTCTTCCAGCCAAGTTAGTTATAACCGTATTAACTATATGTAGTCTTTTTTCAGAGTGTGCTACCTTTGCCAATTGCCTGTATGAATGAAGCGTGGAAATTAGCAAAGTTGGTAAAATAATCCTCTAGAGCAGTGTCAATAAAAAAAATTTCTAAGTCCTCTACAGTAACAGAAGAAAGAACGAGGAGTGTTTGGCTGGCAGCAGGTGCATTGCAATGCAGTAACTGTGCTGTTGTCCTCTCTTCTCCTAGCCTGATCCCTTTTCTTCTAATGGTGCCTGTGTTTTGCCTGGGCAACAGCAGTAACTGCTACCAGAACTTCAGTCAAAAGCATGGGTAAGCCTCATGCTTCTCTCTGAAACAGCCTCACCACTTCTGAGTCATGCCAAGAGCTCAGGCTGCTCCTTTTCTCTCCACAGATGTCTCTTGATGCATACAGAAATGGCTGAGCCCACCAATGAGCCGCTAGCACTGGGTGGCTCTGTTTGCCAAGCAATGCATTTCTATGGCATTGGGGTCTTCCTTGTTTCCTTTCTTATCAGCTTCATAGCCATTCTGGTAAGAAAAATAACCCTTGCATGCTAGCCATTGCACAAGCTGGATAGTGTGAGAAGTTCTACCCCATTTCATCATTACATGAGTCACAAATCGCTTTCTATGCGAGATGTTTCTCAGTCTGCCAAGTTTGCTTGGATGGTATCATCAGCCAGACAGTGTGGGGAGAACTGTGCAGTGCTGCTTTCCTTTTGGAATGGTTGGGGGGTAAGGGAAAATATAAATCCATCTGGAGCAGCCCATCTCAAACAGGACTCAGTAGGTAGAGAAGGCTTAGAGAATAGCAGCAGACATCACATGCCAGCTCAGCGCAAGAGACCAATCAATGAAGAGTCCTCAGTTCAGGGAAGATCACATGCAAAGCATCTGCTTTCTCCTCAGAAGCACAATGTTGCACAGTGTGAAGAGGTTTAATAGACTGACATGAGGATTTCACCAAAAAACATAAGATACTCTGTTCTGCAGAGGGGCAAGAGAGATCTGAGCGTGTGTTCAAAATGCAAGCAAGAATGTGTGCTTATTCTTTTCAGGTTGTACTCATTCAAGCCCGAGGTTTGTACAAAAGGTTTGTAAACTCCACGGGATTCCTGGGAGATCAGCAGTGGGCAATGATTAAGATGGTGGAACAACGAGTGGTTTTTTACCCCATCGCATTCTTCTGCTGCTGGGCTCCAGGTTAGCAGTGAGCTGAGTTACACTCCCAATATTCTCCTGAGACACAGTGCCTGGCAATGAAAGTCGAAGGAGGTGAGGTTAAAGCAACACCCTTCTGTCAATCCTTTCTCACAGCTGTCCTCCTTGGAATACTGAAGCTGACAGCTTCAGCAAGCAGCAAAATCTACATGGCTCTTCTCATTCTACAGGTACAAGTCTTTGCCTGCACCCTCTGATAATTTGCTCTCTCTGCTTGAACAGATGAAATAGTGTTTGTCTATTTCTAATCTCTGCTTGACAAAACAGAGCTTTTCTAGCTATGAATGTAAATGCTTGACTTGAACTTTTACTTTTTGTTGGCAAAGAAGTTCTTTCTTAGTTGCTATGTTTTTTACAGTCTTGAAAAGGTCTCAGTAACCAAAATCACACTATCGTGGAGATCGCATTAAGTAGGACTAGAAGGGATCCTCAGAATTCAGTTGCATTTTTCATTTTCTCTGAAAGTCTCTGATTGTAATTCCTCCCCAACACTTGTCCAGCTGTCTGATGTGCCGGAGGAAGAATTTAGCAGGGATTATTAAAATAACCGTGAGATTTCTATAGCGCATGGGGGTTGCAGATAGATAAAATCATGCTGGAAGTGGGAGGCCTGGAGTAACGTGTCAGTTTTGACAGCCTGGCAGGGAGCTGCTGAATGCTGTGCAGTGCCGACTGACAAAGCAGCCCTGATCTCCCTTGCCATCTCTCCCAGGCACTGACAGCAGCTTCCCAGGGACTTCTGAACTGCATTGTGTACGGCTGGACGCAGCACGTCTTCCTCTCCCTCAAACGCAACATCTGCCGAGACGTTGACACTCAGACTCCTCTCCTGCGCTCTCAGAAGAAGTTCTATGCCAGCACACTCCCTGCCAGCCCTCCGGACACTGAGGTGTCCACATCTACCCTGCTCTGATGAGTTCCTGCAGCAAAAATGAGAGTAGGCAGCATCCCAATGGGCCTCGTTGTATTTTAGCGATGTCAGCCCGCACAGCTGTCGGGCTGTCTTGGTGTGAACTGTTTTGTCATCAGCACGGTTAACTGTAGTGCTACGAGAGCCTAAGCAGATCTGTCAGAAAAGCACTTTCAGTGAAGATAGTTATTTATTTTACAGACTTCTATGGACTTGAAAGGGATTCTTTAAACCTGGTAAATTTTTTAGCACAGGCTTTCTCCTTATGGAAATATCTCTAGAAATACAACAAATTATATGTAACAACTCCAAGACTAGTACAGCTCCTTAGAGGGCGTGTGGTCAAAGGATGTTTTACTTTTCTAAATGTTTGTCAGGTATTTGCCATTACAAGTTAACATTAAAGCAAAGATGAATATTTTTAAATCCATCTTTCAATTCAATATAAAAACAAGAGCATGCACCCTCCTGCTAGCTGGATGCATGGGGCAAGACTGCAGAGTTGGACTGGATGATCTTAGAGGCATTTTCCAACCTTGGTGACTCAGTCATCAGCACGCACTTCCATGCTTTGACTTTTCTCACATCTCCCTTCATGCCAACTCCTGCTTGGCCACAACACTCAGAAAATTAAGGTTCTTCAATCCAGCAGAACACCTCTCACGAACCTGGAGAGCAGGACTGCACGTGAATCTGTATGTGCTCCTCTAAAAGCTCAAGTGAATTACTGAGGTCCCATAAATGTATCTTTAGCTGCATTGAGAGGAAAACAACCCTATATTTTTCATGCTCTTTAATTTCTCATAGTTTCATTTTTAGGGCCCAACCCAAATTTATTTACATAGTCGGTTATACAAGAAGAGGAAATACTCAAGTTTTGTGTAATTAACTTTTATACAGTTTACACAGTTACGTTACATAAATCACTTTGTACAAATCTGGGACTGCCAGTCTGGCTTCAGGGATGTACCCACAGAGCCCCTCAGTCCTTCCCAAAGCTCAGCTGATGAGTTTCCCAGTGCTTTCAGGTTTTTTTAAACTTCTTCTTCTTCTTCTTCTTCTTCTTCCATATTCTGCTCCTCATTTTCAGGAGTCTCAGGTGTCTCTATGGGTGAATTTGTACTGAAAAGTGTAATTATTGCATTGATGTATTTGATTGCAGCAACGATTGCAGCAACTAGAACGAGGGCAACGAGAACAGTTATTCCTATTGCAGTCCCAAAAGCTTTATCTTGGACAGCCTCTGCAATGGAGATCATGAGAGCTGGTGGGGGGCCACTGTCCATGCTGCCCCCGAGGCCGTGAAACTGGCAGTCAGGGGGAGCCCAGCCAGCTTTGCAGTGGCAGTGTTCAAGGTTGTTGCAAACCCCATTCCCCCTGCACAAAACCTTTGCATCACACTTGGTTCTGACGATGACATCTGTGCATGTCTTGTTAATGCAGATCTTCTTTGGACCACATTTGGTGCCGTCAATTCCTCCTCCGATATCAGGTGTATCTATGCTAGCATGGTGGGCTGTGCCCCAGCACCAATCCTCAGGTCCTGGAGTCTGAATGATGGTTTCAGACTTCTCCAGAAAGGCTGTCTTCTTTACGTTCACACACTGCAGCCTTCCACACAGAGCATTTTGGGGCTTACATTCCACAAAAGCAACTTCATTCCCATCGCCACCGCAGTTGCCAAATCGATCCCCTTTCATGTTCTGCTCTTTGAAGCAACTTTCTGGAGCGCCCCGAGCTTCATCCCCAAAGACTTTTCTGCATAGTTTGTCATGAGACGCACATTTCCCACGGTAGCAGTAACCATTGTCACTGCAGGGCGTCCCATCTTGCATGTGTAAATCCTCTGGACACCACTCAGAAGTCCCATTGCAATACTCAGGCAAGTCACACTCATCTACTTCTGACCTGCACTTGTGCCCCGAAGGGTGAAAGTGGCACTTCTGGCAGCACTGCCCAACAGAGCAGACAGCCCCCGGCTTCAACCTGCAATTATGGAAGCAGCAGGGATTGCCTTGGCAGTGCTCCAGGCCCCCGCAGTCACACTGCTCTCCCTCATCTATCACCTTGTTGCCGCAGGTCTTGAAGTAGAACAATCTGTTGGGCTCAGGGATGTTGTTTAAGCAGTTGCCGTCCCCTCTGTTGAGCAGGTCTAAATAGCTCTGAATGCTGCAGTTGCTGAAAGCCGAGGCACCGTCGATCGAACCTCCCGTCATATAGCACTTGGCATTTCCGCACCTGCACTCCTTTCTATCGTGCTCCATCCCCAGGTTGTGACCCAGCTCATGTGTAAAAATAGTTGCAAAGATCACAAAATCTTCTCGTATGTGAGATACAAGACCTGACTGGTAGCCGGGGTAGCAGATGCTGCCTACATACGCCAGCCCAACGGTGAGTCCAAAGTCTGTGTAAGTGAATAGATGTGCAATGTCGTATTTCATCCTGTGGGAAAGATACCTATTTCCCCAGTCATTAAAATTGGTAAGAACTTCTTCTATATCCGGGCTGTACCTGATGAAGTTGCCGCGTGTCCAGATCTCCAGCCCAATTAGGCAGATGCGGATCTTCAGAGGATAATAATGTATTTCTGATAAATTGATCGTATCTATAACCAGAAACATCACAGAGGTTTCATTGCTCCCTTGGAAGGAAAACAGCTGGTGGTCCACCACGACAAATATCTCCACGTACCTGGTGTGCTGCAGCCTCTGATCGAAGCCTTGCTTCCCTAAGGCTTTTTTTGCCCCCATCCAGCTTGGTTGCTTTCGCATCACTGTGTCAGTCAAGCCACACACTGAGGACTTGTCCCAGCTCTTCTCTCGTCGATAGAGGAGGTGCTGGAAGGTCGGAGAGCCCGGCACAGGCTCGATGCCATAGCTCAGGTTCCCGATCCTCAGCTGTCCCCTCAGCCCCGCGCAGGTGCTCAGCGCTGCCATGGAGCCGGGGCTGCCCTCCACGTAGCCCAGGTGGTGGCAGCCCTCAGGGACGTGGGGCTGCTCCACTACCCTCATCCCTTGGGGGCTGTAGGTGATGAGCGGGAGGTTGTTCACCACCAGTCCTCGTGTCTGTGTGAGGCGGACGATGCGGTTTTCACCCTCCACCCTGATGACGTAGGACACCTCTCCCTGTGCTGACCTGCCTGCTGCCAGGACCAGTTTCCTTGGCCGGATGATCTCATGGACGGCGTAACCGGGCGGCGGGTGATGGCTGCCCGCCTCAGGGAGGAGAAGAGCCCCCAGCACCACCCAGACCCACAGCCTGAGGAGCAGTGCTGTCCCGGGGGCCTGGAGCCATCTCACCAGCTTAAAAACATAGGTGAAGCACCTCACAAAGGCCACCCGTGGCGCCAGCATCTCCATCTCCTCACCCTTAAGGCTCTCAGAGATGGCGCCCGGCTGCTACCTTAAGAAGGTTCCGGAAAGGCCGCATCACTCCCGGCCGCCATGTTGTGATGCGGCAGCCTGCTCCCGCAGCACTGCTCTCTAAGGGCCCCTCCAACCCGAGCCATTCTGTGCCTGATTCATGGCCTCGCCTCCTTTGCCAGTCTGTAAACCTGTGGTCTCCAGCCCTCTTTATCATACAGCCCCATCGGTATAGGTTTCCTGAGAGCTCCCTCCCAACATACGCATATTTATTTATTTGTAAATTGTGTGCTCGCTCTACTGTACTTCTAAAACACCTCACGTTGGAGAGCCGTGCTGCAAACAGCACCCCCAGGGCACAGGTTGGGGTTACCACTGCACAACCAGCCTGTGCTTTTCATACACAGGTGTATGGGACCTGCTGAGTCCCGGCCTGAAGCACTGATTGAGCACCTGGGGAAAGGACCCTGTCAGCCCTGGGGCACAGGTGAAGGCAATTCATGTGTGTGATCAGAAGGGGTGGAGCCTGGCTGCACCTCTCTTAGACCTCATCTAAGAGCTGAGTGGCACTGGGGAAGGATCTCTTTCTGGAGATCCCTTCCCTGGGAGTCTAGGTCTTCAGAGATGGGTGAGTCCTTTTTTCCTTCCCTTTATAACACTTCTGTATTGTGTTTGTCCCTCTGTCAGTAAACATCTTGTATCACCTTTCCACTGTGTTGATCTTTCTGGTTGTTACACGCTGGTACAAGCAAAAGGCTCTGCCTCAGCCACCCTGGGATCCTCACTGCTCCATGTGTCACTCACAGTGATGGCTGCCTGTGCAAACCATCAGGATTTCAAATGAACCTGAGCCCCTTTGTCATTTTAGTCTTTTTTATTTTTTTATTTTTTTAACTGAGCTCTATCAAAACAATTTCATCTTGCTATCCTACAGAAAAGAAACTGAGCTTCCCAAGCTGTATACTTACATAGGATCAGTTTTAAATGAGTCTACTGCAGCTGTGTCAGGAGTTAGTGACTGAGCCCAGCTGCTGCTGATCAAGTCCTACACCGGGGCGTTTTGACCCTCAGCTGATTTGGATTCGCTTTCTTCCTTCTCAGGATCCCCCTCTCTGGACTGACCCCGTCCAGCAGGTCTGCTCAACAGTCGGGTTGCTATAAGCTTTCTGATGTATTCAATGGCAAGTGCTCCAAGTATCAGAACAGTGCCAGTCAGTATGGTAATCCTGACGATGGACTTAAAAAGCCCTTTTCTTGTGACCGGTGTAGGCCCACTGTCAATGCTTCCTCCAAAGCCAGCGTACTGGCAGAAGGGAGGTGCCCAGCCATTGTCACAGTGACAGTTTCCTTTAGTGTTGCAAATGCCTTTTCCTCTGCAGGTTGCATTGGCAGAGCAGTGGGATGCCAGGTACTTCTCCTCAGGGACGCACGTCCGATTGATGCAGATCTTCTTCTCGCCGCACTGCGTGCCATCCTCAATGACTCCAGCATCCGAGGTGTCCAGGCCCACGTGGTGCTCCGTGCCCCAGCACCAGGTATCGCCCACTGGGGTTTGGATGATAGTTGAATGATCTTCTGTCTGAGGCAGATGTCTGACATTAGTGCACTGCACCCTCCCACAAAGGACATTTTCTAACTTACATTTCTGAAATTTGGTATCTGTGCCATCTCCCCAGCAGTTGCCAAACCGATCCCCTTTTGTGTTCAGCTCCTCGAAACACTGTAGTGGAGCAGGTTGTGCTTTCTCACCAAAGATGTCCCTACACTGTAACGTGTGAGATCTGCATTTGCCTGAATAGCAGTATCCATCCGCAGCACATGTGGTTCCATCCTGCTTGGCCACATCCTCTGGGCAATGCTCCGATGTCCCGTTGCAGTACTCGGGCAGGTCGCATGGATTGGCGCTCTTCCTACACACTTCTCCTTCTGGAAGAAGCTTGCAATCCTTGCAGCACTGTCCAGAAGTGCAAATGGCTCCTTCCTTCTTTCGACAGGTATTGTCACAACAAGGGTCTGATTCACACTGTTCTTCTGAGCCGCAGTCACACTCCTCCTTGTCCTCCAGGACACCATTCCCGCAGCGCTGCGGTACGAATCTCGCTATAGATGATGGAATGTTATTCAGACATTTTCCTTGCCCTGATGTTATAAAATCAAAATAGTACTTTGTGCTGCAGTTGCTGAATCCATAGCTCACTGTGCTCTTTGGGTTCATGATGCATTTAGAGGCATTTCCACACCTGCAGTGTTCGTCATCGTGCTCCATACCAAGGACGTATCCTAACTCGTGAGCGACGTGGACTGCAGTGTCAATGTAAGTCTGTTTTGCAAATGATACAACAGCAGAGGAGTGCTGTCTATCGCATGCACTGGCAAAGTTTGATTCACCGGCCATGTGCAATGCTCTTGTACTGCGACTGAAGTCCAGCGAGGCAAACAGACACCCCACATCATGTATGATGTGTGCAGGGCTATGCTGAATCCGCCAGCGATTGAAGCTGTGAAGGACCTGAGTTATGTTTTTGGTGATACTGATAGGGTTCTTCTCTGTCCAAATCTCCAGTACTGTTAATAACACGCGAAGGCGGACAGAGGAAAACAGTCCATCCACCAGATTGATTATTTCAATAACTTCTAGTGTCACATTTGTTATACTTGTGCCGAAGGAGTCAAACCCCTCCTTGTCCACCACCACCATGAGTTCCAAGTACCGTGTCTGTCCCCAGGGCTGGAACTGCCTGGATGCTGTCCCACGACCTGGAAATCGCCTGCCTCCTTGGAGTGTTTTGTAGATCACTGTCCCAGGAACCGCCGCCTCCCTCTGCAGCAGAAGGTGCTCAAATGTGGGGGAAGCTGCCAGGGGCTCGATGCTGTAGCTCAAGTTTCCAATTTGCAGCAGTCCTCTGAGCCCAGAGCAGGTGGTCAGAGTCACCGTGGAGTCCAGGATTCCTTCCACATAACCGTGGTAATAGCAATCTGCCAGCACACGGGGCTGCTCGATTATCACCTGCCCTTCGGAGTCACGAGTGAGTATAGGGAAGTTTTTTATTACAAAGTCTTTCTTTTGCCTGAGGTGAATGGTATAATTCACACCTTGAATGCTGATGAAGTAGGACATGCTGCCCTGGCTGGCTCTGCCTGCCTTAGAGCCAGCTTTCTTTGGAGTTACTATCTCATAGGCTGTATTGCCCCAGGTGGGCTGGGGGCTGCAGTCTGCACACAGCAGCAGGAGCCCCACAAGCAGGAAGGAGAAGCCCAGTACAATAAGAACCCCACTGCCCATTGGGACACACGTTGGCACACGCCCTGGTTGTGTCCAGTTCGAAGCCATGATTGCCAGCTGGAATGAAGGGCCCAGGGAGTGTCCGTTTGTCCGGCTCCTACTTGAATGCAAACATTCCGTGGGGAGTACAGGCAACGGCACGGCCCTGACATCAGCACAGGTAGGAGCAGCACCCCATTAGATACACCCCAAATACTGCATCCTGCTCGGGCTGACCCTGCTCGCTGAGAGTGCGATGAGCCAGTGCTGCTGTGGCAATTTGTTTAAAAGGGGATTAAGCATTCATCAGTGGAAAGGAATAGCAGATTACCAGGAAAACAATGAGGATTTGGTTGCTAATGGGTTCAACTGCAGGGTGAGAGCCTGTAGTGCATGCTGACAGATATCCAGTGATGTGCCCTGCAAAGATGTTTTAATTGTTCAAGGGCAGTTTTTTTGCTGGAAAGGGAGAAGCATACTTTAGGTCATGTACTTTTCTACATGTAGAAGACAGTCTTGCTTTCACAGAGCTCTTGCAGCTGGTTTGGCTGCTTTAAATACTCCTGGAATATTTGAGAATTGTTCTGTTGCTCCCCTCCCACCAGCCTGAACCCAGGCCCACCAGTTGCTCCCCTCCTGGGTTCCCACCAGCTGCCAGAAGTCCCTGCACTGCTTCCCCTGCATTAAGGCAGTGCATTGCTCCTGCCCCAGGGAATGCGTTTGTCAGAATGCAGCTGTTAGACTTCAACAGGGGGAAATGTCAAGAAGCACCAACGCTACTGCAGCAGCACAGAATAATTCATCCCTCCCTTCCCTGGAAGCTGTAGCTACCAGGAAAAAAACCCGTTCCCCCAACCGGGTTAACTTGCAGCACTGGGGGTATCCTGCTGCCACCTGATGGCAGGCAGTAGTTAAAGCTTTTCAGAAGACATGAATTCATAGGCTGGGTAAAACCCTGTCTTCTCATTCTTTCATCTCGGTGATACAAAACCAAAGCTCCACAGCACTGCTGCTAGGGCAGGGGGGACGTGGGAAAGCTCAGGGTGGCACCAGGAGCACGGTGATCCCTCCCCCCCAATCCTCTCCCCTTCAGTGCCAAAGGGACTTAGGGACCAAACAAAAGAGGCCACTAATAAGTTTAGTAAAATCATTTATATACACTGATGCGTAATATTTACAATATAATACTGATCAGAAATAAACTAACATGTTACAGGTAACACTGAAAAGGAGAAATGCAAATGTTTTGGTACACAGGAGTTGAACGTGGCAGATGAGGACAGATTCGGGTTTCTAAAAGAAAAATGTGAAGGTGTGACAGCAAAACTTTGACATGTTGCTATTTCCAATCTTTCTCTAGTCAAGCTTCTAACCTTTTAATATATATATACCTTAAATAATCAAGTCACAGGAGAAGTCAGATATACATAAAGTTTTGAAAAAGTCAAATGATTTCTGAGACTTTTCCCTTAAATAAAATTCTAGAAAAACAAACCAACCAACCCAATGACACAGCTTCCCCATTTCCTTTTAGTGTTTTTACAAAGAATATCTTCTTTGTTCCCACACGACCCTTCCATCTCAAGATATTTACAATATTCACAGTCTGCTGTAAAGCATCAGTAGATTGTTACCACTAAAAGGCTACGCAACCAAGATAAGGTATCCTGCATTCATGTCAACTGAACAGAAACACAAAAGAGAAAGTAAAATATCACTTTAACATATGTAAATGAGATCAAACATAACTTTTTCAAGAGCTAAAGAATCAATTTTGTCAGAAGTAAAACTATTTGACCTTGAGTTTTCCTAATCTGTCCCTCCCTGCCTCCATTTTAGATCAGACCACTCTCAGTTCTCACAGACACTAAAATCAGTAGCAAACCCATAAAAAACAGTTCCTCATCACCAAAGCCCTTAGAAATGTGACTTCCCTTCAGACACCAAAACACAATCACAGGTGCACCCACTCCCCTATTGTAACTGCTCTTGGTAGTACAAAACAGGCTGAAGCAATCTCTGCAGAGCATCACACACCAGCGTACAAGCCTTGCTGTCTTTAGCAAGCAGTCTTTAGCAGATCAATCCGTCAAAGAACAATCCTGTCCCAGTGTTATACTCCCATATATGCTCCCAACCTGCTTGGAGCTGATCAGGCTGTGGCATTGCATAGCTACAAACCAATCCATGTTTCTGCTTGGAAGTTCTGGCTCCCAACAAAGTGCCAGAGTGTTTTCCTCCTCAGAGGGCAGGGTTGCAAAGTGCTTTTGTGGAAAATTTTCTGCACTCCTATTCAAACTCTGGTGATTTCCTTGTTTACTTATGTGCCATACTTAAAAGTTCCCACACAGTAAGATATCTCCCCCCCCAAAAAAAGACAAATTTCAAGTTATAAAGGAAATATCTATACATTCCAAGATTGTGTGGATGTTGACATGGTCTGGTATTTAGGACAAGGACAGAAATGCATATGTGGCCTACAAACTTGCAAGATCAAGAAATGACAAATACTCGTCTCCTGCCAATTCCCTACAGTTGTCATCGATGCATGTCAGTACACAAATATTCCATGTAGTGTCAGAAGTACAATTCTGGCTTATGCCAAAACTCCCCGATTCCATCAGAGAAAGTGATGGTTAGCTAGGGACTGTGGTTCTCACTCTGCAGTAAGTCAGGCATTGGAAAACTGTCAACAGGATTAAAAGAAAGCTGATAAGGTGCTGACGAAGAATGGGAAATGAAATATCTCCTTCATGTAGAAAAACTGAGTTACCGCTTACAAAATTGTATAGAAAGAGTCAGACAGTGGTTTGCCATCCAAGCTAAAGGTTACAAGGAAGTCTGTTATAGAAAAGAGACAAAGAAGGAGGCTGGACTGCCAGAAGAGGAAATTGGGAGATTCATGGCTCAAGTTGGTAAATGTAAACCCAAAATTAATGAGCTATGAAATATAACAATAATGATCAAGAGTCAATACTAATAGCCCTGAATTGGCACTTCAGTCTGCAGACCAAACTCATTCAACGTCTGCACGTGTTTGGTACCAAAATATCTCTATAAAAAGCCTTCAACCAGTCTCAAAGAAAGAAAAGTGTCAGAAGGTAGAAAACTAGAAATATGTACAGAATCTTTTCACTTGTTTGTTTCATTTAAAATAAAAAAAGCAGCTTTTGGAGCCAATGTTCCAAACTAGTGTAAGAATCTGCCCTGGACAACCTCGTGGTCCAGGCAGCATAAGGACATGTGTCAAGGAGCAGCCCTGCATCTGTGGCTCCACCAGGAGGAGCTCGAAGGCCTCAAAGAGATGGGGAGCTTGGACTCCAGACGGTGACACAAGAGAAGGATCACTGTGGATTCACACAGCAGTACTAGGAACCTTGCCACGATGATCTCTTTCAAACAAGAGGATAAGTCTGAAACAAAGTGTTGGATCTTCTAGAGAGGAGAGAATAGGGTGCAACACACACAGCTTCTGATCTGGAGACGAAACAAATGGACCCCATACTTACTGTTGTCTGTAGAAGATCCCATCAGGAAAATAAAAACAGCTTGTACGTAAGTAACTAGAACATTCTTTGATTCTGCTGTTGAAGAGTATGATAAAAAGAGGAGCCTTATGCTGAACGGCCATTAGGCCATAGAGAAGTTCTGAGGAAGATGGGTTACAGGAGAAAGAAAGGCAGCTACTGATCAGAACTGAAAAACACAGCTAGCCTATGAACTCAGGTGCCCTTGCCAAGGCCAAGCGTGGCTCTGGGGTCAACTAGCAGAACAGAAGGCTATTTTGTTGCCTCTACATACTCAGAATTTAGGTGCAAAGGGTAGCTATGAAGTTTGTATTTCACAGCACTTGCTTCAAGTACTTACTGAGCAGGGTGTTGAGAAACTGGCTGTCTTTTTCACATATATAGTCACTGCAGCTGGCTGTATGTATAGCAGATGGAAGGCAGCTTCTGCAACTGGTTATTAAGAAAAAGAATGGTTTTTAACAATATAATTTGCCCCATCTGGGGGACTTACGATTAACAGTACGTAAGTGATCATATATACCTCAAGGAACTGAGTTTTAAAAAAATATTACAGTACCAATGATTTTTTTGTATCTACAACTATACAGCATTTTCAAGCAGTATGGAAATTTAATGAAATAATTATGATTTATTAATTTACATAAAAATACTTTTTACAGTTAAAGAATAAATCTTAAATGGTAAAAAAAAAATAATAATAAGATTAAGAAGCTCCAGCTATTGAGAGTCATGGGAGTTTGTCTGCTCTTCAATAACTTGTTTTACTATTTCTGCCAGTTTTAGTCGATCCACTTTATCTGTAAATCCTCTGCCTGAAAGGAAAAGAACAGGTAGTGAGCAGGTGTTGGGCACAAGGAGGAAAGTCATTATTGCTGGCATTGTACACTGGTTGGAGACAAAACACACTTAGGACAGCATTTGCAGGGCCAGCAAAATGAGTTAAGATCTCTGGCTCTGCTTAAAACAAAAAAAAATTAAGGAAGAGGCATGGCCAAGCCTTGTGAACCTGGCTGACACTAAGCTCTGTTATGTCAAGGAGCCATCTGAACAGTCCCAAAAGCAGCTGGCCTAGTTTAATTCCATTTCCTCCCTAAATTGAGCAGAAGAGATGTTGTGCTGACAGAGATAAGGGCAGCAGCCTCTAACAGAACGAGGCTAATAAGCAGCTGGAAGGAAACCAGCTGAAGCAGTTTCTAATGTAAAGATCTATGGGCGCTAAGTTCGTAAACAACCCAGTGCCTTTGAAAGCTCTACCCTGAACCTCAAACAGGAATTTTAAAGCAAAACTTCAAGCCTCAATTTCTAAAACATCCACGCTGGAGAAGAGCTGTAACCTCCACCAGCCTGGCACAAACTCCAGTTTGTTTTCATTTCCATGTAGTAAGGTCCCTGCTCCCACCCATTCACCAGCATTAGCACCGTTCTCCAGGGAAGAGAAGTTCCTCACCATTCCAGCTGAAGCTCTGAAGAGTGTCTCGCAGCAACTTACACTCCCGATTATACTTCCATGCCTCCTGCATCACTTCATTCAGCTTCTCATCCTCATTCTCTCCTGTTCAGGAGAACAAAGATAAACAGGAGCTTTGTCATTCTGCCTTTGAGCAACATCCAGCGCTTACTAAACATTATGTTCAGTTATTCCCCCTTCCCTCATACAAACTGGGAAACTGGCCTGAAGGCAAACATTCCTATTTGGAAGTTAATTTTAACAGCTCCACATGTTGCTGTTGACACTGTTACGCATGCACCAAAACTACAGTCCACAGAAAACATACTCTCAAGACAGACTGTCAGTACTGACACTGATCCTGAGGCACAGGAAAAGAAATCAGTGCCTGGTGTATTTAGGAATGGAACTTTCTTAAAAGTGGCAACCTTTACCAGCCTGTGGTAGAATGCACTGAGCAATCACATCTCTGAGCTTTTCCAGAGCCACATTGGAATCATTACTTCCATTCTCCGGGTCGTGGATGTAAACACCATCCTTTGGCTTAGTGCTGCAAAAGAACAAGGAAGGAACAATTACAATTTGAATGCAACTCATGTCTGTTACTCGTTGCGTAACTGTACCAGCAGAGCACTCTCTTTCACTGTCTGGAAAGCTGTGAAAGGGAGCCAAATTTAGCATTAATTATTACTACATGCTACATTACAAGACCATTTTAAATGAAGAAAATGAAGAAAAATAAATGTTAATTCAAATTAATTGAAGGGTAATCCTAAAATTGATCATTCTGTTTTTCAAATAGGTAACCTGAACAAAGAGAGGTTACCTGTTTTTTTTTTTGTGTAAGTAAAAGTTAAGATCTGAAAAAAAAATTGGAATTCTTTCTCCCGTGTTGCCTTCTCAACATCTGACTCATCTTCTCATAATGGATCTGTTCCACTGTCATATAATACCTATTCCATCTCCTTCCTCGCTGCCCTACCTTGGAAGAGGCACCGTATCATGCAAATATGACTTGCTCCAACCACCCGCTTCTGCATGAAGAGCGTGGCAACCAAATCAGAAATTCGGGAGCACAGTTACAATTGAATGAACCTGTAACATGTTTAAAGTCACTCTCCAAGCATCACAGCTGCCTACACTCTGATCTTTCAAAAACAGCTTTAGAGAGTTACCCCAGTAATTTCCTTTTGCGCAGGATAGGGTTGTTGACGGAGTGAAGGGGTTTGAGACTGACTTTGAGGTCTTGGATTCTCATGTTTGCAAGCTGTTCTGCATGAGCCTGTTGTATCCCTGCAACCATTGCCTGGAATGAAAAGAATTATGCTTTGTGAATTAATGGACAATGTCAGCTATGGCTGTGATGTGACAGACAACCCTCAAACCGCCCAGAAGCTATCCAGCTCCTCTGTGCAACAGTCTTGATAAAACAAAACGTTGTTTAAACCTTGTCCATCATCAGCTGGGCAGAGGGTAGGATGTTATCCAGTGCCTCAGTAGAGTTGAGCCAGGGATGGTCCAGCACGCCTTCGATGGTCAGCCGCTCCTCTGGTTTGACCTTCAGCAACCTGGGAGAGGAATCCATCAGTCCATAAAGAGCTCTTTGGGGATGTACAATGCGTGGCTCCGTGTGATCAGAGCACTTAGCAATCTCTAAACACTAAAGAGACCAAAAAAAGAAACCGCTCCCAATAAACCAAAACCTTCGGCTGACCTCAAGGCAGCCCGAGTTTCCACCAGCCTCACTGAGCCTTGCTGCGGTGATATTTTAACGCAGTCACAGCTCATTCAGTCATAATCAGCAATTCAGTGTAAAGAAAGGCACCGAAGGCCATTTTGGTAATACCTGCATTCAGCTGAACTCTATATTCACATCCTCCCTCATGGGAAATTATCTTCCAGACAAGCTGGAAATGATCCAGACCAACACACCATAGAAACGCGTGTCTAAAGCTCATCTGCATGACAGTCTGTATGCAGACCAAGGACTCTGGGCATGGTAAAGTAAGGCAAAGCTTCAAAGCTCAAAACCTGTTTTTTGAATTAACTGCTTTCACTGGGCAACCCCTTTGGTTTTTTTTCCCTCTGTAAAAGCCTCAAATAATGGATGCTTTGGCAAGCTACAGCGACTCAGAATGAAAAGGAACATTATTCTGAAATCTCTGAAAAGCCCTCTGAATTAAATGTTACTGGAAAGACACCCTGGAAAGAGATTATGCAGATAAACTCACGTTCCCATGATAATCACTACTGTTTAATAGAAAAATAACATTTCACACAGAGTGCTGACAAGTATTCCAAATGTTTAAATTAGGAACAGAACGAGTTGATCAGTTTGTCACACTTTCTCAGACAATACTCCAAATCAGCTTCCTGGCTGCAGAGCAGAACTGTTTAATGTACCAAGAAAGTGGAAATCACTTTTACAAAACATCAGCGAGACCACAGGCTGGCTCGTAACATTTCACTTGCAAGGCCATGCTGCCAAACAGGCTGTCAGTTCAGCGTTAATCCAAGACACATGCCTTCCTTTTTCATCAGTTTTCAATGTCCTCATCTATACTCAAGCAGTCCCGCTTGTAAAGCTTGGGGTCAGAAATCAATTTGACACGCTCGAAGGGAAATGGCCTCCTGAATGCAAAATAGGATCTCCAGAAGCAAGCCTTCATGTGAATAGCATGCACATAAATAAAATGTAAACGCCTCCAAAATTATATAAATTCTAACTGTACTCCTGCACTGTAAGCTCAAATTCAGACTCTTTGGCTGGAAAAGACAGACTGGAAAGCGAGTCCTGATAACATTTCTCAGAGAATTGAGTGAAATGAACTGAATCCAAGCGACAGCACTCCATGAGTTTCATGGCCATTTTAAAACACAATGAAACCTTCTGACTGCTGATCTCGGTTCAAACAGAATTTTCACTGCAACATAATCTGCAATTTATTTGGTGAAAGATTTGGGCCCTCCTGTGCTGCTATGAACAGGACTCAGCACCCTTTCCAAACTATGTTAAGACCGTGAAGGTTTGAATTACATCACAAAAGACAGCAACAGTTTAAAATTGTATCACAGATTTTTTTTTTTCTTATTTCTATTGCTTATATCCTTCCAGTTCCTCTGGCGATACAAAGGCAAGAAGTCCCTCTTGCTTTTAAAAAAATTAAGTGAGGTCAGCACATAACCAGTGTTATATTCATGCTTTCAGACAGGACCACTGGATCACAACATTTAAAATACTTCAAACGAGAGATGTGTACTGCAGGAAAACCAGCTCCCAAGCAGCATTTAGAACAAAATACCCATGGAAAACCTCATCTCATAGTCTGACACCTTGTGACAGACCTTAACCTCCCTTCAGACTCCTTTGAAACTGCATATTAGCACACAGGGTTCCGAGGGGGAGAGCTACCGATGGACTCAGCTGGTCACTTCCTATGAGCCACCCAAGTGCCCTTTGGTTTTACAGGAGTTTGGGCATTGCCACAGGAGATGTACACCTGCAGAGTGCCCACAGGTGTGCAGTCGGTTACAGAATAAAAGCACAACGCACTCCAGCAACTTTGGAGTCATCAGAAATTGTACACAGAGAGAAAAAGAAAATTGGGGAGGAGGGGAAAGTATTTACCAAACTTCTTTTGTGCTGAACATAGGAATTTTTTCAGCTGTGTGTGCTGCAGACAATTCACCCCACCGCTGGAAAAACAATCCCTTTGTGATAAGGCACTGTCAAGTGATTTTCCAATTTCTTAATATAAGCACAGAGCAACACAACATTCTCCTCAGCTGACTCACTTTCGCACAATGTCTTTCGCCATCTCTGAGATCTGGCTCCACTCTTCCTCTGGAAATTCAAAACTTCCTGTCATGATCTTTTTCCGCATGTCCTTTGGAATTGTCCGACTGTGGTGTTTGGAGTAAAACGGAGGGTATCCACACAGCATCACGTAAATAATGACACCCAGGGACCACAAGTCACAGCTCTGAAAGCAAGGAAATGATCACTTTGGGGCGCGATTTGCAGCAATGCACCTATGTTAAATGTTCTACATGATTCCCTATGGATACAGGAGCACAGCTCCAAAAAAAAAAAAAACAACATCTGAGCATCCTCATGGATTTGTTCTTCCTCTCTTATAAGGTCATAATTCCATCAGAAACATTTCCTAAGTATTTTTCTCCCTTTTAGCTGCTGGATGTTGCGTTCTTTCCTTCAAGAGGATAATACCTGCTCACTATTTCTCTCTGCTCATTTGGTTTAAAAGTGCATTTGAAATGATCTTTCTAGCAAATATGCAAGCACAAGGTAACTCCATACTCCCAAGCTGAACTCTTCCAGCACTTGAGCCATCTTGTTTACAGAACATGCTCCTAAGACTCTGCTGGGCAACGGCAGCCTGCATGGAAACTGCAGTGCGTCAGAGGCTGGAACGAGCTGCATATTCATTACCTCTCAGGATAGTTGAACCCTTGGCTCTGAATGTCAGAACAGAAATCAGGATATCATTCAGTCGTTTTTTAAGAATGTGATACTAGACGAAAAGAAGAGAAAAAGAGAATCTGGATATCCGTGCATTCACAACCACTCTGAAGAAGGGAAGAGGAGTGTAACTGCCCAGACTTTGACTGGAGCACATCCTTAGAGATGCAGTTCTGGTATCGCTTGGTGCAGGCTGGGCCTGGAAGGACTGGCTCTGCATTGGTCACCCACCTGCAATATTTCTTTAATGCATTTGTGCAGGGATCTTTTTTTCTTTTTACTGGTTGGTTTTCAGCCCTATCAGTCCTCCAGGGGAATTCCGATGGCTTATAGCAATGCAAGGAGGGGCAGGAATATACAGACAGGAGAATCCTGAGCTCCAGCTAGGTGCAGGTGGCTGTGGAAAGCTACCTAAGGACAGATTTGGGGAGCTGAGGGGCTGGAGAGGTTCTGTAATCAGTTCCAAAGCCAGAAGCCTGTGCAGCTGCACCATACTGTCCCTGGGGACAAATGCTGCACTTCTGGTTGTGAAGCCACATGGATAAACTTGGCAAACGGAACCCCCAGCTCCCAAGGCTGGTTTCTGACTGGATCAGCACTGACCCAGAAAAGGGCTTTCAAAGGTGCGACTGTTTCCTTCCAGAGGGAGCACATCTGGATCAGCTCTTACTGATCATTAACCACAGCCTTCGCTTCTGGCCACAGAGTCACTCCACACAGGTATTTGTGTCAGTCAGATGGATCTAGAAGTCTTAATTTCTATTTAGCCATGTGATTTTTACTGTTTTTCCAGTGACTAGAGATAATTTCTAATGCCACCAATAGGACTTTAGATGTGCAAGTCGGAAACAGGTGTCTAAATCTAAATTCTTTCTGGATATGGTTCTGAGATTTTATTTTTCAAGAGCCTTCTCTACTATGAGAAACATACACATCTGATCCAATGCACACACAGCTTAACAAAAATACAAAAAAGAAATCACAGATGTGTTTTTTCCTTCAATTTACATCTGTGGGATGGAGCTGCTGATCCTGAAGGTGAATCACAGGCCTTTCTGCCAGGTTCTGACTTGCTGTGGAAGGATGGGGTACCTGGGAGTTTAGCACAATCTATTTGGGGAAACCAGGCATATGCCAGAAGTTGCTTTTGCAGTGAGTCACACTTGGCAAGCTAAGGAGGAGGCTGTTCATTTCCAGTCAGCGCCACCATGACTGAAAGCAGTTTAGAGTGACCAAAGTAGTACTTTTTAAATGAAACACATGCAAACAAATTCACTCACACTGTAAAACCCAGGTGATCGAGGCACTTATTAGCATGTATGTAAATTCTAGTTGATATCTATTCTCAAAGCTTTTCTATTTTGTACAAGAACATGGCCCATATTTGCTTTAGTTGCCTGGACAAGGTTATTTGGCTCATTAAAGAAGAAAACAGCTGTCAAACTTGCCAATATGAACAGCAAGCAACCACTTCCAAGTGACTCTGAACTTCATCTACCCTTTTACAATGAAAGAGAAGTCCCTTGGAGAGGGCTGTTATCTGAGATTCAACCTGCTTCAATCCACAGTAGTCAGTACTTGATCCTGCCTTGTGAACTGAGCAATGCTGATATGGAGGAAGATGTTTTGCAATGACCAAGAAGAAGTCCAATCTTTCAGGACACATTCTGTCAGAACTCTGCCAAGACTCCAGCAGCAGTTGTCACTGCCCATGGTCTCCTGCTTCAGACAACTCAATGTGTTATCAGTCATCTGGCAGAAGAGCCCTGATGCAGACAAGACACCACCACGACTGTCTGACCAACACAGCCTAAACAGTGCTTTGCACATCCAGAAACTGCAGCTGACAGCAGAGAAGAGGATTTATTTGAATCAACCTCTTCTGAAGGTTAAAGAACTTCCCATCTGGTCTCTCAAAAATCTCATTAACATTTAGTGATCCTGTTAACAATGAGTGCATATTTTCCCT
This sequence comes from Tragopan temminckii, assembly GCA_028571105.1. Classification (NCBI taxonomy): domain Eukaryota; kingdom Metazoa; phylum Chordata; class Aves; order Galliformes; family Phasianidae; genus Tragopan; species Tragopan temminckii. Next base: position 6,220,019 of record JAOWBP010004343.1, on the reverse strand, counting down.
TTAATTGGAGGATCATTAATTAGGCTGGGACCAAATGTCCATTCCATTATTCACTCCATAAGAAAAAACACAGATCCACTCCCCTACTCCCTTTAGCATGTCACTTCTAACCTGACTGAGAAAGACAGCTGCCTACATGGATCATTATTTGTACCAGTTCTCCCAGTCAACTGAATGAAACCTGGGCTGGCCCTAGCACATTTAAGGGGAAAAATACCAATGTAGATGTGAACACACTATTCCTTCCTTCAGAACGGTTGAATAAGCCACACAGTTGAGAAATACAGCCCCAAAGATATTATATCCTTATAGCTGAAGATACATACATATACCAGAAAGCAAGCAACATGATGTTTCCCTCCAGTTCCCTGTACATCCTGCTTTTGGCTCAGTGTGAGATGTCTACCTAGTTAGATGTATGGCTGTCACAGAGACCTGAACAACTTTATTGCTCCTGGCTGTAAGTGTGTGAAATTTGAGGACAATAAAGTTTATTGTCTTAGGTGATAAACTGCACTTATACACTATGTGTTTAGCATCCGAATCTGTGGAGGGAAAAAAAAAAACAACAAAATGCTTTGAAGACACTGACATGCAGACTGTCTCATAGCTTACCTTGTTGTATGTGTAAGGTGTTGGAGAGGTGGGGATAATACCAGATTTTTCTTTCTGATGCCGCCTTTGTGCCTCCAATACCTGTTGCCATAAGAGGAGAAGATTGCAAAATGCACACAACTTACAGACACCACAAACAAGATGCCCATGCCAAAGATGTTGGATTCTTTTCCGCTAGTGGCCTTATTACAGCTCTTGAACACTCTGCCAGGCTCAGCCTGCTCTTCCTAAGACTGAATGTTTCGACACAGGGGAAAGATTCAGCTAAGCAGGTAAAGTAGTGCTACAAAACCCAGCCTGTCTGCAACTATAAATTATGTCTCAATGCATAATGACAAGGGAGCCAAGTCAAAGTCAATTGGTAAACCTCTGACACTGCCCTCCTAAGCAATTGCCTTTATAGAACCTTATTGTTTCAGCACATTTATTTGGAATGCAACCTTGTATGAGCCTCAGCTACAAGGATTTGTGAAGCAGGGACTTTTTCAAACCAACCACACAATCTGGGAAATCTGCATCACGATCTCCTATTCTGATCAGTTTCACTGTATTCACTGTAGCACTCAATCTTGAAAGGTTGCTGCTAAACATCTACTCAAGACTCCCGCATGCAGAAGCTTTTAATAAGACAGCATAGGCTTTTAATATTAGATTATTTTGAAGGCACAAGCAAAAGGTCATTATCCCCCTATAACTTAAGACCATAATAGTTTGTTACCTGAGGTGCTACGTAATATGGAGTGAACTGTGGTGTCATCAAGTCACCTTGGTCTACTTTGGCAAACCCAAAGTCACACAGTTTAACAGGTGCATCCTAAAATGAGATGTTGCATTACAAAATCAGCTTTTCTACTACATCCTGAATGCTTCCTACTCATCTTACCTTTACCCCATGTATTCCTGTTTTGTATTTATACACCTATCATCCCACAAAGCAGCTAAAAGATGATAAATCAATCTTTGCAACAACCATCTTTGTTCTCTTGGGCACTCTGGGTCAAAGCATTGTCTTCTCTGCTTTGGAAAGAGCCAAATGCACTGTAGGGAGGTCACTGCGTGTGCAGGTTATGGGCAAGAGAAGGAAGAAACATATGGCATGGTATGCACACTTCAGTCAAAGCAGCTACATCGTATGTATAAAACATCTTAATGACATAAGGGGCGGAGAGGATTTTCCCCATGACCACACAGGAGTATGGAAACACACAAAGCCAAAAGTCATTCCTTTTTGTCACCAAAATATTGCATTAATATCAGTTTACGTTTTTAAACTATTCTGAAAATCACCACTGAGCCATTTTTACAGAATTCAGCAGCAAAAAACAATGCCAAGTTTTAATCTTACCAAAGAGTTATCCTTGAAGAGGAGATTCTCGGGCTTGAGGTCTCTATGTGCAATGTTTAGTGAGTGGCAATGCTGCAAAGCCAAAGCTATCTGAAAAAGGGCACAACAAATCAGCTGCAGTTATAGAACTCTTCCTTCAGCCTGGAGAGTTATTGTAGCTTTAAAAAAGACAGTGCCAACATAGCCTAGGCCCCAACCTTTTTAATTCTGCGTGTATACAACTCTGAGGGAAGACAACCCTGGCTGTACAGAGCAACAGTGCAGTAAAGTGTGAAGACGGAGATGAAACCAATGAAGCTCTTCAGTTTGCATTTCACTCAAAGCAAACAGAAAATAAAAGCTAAATTGTAGTGGGCTTCCCACCCCTTTTTGTTTGACTAACTCTGGGCATTATTACACCTGCCAGAAGCGAAATGGGTCATGACAGTGTCCTTTTATATGCTGTTCTAGCCCTTGGGGGTGACTGAACTCGCTTGCATGCTCTCCAGTGATTATGTAAGTCAAACATGAGTTCTTGCCTCAGTACTTCAGCAAAATATTTTACTGCATTTTAACAAACTTAACGGTTACCACTCAGGCAGCTTTATTCTTTAGTTCTTGAAGGTACTGCCTGCAGTCTATCCATCTCACATAGTATTACACAGAAATGTATTACTTGATTCTTTCAAAGGCAACTTCTTACGCTGCCGTGGTTTAGAAAGCTGTAACCTTGTCATGAAAGCTCTACAGACTGTACACATCTGAAACTGCAACCTGTTTAAAGGAAAACAAATCATAAATACTTAAACAGCATTCCTGAAACCAAAGTAAGGCAAAGGCACATGATCCTCATTTGCAAGAGTTCCTCCTGTAGGATCATACCCATAAGCAGCACTCTGCCTGAAGTGCTGAGTCCTTAAACGACTGCAGATTACTGTGACAGAAGAAGTTCAGTGTTAACTTAGCTCAGAAACAAATATAATGAGTATTCTCAGATGCAGTGAGGGAGCTTTGTGACAAGGTTTTAGCTATCACTGGGTACAAGGAACTAGGATCTGTTCAAGACATTGATGAGAATCACCAGGTTAAAGAATAAGGCTTTAATGTTGCTTCCAAAGCACTGCTTATAAACACTGCTTATAAATGTTAACACAAAGAGTTACCTGGAGCACGAATAACCCAAGTGTGTATCAAGTCTGTGTTCAATGTAAAGGTATAGTTTTAAAAGAATTTTCCAACTTGTTAATCCCAGTTACTGCCTTGCACTGCCAGAATCAACCCACACAAAGGACATGACAATAACGTGTCAAGAATAATTCTGTATTTCCACCTAATCTCTTCGCTGGATGAAGCCAAAAAGGTAGCAGCATTATTAGCATTTCATTAGAAATAACTCAAAGCACAAGACAGAATATTAAGATGAAATTATTCAGCCCTCTGTTGTTTTTTTTTTGTTTTGTTTTGTTTTTTTTTTTTTGCCTCAGTACCAAAGACATCATCTCCCCAACAGAGGGGAAAGGGGGTGACCAGAAACTGGGTATATTCATAAACAATGGTGTAAGATTATACCAAATGCTGTATAATCTCATCTCACGTTCTCTTTCCTTTATCCCCTACATGGAATAAAGCTTTCTGGTTTGGCTCCACAAGTCATCCAATAGCTTGGGCTTAAAGGAACAAACCCACCCAGAACTGAGAACTGACACTAGGGTTCCTCACACTGAATCCCACGGTGACCCTTCTGCTTTGTCATCCTGCCTACTCCAGCTGGATGAGTTAGTCACAGCAGATGCACTGCTAAGCCACAAATAGCCCATGGACACTAAGATGTCTAGTAATAAATATCGAGCCTCTAAAATCACAACATTCAAGAATGAGCTGCCTAGAGAAATGGAGAGGGAAGGACGAAATCAGAACAGCACAGAAAACATGAGCTATAGTTGGACAGTCCTCTTGGGTTCTTCCACAAAACTAGATACAGAACTCAGATGGAAAACCACTGATGCAGGATACCAGTTATTGTCTGCTACCCCATTTAAGAGCTGAAAGAAATGTCACAGCCAAGAATGATTCTCAAACTGGAGCTCAGGAGCAAGCAGTGTCCGGTGAGAGCCTGTGGACTGGTGGATGGAATGCTTTCAGGACAATAGTGAGACATACAGACAAAGACTGTGCAGGAAAGAGTTCTTGTTAGTGAAGTTCTGCAAACCATGTTAGGAAAACCACTGCTGAGGACAGCAGACAATAGGGTCCCAACACAGCAGAACTAGCCCACACCTTCAAATTCTTTCCTTCTATTGAAACTTAAGCATTGTCAGATTATAACAAAGCAGGCAATGATCATTCGATCAGAACTGAGGATTATTTTAGCTTCCTTTTTTCCCACCTCCCCCCCGCCCCAAGAAATTGTTAAATACTTTAGCCATTAGCATTCATGGATTTGCTTATACATGGGTGTTAACTTGCCTGCTTTGTTACTTGGCTTGCTTGCTTCTCAGTAAAGTGCCGGTGCTGGCTGATTCTGTGAAATAGCTCTCCCCCTTCCATCATCTCCATTACAATTAGGAGCCGAGCCCTGTTCAAAAGCATTTCATTTTGTTACGTTAAAATTAATCAAAAGAAGAACAGAATTGCTAAGCTAGTAATGCATACTTCATATCTACAGATGCAGGCCAAAAAAAAAGAGACATACTCGCTTCTTCTACAGTTGTTCTAAGCCATTGTTTCAGTGACTTGTCTGTGTACGTAACCTGCAGATCTCCTGGCTCCCACCACACCTGACTCATTGATTGCCAGCCAGGAGCCCACAGTTTGCTCTTCATGCTGAGAACCCACCTCCAGCTGGAACAAATCCCATGGACACGGGCATGGGTGCATTCAGACAGATGCACGCACGCTGCACCCACATCTTCCACCAGCTTGGGTCTGGTAAGCCACTGAGACACACTAATGTGCAACTCCACCTCCAAAGAGTAATAATGCAGGCAGAGTGCATGAAACTGAGCTGGCTTTAGAGCACGCCTACACCTGTCTGCCTCCATCCTTGCCTAGCTAGCAGCCTGCACGCTGGAGATGTTTGTGGCATGGGAGAAGCAGGAGGTCGAGGGTCATCTTTAATGCTCATCTACTCTGCTGTACCTCCTGGTTTTAATTTACAGTTTTACTGCCGTAATTGCAAAGGACAAAGTATAGAAATCAAGGAGATGAGGACTGGCAAAGCCTCAAGAAATTGACTTCCAGTTCTCCTATATTTTATCCTGTCAGCCAATGCAGCTGTCACAGACTGAATCCGTGCAAAACCTCAGAAATGAAGATGTGCTCAAAACCAGTACTGAAGGATTCAGGTTTTTTTAAATATGTAAAGGCCTGGGTGTCAAGAACAGGAGAAAGTAAATGTTGCTTAGCCTGACATACAGAAATCATGTATGGAACCCTCAATAAGTGTTCATTTTGGCCCCACTGATTGGAGGGGGAAAAAAAGCAAGCAAACTCCACTATACCTTGGCCTAAATATGGAAAGCAAGCTGTGGGAATGAAACGCGCTGTGCAGTCTTACCTTGGGCTGGATTCATGTGGGAACTGCACACTGTTAGCATAAACTTCAATAATTTGAACAATATTTGGATGTGTTGCACACATCATGTGCAGACGTACCTTAAAGAGAAGGGAAGAAACATTACTGTACATAGTGATGTGCATCCGAGCTGCTCTGATCCCCTCTCTCCCCCTCAACTGCTGCTCAGCACTGCTCACACACTATGTAAAATTTTCCTCCAATTATTTGAAAAGCTAGAAATATCTAAAACACCTAAATATCCACATAAGTAACCAGCAGCCATTACAACTGAGACTAAGACAAAGTTTGTGCTTTGTGAATCCACTTATTACAGATCACAGAATGAAATCCAGCAGTGCCTGAAAAAGCCCAATCTTTAGGGCTGCTTTGTTGCTGCTTTTTGTTTTTAATTGTGCTGAGAGTTTTTTTTTATTTTAAGAAATTTAGCAGTAGAACTAGCTTTAAATTAGTAATGAAGATCAGACTTAAGCTGACACATCTTGAAATTCAAAAATAAAACCTGAAATTTCATAATTCTACTCCTCTTATGTCCAACACGATGAGTGTAGCACTCACGACACATAGAAGGAAACTCATCTGCTCAGACTTCCTGAAACAGGAACCTAAGGAATGCCACCTCATTTAAAGTGACCTGGACTGCAAGGCTTGATGCCCTTCATATCCAAACCTTCTTCCTCTGGGAACTTTAAGGGAGGATTTAGTCCACAAATGGAAACTGCCTGAACCTTCAGGACAATTAACACTTTTCCCCCCCTCCCACTTTCATGAAAACTTGAACAGTTCATTATTTTAAAGAGGCTGATGGTTTGGTGCACTGGCACGCTCATCACCCTCAGCAAGTCACAGACAGTATGGGTGAGCTTCTTTAGTTTCTCCTATACAGACAAACCCAAACAATTTCATGTGCAACTTGAGGCGTTCTTGGCAGCTCTTACAGCAGCGACATCCAAGAGTGAGATGTGTGGACACAGAACAACACCTCAGCTATTCGTGTTACACTGCATGGGACAGAGGCAGAGCTCTGAAAATTCCTCTTGCACACATACAGCTAACATAGAACATCCAAGGCCGGGAAGACCCGGTGTCCCCACCCCTGTGCTCCAGGAACAAGCCTGGAGGACTAAATGCAAGGAATCTCGCACAGCAAGACCTGCAGAACACAGATATTAAACTGCTGCAGCAATTCCTTAAAAGGGAAAGCCTTTGTGGTGCGTCAGATGGCAGAGAACAAATAAAAACTGTACCTCATTTCTAGCTTTTGGACGATCAAGAAGGATTTTCAGTGCAAAGCGTTCTTGAGAGGATTTTTTCACGCAGACTCTGGTATTACAGCAAGAAAATTATTTGGTCAGCAAGAACGTTAAAGAGACACTTCAAGCAAATTGATGTGTAGTTACAAGGAATGCCCAGAACATGGGATACACAGAGCACAGTCACTGTATCCCAGCTCAAAGCCTCAGCTTTTGGCCTTCCACATCAACCAAACACCTTCTGCAGAACCACCCGACACAAAGCTCTGCTTTCAGCAATGCAGGAGGAGTGCTTCAGAGCCGTGGTAACGGCTGAATGCGCTCCTTCTATTCATCCCCAAGAGCCACTTGTGATGAAAAAACCCAAAGCACACAGAGGCAGCCTGAGCATCTCCCACGGAGGATGGTGTCTGCAATAAATCAAGTGTTTCTGCACGGACATCCTGATTTTGAAGAGCCACCAGCCGTGCTGCACACGCTTTTTCTCTCTTCCCCCCATTTAATATTAACAATTGAACTACGTCAGAGGGCAGGGCCCTATGAACAGGCAGCAAAAAGCATCGAGAACAAAGGGATATTTTAATAAAGATCGGAGGCAGTGACAGAAAATGGACGAGAAGCCAATTGCTTGAACAGAAAGATAAATGGTGGCAGGGGACAACAGGACAACAGCCCACCAGGCTCCCACGCATTTGTGCACAGACGCTGGAAACTAATTCCTGTTCCCAAAGGGGAGCACGCTTTGTTTCCAGCTCCTGCAGTGGTCACAAAGCCACACGGAGCCTGGTGCTGGGGGCACACTGCTGAGCCTCGTGTGAGGAGCTGAAAAAGCAGCTGGTAAAGCAGCACATGGTTCTGATGGTCCCAGCATTGACACTGAGATGGGAGCAGCGAGATGGGGCAGCAGGAGGACATCAGTGCCTGAGCTGCACTTCCCAATGCCACCAGGTCACAGCCGATCCCTGGAGCTACTTGGTTTCAGGAATATGGCAGCAGTGAGCAGAATTTTTACTTCCAGCACACCCAGCAACAGACAATTACCTGCTCACACACCAGCTGTGAGGACAGAAATATTTATTCGCTTGTAGAGCCTTCAACACTGCCATGCCTTCTGCTCTTTGCATGCTTAAAATACATACTCACTTCTGCACAGCTGAGATTACATACAGATCCACAGGTGTGTTGCCTTACCTAACAGGGCCACTGATCCCAGCTCCCAGCTTCTGAGTCCAGTTAATGTTGTACTCCTCTAAAATGGAGGTTTCCTATTCAAGAAGGAGCAGGGGGAGGGGAAAGAGAAAACAAAACAAAACAAAAACACAAAAAGACCCACCAAAATTACTACAGCCCTTCCCAAACGCCCAGCTCAGCAGCTGATCTGCAGATAGCAGTGCAGACGGAGCCTGTTCTGCAGTTCTGCTTCACCTAGGAAAATTAAACCTAAGAGCAAACGCTCACAGAATATAGCTCAGCAGAAAGTGATTTCTGTGCTGCTGAGGCTGCTCCCCCCGGCATTTTGAAGCAGGATTATTGAGAACAGCAAATGGGATCTTGCTGCTCTAACACAGTAAGCATATAAAGGGTATTTCTCCCCCCCAGCCCTTAAATCCAGCTTTCTTCCTACAAATGATTAATAGCAAAGGCCCAGTTACAGCATTATCGCATCCTTCTTGGTCATAAAGTGTAATGGAAAATCATTTTTCTGTTTTCTTCAGGTTTGCAAACCTTTGGAATCATTATACTGCAAATTAACTGCTGCGTGACTCGTTTTAGCCTGTCTGAGAGTGAACCAAGCTCATGTTTATAATCCTTCTGTCCAAATCCATACAACCAGGGCAGGGGTTTGTTATGACACAGCCTGGGTGTGGTCGTGTTTAAACATGTCCTAACATTTGTGGGGTGCAAATGGAGCACTGAAAAATGCAGACTGGGTGCAGAATGGTGTGCACACACTGGGGGTCACAAATCACACGTGCTCAGAATCAGCTTCCAAAAAGCTCTGCTTTCTAACGAACTCCAAGAAAAGGAGGTGGTAGCAAAAGCTGGCTCCAGAGATGCTTAAACAAGCAAGTAAATGCTTAGAAGAGTCAACCACACATAAAGCAACTTTTTTGGGTCAGATTTTCTGCCTACATTAATTTTCATTCAAAAATGCAGCGCTTCAGCATCCACTCGTGGTACAAATGGAGGCTGCGCTGCTGAAGGCATGGACAGACACACAGGTTGTGGCCCCACTGGCCACACTGCAGCCAAACTTCAAACCACACGGGTTGGAAATAAAGCCAGAGGAACGCTGATCTTTAAGGCAAGAGCTGAAGGGGTTAGAGAGTGTAAAAGATAGAGAGAAAGGGAAAAAATAACCTGGAGTGGACATTGCACAGATCATAGATGAGAGCATGAAAGGAAAAAGTGAAAGGTAGTTTTAAAGTGGAGATTTTTGGTGGAGTTTTAAAACAAAGAGGGGGAAAAAGCAAAGCCCCAGGAACACGGGATCACAGTGCTTTATTGTTTTCAAAGCAGACAACGCTTCTTTGTGCTTCCATCAATTAAATTAACACAAATTTCACTACGTCGTGAGAAGCACATAAGGGAAAAGCCAACTTCAGTTTCCTGCTGCTCAGACACAGAGAACCAAAGGCATCATAACCTGAGCGAAAGCACAATTTCAGAAGAACATAATTGAGTGAAACCCCATTTCAGCTGAATAGGGAGAACAAAGCAGAGGAATGGGAATTGGGAATGGGATTCAGATGAAGTGAGAATAAGATCTGGTAATTCTCAGTTCCTGAAGAACTCAATGACTGCAGATCAGTCAATTTTTCATGAAGAAAAGATGTATTTCCTTTTGCACATTCTGCGCATTCACCATTGTTCTAAATAAAAACCCAACTTTATTCCCCTGCCTTTTTATTTAGATTCAAATCTTCATTCAAAAGTAGCTTCACAAGTTAGAAAGAATAATCCAGTAATGAAGAAACACTCTTCACTATTTCCTACTGATACAAAACACAGTATTTGAGAACTTCACTGCTCCTTAATGTACAACACTGCTTCCATTTCCTAGTTCAGAAACAAGAGCTCCAAACCCAGCAGTGAGACCGTACAAAGCTGTAAATCAACACTGACTCATACCATTCAAACAGAGTGAAATATTTGAATCACCCTGATAAAAATCTGCCCTCTGAAAAAACCAACATCTATTTCAGCAGCGCTGCCCCAGGGCTGCCTAGGTGACCTGGCCCAGCAATCACCTGAAGGAACTGAGGGATCCAGGCTGAGATCAAGTGATGGTAATACAACATGCTGAGGACTCTGCAGTCTCTGTGCAAAGTGTCATCTGTCACAAAGCCTGGATGGCTTCATAAACGCTTCCTTTAGTAAATGAATTCCAAAAGGATCTACCTAAAAGCACCCCCTGTATTGGCATTTGCAATCTTCTCTGTTACTTGTCACAGGATTTATCTTTACAAAGCTCACTGAGCTCTGATAGTGATAGGACACGGAGTAATAGATTTAAACTGACAGAAGAGAGATTTAGCTTTGACATTAGGAAGAAATTCTTCAGCATGAGGGCAGTGAGGCTCTGGCACAGAGAAGCTGTGGATGCCCCATTCCTCTAAGTGCCCGAGGCCAGGGTGGACGGGGTCCTGGGCAACCTGATATAGTGGGTGGCAACCAGCCCACAGCAGGGGGATGGAACGAGGTGATCTTTAAGATCCTTTCCAACCCAGACCATTCTGTGATTCTGTGATTCATTCTATAAAAAATAAATAAATAATCAACGCAAGAGAAGTTCAACGCAGTTCTTCACTGCTGAAGTCCAGACTGATTTAAAAGACATGGGTTTTGCATTTTGAACAAAACAAGCTCAAAGTGGGAAGAATTCTGAGCCCTGAGTTCAGACAGCTCAGGCTGCAACCTAACCATGACATCCAGCACCAGGCTGATATGCTGGCTCCCTGCTTTCTCATCAGTCTTGCACAGTGCAACTGAAGCAGCTATCCAGGAGACTTTCAAAACAGACAGTTTTTAAGTATTTCATATAAAGACCCGTATCAGAGCTGCTGTATGGTTGTAGGGACAGTGCTGTGTCTGCTCCTGCCCCTCTCAGCTCAGAGGGGCTCAGATCAAGAACAGAATCAGGAAAGTACTTTGGGTTAGAAGCACCCGTCTGAATGCAGAACTTACTTCAGTCCCATCTTGGAGAAGAGAAGGCTCCAGGGAGACCTCATTGGGACCTTCCAGGACTTGAGGAAAACTTACAAGAAGGAGTACCAACTTTTTACACAGGCAGATAGTGACAGGACAAGGGGCAATGGGTTTAAACTAAAAGAGGGGAGATTTAGGTCAGATGTCAGGAGG